>CAWUFW010012544.1:0-535075 GCA_963921515.1 Calotriton arnoldi | reverse complement strand
TTGCATTGCAGGGAGTGCAAGTTGTCTCAGGATGTCAGTCAGTGGTGTCCTGCTGTTTGTTGGTGCACAGTTGGCAGCAGGGCCTTGTGCTCCCCACAGCAGTAGCCAGTGTCAGCCATCTTGTGAGTCCTTCTCCACTCCCTGTGATGTGAGCATGGTTCAGGGTGGTGTTGATGGGCCAGTTAAAGAGGCTGAGCACGTCTGTGACTACGACTCCCATCATGCTATTGCCTCCACCCTTCCCAGCATGCCCATGCTTCCTTCCTTTGACTCTGCTTCCCTGTGGGGTGGGCTGGCTGTGCTGACAGGGATGGTCAGAGTGTTGTCCTGGCAGCTGTTTGGCTAAGAGTCCCAAGAGGTCCTCTGTGTTTGCCACACAACATAACCCAGGGTGGTGGTGCTTTGTGGGATCTTGTGTTAGAGTCGGAGGGCATTGCATTCTACCAGGTGGGTACTGGTGGAGTTTGTGTTGGGGGGGTGTGAGGGGAGGGTGTTGGTGACTAAAGGGTCAGTGCTGCAGTCCTCCCACCCAGCCAGCCAGATATCCCACCATGGAACGTGTTGCATTGCAGGGACTGTGTTTGTGCAGTTTTGTATGCTGCGTACGCGTCGGTCGCGGTGTATGGTGTTGCTTCGGCTCGGTTTTGTATGCGTGTCGGTCGTACGGCTTGTCCTCCGTCCGACTCGGTCGTGTTTTTCGCGCCTTGCATCGTACTTTGCGGGTTGGAGTTGGCGGGTACGATTCGGTCGGATTTGTTCCGGGTGCGTGTCGGTCGGTTGGATTCGCGTGTTTTTCCGGCCGGATTGCTATTTTCCGAGCGGCTCGGTCGGTCGGCTTGGTTTCCTGACGTGTCGGTCGGATTTATCGCGGCTTGCATCGTACTTGGCGTGTCGGGCGCCACTGGTACGTGTCGGTCGGTATTTTTTCCGGATCCGAGTCGGTCGGTGCTTTTTCCGGCCCGAATCGGAATCGACCCCTATGTGTCCAATACATTCCCCAAAATGGTTGCGATTGGAGTGGGAATAGAAAATCTTACCATTTTAGTGTTGAACACCTGCTCCAACATGGTTTATGGTTTGTACTTGTGCATAGTGTTTGCTTTTTTTTACAATAATAGCCAATACATGTCAATATTTCTACATTTTTGTATTTATGTACTTTTTTTATTTTACTTAATGTATATTTTAATTTTTATCTTTGATACATACATATTTGTCAAATAACATATACATAATTTTCACATGTTACAGTGGTACAACATTTTTACATTCTTTTTTGGCATACTATCACAAGTACTGTAATTTTTTAACACACTTTTAAGATGTGTATATTTTCAAACATGCATACACAAATTGTATATCATTATTGTTTCATACATGTATTTTATATGTAGTACCTTTTATTTTTACATTTTAACAATGCATTTTTAGTGTATATTAATTTGCACTATTTAATTTGGAGATATATTTTTACATGTGTTTATAATATACATATAGATTCATATTTGTTCAATAGATAGCTTACCATTTTTAAACATTTTAACACATTTTAAACAGACATTTCTTAACATGGTTTAAAAAGTGTTTTAATATTTCTTTTGAGTTTTATAGGGAAACACTTTTTTTAATTTTCATTTAGCGGCCATTTTTTTACAGCTACTTGTGTTTGGTCGGGATCCAAGCATGATTATTATTCTGTCCTTATTGTGGTTGTTGTGTATGACGAAGGGTTCATTGTTATTGTTCATTGTTGAAGGGTTAGGTGTTTTAAAATGTGCATGTGTTGGTATCATCTAGGGCAACAGGGGTTTGACCTGTGGCTTTTTTTTTACATGATATTAGTCTTTTTAAAGTAGGAATTGCTGGTAGCTGACTTGTAATATGCTAAAGTTCTTTAGGGAGTATGACTTTTAAAACTTTAGCAGTGGGTAAGGTGGGTAAGGTAAGGTTCTCTGAAGTTAATTACAATATTGTTTTTCTTTGTAGCCCTCCCATAACAAGCATCTGCATAATATTTAGTACACTTCCAATTCACATTCTTTGTGCTTGGGCTTTCCAGAATGTACCAAAAAATGATAAAGTCAAGAAAACAGCACAATAAAATTAATAGAATGATTTACAATGCCCATTTAGTCATTGCTCTTGCCTTACTGTTATTAACTTTTCTAATTGTACCCGCATTGGTAAAGTCAATTGATTGTCATGTTGTGTGTAGATGCTACATAGTGGGAATTTTTAAAGTACAGAAAGTAATGTTTGGCCAACTCAGAACATTAATTGTTATACTTCCAAGATGGTTACAAAATTGCCTGACAGAATGTAGCAGCAGTTTTAGTAATATATATTAAAAAAAACATTTTGAGATTTCCACACATTATATAGTATAGGAATGACAATTAAGAGATAGCCAGCAGCCAATATTGTCTTTTTTCAAATTCCTGTAATTTATTTTAAAGCATCTGTGATTTCCACTTCCAATAGCAGTGGTGGAGGGAGTGGGGAAGGGAAGTGAAAAGTGGGATGGGGAGGGAAAAGGCAAGGAAAAAAGAAAGTTGAGCACACCACTGGGCTGCAGCAGTGTTTGGAGTTGGTGGAAGGATGTAAGGCCCCATAAGATTTGGGGTGGAGAGAGAAATAAGGGTGTGAAGGAAAGAGTACAAAGATGCCCTCAGAGGGAGAGAGTGGAGAGAAAGAGGAAGGAAAGAGAGAGAAAGGAGCAGATCATGCTCTCCAGTGGTGTTCAAAATCACATATAATAGGGAAGAAAAGAAAGAAAACATTGTCCCTGACATTAGCAGTGGAAACATAAAAATCCAATCAAAAACCATGGTAAAGCAGTAATGATCCAAGATTGGAGCAAACACAAGAACAGGGAGGAAACACATTAAAGTGTGACCAGTGATTTGAATGCACAAGAAAGGAAACCAATTGTGATAAAGGAGTTGAAGCAAAGCCCAATATTTGTACTCTCGTACAGTGCCTCGGAGAAATAGCTTATCTGTTTGAAGTGGAGAAAATTACATAATAGGCAAAAGGACACTAAAACTATCAAAATCAGATCACGGAAACCAGAGATATTAATTTTGAAATTTTGAGGGCAAAAAGGTGCATGAAAATGTGGAGCTCTAATGGAAAGTCACAGTTCACAGTTATCTAGGAACTAGATGCAATTTCGGACTTTTTTTTATTGGCTGACTTTTTTTGGGGTCTCGAAGTCCTACAGTGGGGAAAGGTAGGAATTTGAAGAAAGTAAGGGTCCTTCAAAGTTGAATATATTGTAGTTGAGCTCCGAATGAAGCCTTATCTTTTGGTACCAAAAACCCTTAGTGAAGCAACATAAAACTTTGCGTTGGGTTAGACTGGGCCAGCTACCCACCGCTGCTGAGGGTTGAGTCCGCTCAAACCTGCACCACGCCACTAGCCATTACACTGTAAACTGACATCTGCCTCCACTTAACTTCCTTTTTCTCCTCGTTTTCCTCCCATTGTTTCATTGACTTTTGCCTCCACTTAACTGCCTTTTTTCCCTCGTTTTCCTCCCATTGACTTTTGCCTCCACTTAACTGCTTTCTTCCCCTCGTTTTCTTTCTATTGACTTTTCCCTCCACTTAACTCCCTTTTCCCCTCATTTTCCTCCTAAAGTTCCATTTACATTTGCCTCCACTTAACTGCCTTTTTCCCCTCATTTTCTTTCCATTTACTGTTGCCTCCACTTAAATGCCTTTTTCACCTCGTTTTCCTCCTATTATTTAATTGACTTTTGCTTCCACTTAACTGTCTTTTTTCTCTCATTTTCGTTCCATTGACTTTTGCCTCCACTCAACTGCCTTTTTCCACTTGTATTCCTCCAATTGTTTCATTGACATTTGCTTCCACTTATCTGCCTTTTCCCCCCTCATTTTCCTTGCATTGACTTATGCCTCCACTAAACTGCCTTTTCCCCTTGTTTTCCTCTTATTGTTTCACTGACGTTTGCCTCCACTTAACTGCTTTTTTCCCCTTGTTTTCTTTCCATTGACTTTCCCTCCACTTAACTACCTTTTTCCCCTCACTTTCCTTCCATTAACTTTTACCTACACTTAATTGCCTTTCTCCCCTCATTTTCCTCCCATTGTTTCTTTGATTTTTGCCTCCACTTAACTGCCTTTCTCTCCTTGTTTTCCTTCCCTTGACTTTTGCCTCCACTTAACTACCTTTCTTCCCTCATTTTCCTTCCATTGACTTTGGCCTCCATTTTACTGCCCTTTTCATCCCCATACCCTAATATTTTTCTTCCTTCCTAACCTCGCTCATTTTGCTGCCTTTTTTCCCATTAGCTCTTTCTCCCGCTTCCCGCCCTCAGGCAACCCCCCTAGAACCCCGGCCCCTCCCAGGAACCTTTCTTCATGCCGGCTGCAGTGTGACCTCATTGAGCAGGTTCCTGGGTCAGCTCCTCACTGCTGCTGCAGGTCAAGTCCACTTGAACCTGCACCATGCCGCCAGTCTTTACACTGTAAACTGACTTTTACCTCCACTTAACTGCCTTTTTTACCCTCATTTTCCTCCCATTGTTTCATTGACTTTTGCTTCCACTTGAATACCTTTTCCCCTTGTTTTCCTTCCATTGACTTTTGCTTCCATTTAACTGCCTTTTTCCCCTCGTTTTCCTTCCACTACCTTTGCCTCCACTTAACTACCTTTCCCCCCTTGTTTTCCTCCTATTGTTTCATTGACTTTTGCCTCCACTTAACTGCCTTTTCCCCTCATTTTTCTGCCATTGTTTCATTGTCTTTTGCCTCCACTTAACTGCCTTTTTCCCCTCCTTTTCCTTCCATTGACTTTTGTCTCCACTTAACTGCATTTCTACCCTTGTTTTCCTTCAATTGTCTTTTGCCTCCATTTAACTGACATTTTCCTTCTTCCTTCTTTCCCCATACTCTAATCTTTTTCTGCCTTTATCCTCCCTCCTAACTACGCTCATTTTGCTACCCTTTTCCTCCCTTGATCTCCCTCCTGCTTTCCGGCCTCTTGCAACCCCACCCAGCACCCCGCTCCCTCCCAGGAACCTACATATTGCTGGCCACAGCATGACCACACAACGGACGAGAGCATAGGGCATGCCGTTTGCGCACCAAAGGCAAGCATGCACCCATCTGTGCCTGAACTGCATGCAGCGCCAGGACCACTGTATCTCTCCCCACCAACAGCTACACCAGCACCGAAATGACAGCCCTGAACCCCGGACCAAGCAGCAACAACTGCAACCACACATCCCTACGCTAAACGGCAGGATCCTTCTCCTGTTGACACTGCCAGTTCTCCTGCAGCATCAGGCTGCCGTCCAAAGAGCTCCCGCCCACAGCCACAGACCCAGGGGGAATACAGTGCCTTCTGATGTAAAAATGTAAATCCAGTACTTGTATAGCGCACGAATCACCCCTGAAGGGGTATCTCGGCGCTGGGGGCCGTTGGGAAGATTAAGCGAGCTATTGCCCAGAGTCGCATGGTGCTGGGCAGACCCCTGCCGCCGGAGCCAGGGATCGAACCGTGATCCCCAGCGACCAGCGTCAGTCGCCCTGGCCGCGGCGCCACACCTCTCCCCGATCAACTCCTGCTCCCTCCACAAACATGCCACCAAAATCTGCGATAGCATTACCTCCCACAAACCCAACGACATCTTCCTGACAGAGACATGGCTCAACCCATCCTCAGCACCGGACATCACAATCGCCAAGCGAAGCGAATACAAGATCATACCTCAGGACCGCACCAACCAAAATGGAGGTGGTATAGCCATCATTCACAAAAAATCCCTCCACTGCACAGCATCCATTAGGACACCACCCCCATCATAGAACACCTAAGCTTCCAACTCAGCCAGTCTCCAAAACCACCATTAAGGACACCCTTGGATACAGACCGCCAGGGCCACGGCCTGCCTTCTGTGAATCCTTCTCCAACGTTATTCCTCCCCTGGCCATAAAATCCATAAACTTCATCTTCCTTGGGGATCTTAACTTTCACCTTGAAGATCCCCAGTGACCCCCACACCGCCAGCCTAATTAAGAGCATGAATTATCTTGGCCTCATACAACTATTCACCGACCCCACACACATGGTCGGGCACACATTGGACCCCCTCTTCACAGGCAGCAACAGGATCACATACAGCCACCCCTCAGATGTTTGGCTTAGTAAGGGTGTGCTCTCCCTAGAGAAGCCTAAGGAACTTGTTCCATTTCTTTTAAGGTGGAAAAATATTCCCAAGCAGTTCTAGATGCTAGAAAAATGCCCCTAGCCACTCACCATCTTCAGGACAGCCTTCTAGGCAACAGGTCGCACCTGGTCCTTTAGGTCCAGACAACAGTGGTATTCCAGAACTTCTTGGAGTTAGGTGTTGTTGTGAAATTTTTGTTCCTGTAGCAGGTAAAAGGAAGCCAATGCCTGACACTTGGAGAGCAGTTCAAGGTCTTGGGTCCCAGTCCGAGGGTGGCTCTGGGAATGTATGGTTTCAGTTCCGGACAGTCTCATTTGTGTTCCCAACTTCAAAGGAGGCATTGTAAAAGCTGCCCTTAGTGCTACCATCTGTTCCCATTCTCTTCCCAGATAGATAATCCCTATTAAGTGGCAAATTTAGACTACATCTGCTTTTGTGCTGATAGAGGTCAATACATTGTCCTCCACTAGCAGTTTCATCAAAAGCCAGCCATGGGAGTTTATTCAGTTCCTGAGCAGATCTATGAGGCAAATCAGTTCTAAATCAATGTACTCTCATGCAGAAAAAAGCTCACATTTATAAATTCACTATTCTAAAGTATTTAAAAATCTACGTTCCTCATCAAATTATAATTAATAGGTAAACATGACTTTGTTAGAATCCTCTGACGCTCTCCTAAGCCAAGATACAATAAAGTAACTTTTATTTATAACTAGGCCTGTTCGCGGAAAACCTTAGCATTAACCACAGAATGAGAAACAGCATTTTGTAACTGTTCATTACAAGGGCATATTCCTTCTAAATATCTTGTGGTCCCCACTTTAAAATATTTTGCACCCTGCTTTGTCAGCTTAGAAGGCCTACCTCAGGAGTGACATAGCTCATATATAAAAGTAGTTTTTCCTACATTACAAAGGCATATTTTCTTGTGCCAACCTACGATGGCCTTTTTGAAATGTTTAATAACACTGTTGGGTGAAAGCAATTTTACAGTACAACATTAGAGACAGAGAACAAGTACTGAGGCATTGAATGACAGTGTCACAGTGCATAGATTCATAATAGCAGCAAAAATAGGACCCATAAAAGTGTTCAAAATATGCAATGACCATGCAGAAAATGTGGATTCTCTATGCTGAATAGTAAATAATTGACATTTGAATCAGTGCAAACATTCAGCGAACTATTTTTCCATTTATTTACTGTGGAGTAAAAAAATATATATCATCCATGTTTTTCAAACTTGAAATAGAGGACTGTGTTTTGTGTTTGAGAAAGATATTATTTTCTTCATCATTTTTATTAACAAGTTGTAAAAATATTGCAAAATGTGTTTTCTTTTTTTAAAAAAGTTTTATACATGGGATGGGATTGGTTTAATATTTTTGAAAAAGTGTTATTAATACATTAGGGTCACTTTCAATAGTTTTGTATGCCAACATTTGAATGATCTAGAAGCAGGTATATACACGTCAATGTTTTGAATATATACCAAGGACTTGCATTTCGAGAAAGGCACTGGTACTTATTAGTACTGGGCACAAAAAATTGTTTTCACTGGTGTGGAGAACATCTCCTTATGAACTATGTGGACCTGCTGAACTAGATAGCCTAGCCACTGCTCTTCTTGTCCCGAGCAGTTGCTGCCCCTAGCCCCTACTGATTTATGGACTCATTCTAGCAGGTTTGCTAGTACTCTTATTTTCCCTGCCAATTGATTAGATCCCGTGTCCTCTGAGAGAACTCAGAGAACTGTCTTCTGCCCTTGCTGGTGTCAGAAATCCTAGCTTAATGACTCTCCTATGGACTCCTTATCCCAAACTACCGCTTCTCTAACATCGCTTACAACTGAGTTGGCTTAAATTTTGTCTCTACAAATTCATTGTATTGATTATGAAGCATTACTCTAAAATCTGTAATTGAAATACAGTGTACACTACTGTTATGTCAAATTCTGACTAAATTACCCAAACGATGATATTTAACTGATGTTTCTGAATTTAATACAGTAACTTACTAAAATTCATAATTTGATCAGTCTCTAACTTCATTAATGTTTTTCTCTCAGAGACTGTACATGTTTTCCTGGTCTTAATGCATAACAGAGAGAATCATAGGTTATTTTCAGAACAGCAGGATTTACTTTTATTATTTAGCACAGCGGTAGCAGAACTTCTGGTCTGTATGATTTTGGCCCAATTACAATTCTTCAGGAGGTTCGGATTACCTGTAGTTATTTTATATATCTATAGTCTTGTTCTGGTAATAGTGTACATAAATTTGATTACTAATTTGTAGATTGTTTACCAATTCCTGGTCTTCATTGCGTAACATATAGTGGGTATCCAGAGTCCTTACCCCTTAATGCCACAAGCAAGGCCCATCGGAAGACCAAGTCTGGTCGTATGATTTATAGAACATGTGGACATCAACAGAGATCACATGTGGGTCCACGAGAGATACAGTGAAGACCTTGGTTCAGAGAGAAAGTCAAAGAAGGAAAAAACGCTTCTGGGCCATCACTGTTCTTTCCATACCCAGATGAATGTTGAAAAACCCTGTCTTATTAGCTAATACCTTTTATTTAGGGAAGCAGTTATTAGTCTTCTGACTTCTGATCAATCACAATCATCGTGAGCTACTAAAAGGCTGAACATCAAGCACACTATTTGCGAAATTGCAGTCCATCAGAATCATAAATATGTTTTAAGCGCTAATTTTAAGGAGCTCAAAACTGTTACTGAATCAATAATTCAATTGCCGCTCAACATATACAGTAGAAGGAAAATTAGTGAGATGAGTCAGATCAACTGGGATTGCTAATCTTCATAGTGAAAAGCAAAGTGTGCAAAACTATGTTTTCTCAATGTATATATTTCTTGGTAGGTTTTACAGCCTGTTTTCATTTTAGAGCAAAATTAAAGGACAGCACAAAGAAAGATGGAGCCAAAGATATAGAGGAGTGGAGAGAAGAAAGAGATGGAAAGAGTAAAAATGAAGAAAACAAGAAGAAAACAAAGGAAGAAAAGTGAAAATGAAGCAAGGGTGACTGAAAGAAAAAAGTGAGGAAGAAAGAAAGAAAGAAAGAAAGAAAGAAAGAAAGAAAGAGGGGTGAATGAAGGAAGAATGAAAGAGAGTAGGATGTAAAATGAAGGAGATAATAAAGAAACAAAAAAATAAAGGCGGGCAAGAGACAGCAGAAATAAAGAAAGGGCACCACAAAAGCCAACAGTTTGAAGAAGAAATACAAGCATGATGAAGAAAAGAGTGAGAATTAAGAAAGAGTGAAAAGTATATATATATAAATGTAAAGCATGAAAGAAGCAAATGCGAGAAAAGAAGAAATAGAATGAAGAAATAAGTAAGAGTGAAGCAAGAAACTGTGAAAACGGTAGGAAGTCCCGGGACCCACGGAGCCTATCCTAGGTGCACCGAGGGCACACCGCCTCCCATTAGTGTTGGGAACGCCGGTCCCCCCCTCCCGGGCCTGATCAGCTGTCTCCATTGAAACTGAGTGTTTCTATGTCTAAGTCGCAACCTGCGACCATCGTTTTTTCCTCCCCACCTTAGCGCGTGGGTTGTGATTAATTATTGACACGTGGCCTGATTTTTGCCACTCACTTTGTATTTCACAGCCTTCACCTCTGGTCCTGAAGAAAGCCCCCTCCATACTTACTTCTGGGGCTGAAACATGTAGACCATCTTTATTGACAACAGAGACTAATTACCCTCATATGGTTGTCTATTCTCCGTTTTTATTCATACCCCGGGCCGCCATCATTAAATAAACTTTTTTGAACATCCAGGCAAGGATCCCCGGAGGTATTCTTAATCTAGCACCACACTTCATCACACTTTTACACCACACCAGCTCCGCTGTAATCAGGCGTTGTAGCACAACCGGGCGGCACTCGGCCGCCTGGTTGGGACCCCGATGATGAAGCATGACACCAACCAGGTTGGTGTGTGAGGGGTCTTTTAAAGAACCTGAAGGTTCCTCTGCACTGTGAGCTCCCAACAGTATGTGTACACCTGCACGTCTAAATATCTGTACAGCGTTGGCCAGTTCAGCAGCTTATATTTCTAAAATAAGTCCGTTTTATGCAATTAAATAAGATAGTTCACTGGATAATTTCAGGTAGTTCTCTAATTCCGTATCTGGAATTACTAATTTGAGAAACAGAGCGTCAAGTTTCCTCAGGTGCCAATCCGGAGCCGGTGAAACTGCAGGAAGGTGTTGTGGGCAAAGGCACAGTATGGCCCTCGCACAGCCTTTGCAGTACCTCAGAGGGATCAAAGGATGGTCCCCTCAGAATTGGCCTACCGTGCATTTCCCTCCCTCAGACACTGGTCCCTAGCAACCTACTTGCTGAACTCCATAGCCATTTATCATCTTCTTAAAGCAAGAGGTAAGTAGGAGCAGAAAAGGCTCGTTGAACGTTGTTCGGTCTGGAAGGGGCAATTTCATGTGGAAAAGCACCAGATATTCCTGGGTCTACATCTTACTCCCCACTCTGGGTTAGGGGTGGGCGGAATTTGCATAGTCGCGCTACGCAAAGCTCGTTCGCGATGCTTTTTTCCTGTTCGCGAACGCTGTTTGCGTGCTCGGGGAGAAATATCTCGCAAACACGCATTTTGAAAGCGCGAACAAGCAAAAAATTCCGCGAAGCCGCGGATCGCGGATTTTTTGGCAATTCCGCGTTCTCCGTGGAACGCGAAATTACCCAAATTCCGCAAATTCCGCGAGCGGAACGGAATTTACCGCCCAGGCCTACTCTGGGTGCAATAGTTTGGAGTATGCAATACTGGATTTGAGCCCCCCCGCGGCCCCCCCCTTCCGGAATCAGAAGTTAAGGCTCCTTGTATGCCCACTCCCTAAAATGGACAACTTGCATGAGGTCTTGAGTGTTCAAAGTCTATGTTTCATCCCAAGGAATGCAGTTTCTACAACTGAAAGTCATACTCGCCCAACAGTATCCTCGTTTATTCCACTGCTGAATTGCAAACCTGCCTCACGGTCCTTGAGCTGGGTGAGGTATGAGCCTTCCCTCTGTTTCACTAATTGTGCTCCTATTTGATTCTGCACCAGTGGTATGAAGCTATGGTTGAAGTGCTGCAACCCACATGCCAGAGATTCCCCTCCAAAGCATCTTCCTTGTTCTACCTCTCCTCATTTTGTCAAAGATAAATGCCTTACAGATCTCTGCTCTAAAGTGGAGAATGTCATCTTATTAGGTATCCCCTGCCGGGTTTTGACAGTAGTTTATGCTGAATGCAAAGGCTGTCTGGCAGCAACGTGTGTGCATTTTTATGAATCTCTCAATTCCTTATAGATTTGGCACACCTCATGATGTTACAAAAATGCTTACCTATTAGTTTTATATCAGTCTGCGCTTAATCATTGTCTCTGTATAATTGTATTGCTTATCTCCCCTGTTTATAATATTTTAGCAATTTACCACTCACGCCTTTATTATCTTGACAGATTTAGATGAAGAAGTTCATGCAAAAGACATGACAAATGCATAATAACACATGCACTTTCAGTAATGGTGTACGAGTCATTGAATACTAAAAGCACCCTAGACTTATAGGAGCATCGTATTTGACATTAAAGAGATGCTATTGATACACTGAAGCAAACAATTGATTCTAGAAATGTTTGGTGTTATTCTGCTTCCATACGCAAACATAAAACTCATGTTTCACTATCAAATAATAAAATTGCCCATGTAGAGGAGGATCTTGGAATGAAACTGCTGCTTGTTATACAGCTATGGAGGTAGGAGACTCTATCTCTGATCCTTGTGTAATACGTCCTACGTAGGCTGAGGGAGGGAAGACGGCTTCCAAAGAAGAGCACAGCTTCTATGGGCCTCTTTTCAGCAACAATCTTGCCACAGCCATTTCCTCTCTAAATGCAAAACAAAGATGCCTTAAAAAGGTTTTTGTTGCAACAGTTAGAAGAATATCCTGAGCTCTGCACTAAAGCCCTCAATGCGATTGACCACCTAAGATCAAAGGTCAGCTGTAACGTCATTATCTCATTGGTAAGATTCTCTTAAACACCACAGACCTGTTAACTATCAGCAGCTGAAATATCCAGAGGAAAGTTTGTCCCAAAATGATGAACTACCGTGTGAATCGGGCCAAGAATTAACATTTTCCCCGGTAATTCCTCATTTTGTAAGTGGACGCTGTAGTGATCTCTTTCATCTCTATGTTGGTGCACTGCGCACGCCCCTCTCTGTCGACGTTCGAATCTCCGAACGTTCACCGAGAAAGGAGCATGTCAAGTGAAGTGTGAGGAGGCACTTGGGCTGAAGAGAAGACGTGACTTGCCCCCCCTCCCCCTCCTCTGCTATAAAATATTTCTTGTATTGTTGTGCAGTCACTATTCATTGAATAGTTTAACTCACTCCCCTGCCTTCGTATGTCACTTCAAGCTGGTAATAGGCTACACGGCTGGCAGTGAGTGCGCACTGTGAGATTAGCGGTCAGCCTCAGAAAATTTTCAGCGTGCCTAGCAGTGCAGGGCCCAAAACCGGCCCCCACCCTGGCGGGCCATCGGCCAGTCCGGCCCTGGTGCTGAGGCGGCATTTGAGCCTGACAGGGGATAGCACAGGGAGCTTGCTAGGAGGGATTGATCTGCAGCTGGATGCGTAACTGTTCCACAAGCAAAGAAAACTCTGGGGCTTATTTATGGGATTTTGGCTAGGGCAGCACAGCAAGGCACCTTGCTGCACTGCCCTGCTCCATAGTGAAAGGGCAGGAATGCACCATATTTAAACAATGCGGTGCATTTTTGTCCTTTCTCCATGCACTGGCACCATTTTGGCAGCTTAGCACCAATGTATGCACCCTTTCTTCGTAGTGCAAGTGTGCCTCCGCTGCATGCAGGATTGTTTTTGTGCAGGAAGGGGCACCACCCTGCACAAAACCAATCATAAGAGGCATTTTTTTTTTTTGTTCAATATCTTTATTTTTTTTAAAGGAAGGAGTTCATACATTTATAATAGAATGCAATACAATAAAGCAAAGTGATCAATAAATAAGTAAAAAGGAAACAAATTCAAGGGAATGTAGACATAAAAGATAGAATTCATGACATAAAAAATAATGAGATCACAAGTAATACAAAAACAATATCAAATATTGAAGGAATGTCTATATTAGATTGTTAACAGAAAATTAATTGTATTGCATAGACACCACAAAATATCAGAGTGAAAGGAGGAAAAAGAGAAAAAGAAATAAAAGAAAGAGGAAGAGAGAAGAAGAAACAGGGAAAGAAAGGAAGAAACAGAGAACGATAGATAGATAAATAGATAGATAACTAGATATAGATAAAGCGAGAGGGAAAGAAAGAGAGAGAGATGGGGACAACTGCTGCAGTGGAAAGAGTAAATTAAGACATAGAGACAAAAGGGTATTGGGCTACCAACCCCTGAGAGGACAATTTTATATATTTATCCAGTGACCTCCAAATAGTATTAGAGATGGAAGGAGTACAATGCTTCTCCTCAACAGAAGTATGGGCCCCACGAAGAAATGATACCCAAGCCCACCAAGTATGATAGGACAGGAGATCAAAGGATTTCCATTCAGTTAAAATAATCTTAACAGCAATTGATATAAGGAGGTCTAATAGCTGCATATCAGTATCATCCAAGGAAAGAGGAGTACAAGCAGCCCACGGTCCCAATAAGATCATAGGTAACGAGAGCTCCAACGGAATATCAAAGATTAGTGATAGATGTTTCTGAACTAAATCCCAAAAGGATTGTAATAAAGAACATTCAAAAAACATATGTTGGTGAGTGCCGGAGACCAAATTGCAATTCCAACAACGATCATTATCCCTCAGTTTCAGCTTGAATAAGCGAGCAGGGGTCCAATGTAGAAGATTCATAGTGAAGAATTTAGATTGCATAAGAGACGGAGCAATCTTATTCCGTAATGAAACCTTCCCAATAAACTGCCAAGACTCTTGTGAAATATGTTTGAAAATCTCACTATCAAAATGATGCAACCATTTATCCTGTGTAATAGTAGTCTGTGGAGGCCGTGGCACAGATAAGAATTTATATATTTTTGAGGCAGTATGACCTGAACGAGACCACATAGACAGAAGTGAAATAGTAACTGAGTCTGTACATAGGGTCACTTTAGAAAGGGCAACCTTCAGTTTCAAAAAGGAATAGAAATCCATATTACTAAGATTATATTCCCTGGCCAAAGAAGAAAATGGAAGAGGATCATGATTGGAGTCATACAAATGTTTGACCAACGTAAGACCACTATTAGCCCAAGAAGATATCGTAACAGAATCAATATCAGTAGTAATTTTAGGATTATACCATAATGAGGACCATCTCAACTTATGAATAGGGTTGGAAACCATTTTATCTATATATTTTAGAGCATTAATTGTGTCTGAAATAATACGGCTTGAATGAGGTAACACAAGCTTAGAAGCAGTGAGAAAGGAAGGGGTAGAAAGAGGAGAACATAGTTCTTGTTCAATATAAATCCACTGAGGGGTATGTTGGGAATTCGATAAAAACCAGAGAGCACCCTGAGACGATAAAAAAGCAATTTGATATAAGTTCCAATCTGGAAGGTTACATCCACTCAAAACAGATGGCTTCCTAAGATGTTTATATGCAATTCTAGCACGTTTATCACTCCATAAAAATTTTGAGGTAAGTAAATCAATCTCACGGAAAAAGGATGAAGACAACCTCACAGGCAACATGGCGGAGAGAAAATTAATAATCAGAGTTATCATCATCTTAAGAGTTTGAAGTCTTCCCCTCCAAGAGATATATTTTGGGGACCAGCAGGACAAAAGATCTTTAACCTTAGCTAGTATGTGAGATTCATTATAAGAGATAGTATCTAACAGATTATTACAAAACCAAATTCCTAAATATTTAATTCGAGTCGATTGCCATTTAAATCCGGCCTCACCCATGTGAGAAGGGAAGCACAACGCGTTAAGAGGGAACATTTCCGTCTTATCTCTGTTCAGAGTATACCCTGAAACGACTGAAAACTCTTTAATGGTATTAGAAATGGCAGGAATGGCAGTAGCAATGTCTTCCGAGAAGATGAGAACATCGTCTGCGTACGCAGCCGTTTTAATTGTATGTGAACCAAATTGAAAGCCTTTGATATTATCATTTAAGTTGAGTAACCGAAGGAGAGGGTCTATAGCCAATAGAAAAAGAAGGGGTGATAACGGGCACCCTTGTCTAGTGCCTTGACGTAGATTAAAGAAGGAAGACGTAGCCCCATTGACTCTGATGTTAGCTTTAGGTTGCGCATAGAGGAACATTACCATGTTGATAAAAGAATCCCCTAAGTTATGAGATTGGAGAACTGCTTGTAAAAAAGGCCAAGAAACTTTATCGAAAGCCTTCTCGGCATCAACAGCAATCGCAGCCGATGGTAAGGCCGAGAGTTTCGCTTTCTCCAATATATGACAAAAGGTTCAGACATTATCCCTAGCAAGTCTCCCTTTTACAAAGCCAGTTTGAGACCCATGGATAAGACTAGGGATATGGCCTTCTAAACGTTTAGCCAGGATTTTGGCAAAAATCTTAGCTTCCATATTTAGTAGCGAGATTGGGCGGAAATTCTTAGGGTCAGAGTGATCTTTCCCTTCTTTCGGGATCACGACAATAGTAGCCTCAGCTGCTGAACCAGAAACTTTACCAGACATTACAAAGTTATCAAAAACTTTCTTGAGATATTTCATTATTGAGGATGAAAAAGTCTTGTAGAAAGCAATAGGGTAGCCATCAGGCCCTGGAGCCTTCCCCGACCAAGTCGCCCTAATAGCTTGACTTATCTCGTCAGAATTAATCGGTTGCCCCAGAGCAGTCATCTCCGTCTGCGAAATAGTGTGTGTAGGAATCGAGGACAAGAATTGTTGACACACAGATAAATCACATTGATCTTTGGGAGTGTAAAGTTTTTCATAAAAATCGCGAAAGACTTGTAGAATTTCTTGAGTATG
Organism: Calotriton arnoldi; assembly: GCA_963921515.1. Classification (NCBI taxonomy): domain Eukaryota; kingdom Metazoa; phylum Chordata; class Amphibia; order Caudata; family Salamandridae; genus Calotriton; species Calotriton arnoldi. The sequence continues at coordinate 518,855 of CAWUFW010012544.1, read as the reverse complement.
GAATTTCTTAGAACCATTAGTGTCATTGATATAGAAAATCTGAGCAGTTTTGACATTCGTATTTTGAAATTTTAAAGTGGCAGCCAACATCTTACCTGCTCTATTTTGTAGCAGCAATCATCTGGACTTTTGAGCATGTACACCAATATAAACTCTCTTAGTGACAATGGAGTTAAAAGAGTATTTCAAATTTTTGATATCTTGCAAGAGAGACTTATCAATAGAGCTTCTATATAATACTTCTTTACGTTTAATCTCATCTCCTAACGACTGTAGCGAACTTCTGATATCTTTATTCCTTTTTGACATTTTTTTAATAATATGGCCCCTAATAGTGCATTTAAATGCATCCCATAAAACAATTGGGGAGTTCACGAAGACTCATTATCATTGAAGAAATTGTCAATTTCCACAGCTAACTCTTTAACTTCCTCTTTATCATCCAAAATCTCTGTGTTTAGGCGCCAAGTACGAGGACCTTGTTTATCCGCCAAATTAAGAAGAGTAAATGAGACAGCTGCATGATCAGAAACCACAATTGGGTGAATTATAGCGTTACTAGTGTGTTTTAGAAGAACAGCATCAACTAGAAGATAATCAATACGCGAAAAACTAGAATGAGGCGAGGAGAAAAACGTGAAATCGCTACCCGTAGGGTTATGTAATCTCCATACGTCAGAAAGCTGATGAGAAAAGCACATATGGAGCATTTGTTTATGTGATCTGGGAGGACGAAATTTAAAAGCAGAATGTCTATCCAAAAAAGGATCCAAAGGTAAATTAAAATCACCTCCGACAATTAGTCTAGCATTTTGGGGTATGTCCGAGAGTTTTTTATTTATTGAACGCCAATAGAGTTGATCATCAATGTTAGGAGCATAAACGTTCATCACATATAACTCGTCTGAGCCATTGGACAAGCGAGAAAGCAACCATCTGCCATCCATATCATGTTCAGCAGTGATAATGGATAGGCCAGAGTTTTTAGAAATCAAGGTTATAACCCCGTTCTTTTTGCCAGCGGCTTCAGAACAAGCCACATCAAGAACCCACTCCTTCCGCAGGAGCAAAGCTTCTTTAAAGGCTATTTTAGTCTCCTGAATAAGAACAATGTCCCCAGATAAGCTTTTGCAGTAGTCTAGGATCTTGGCCCTCTTGACGGGATGATTCAGAGCAAGAACATTAAGAGAGATTACATTTAAACCAGACATAAGTAAGCATGGCACCAAGCAAATAAGAACGTCTGATAAAAGAAAAAGGGAAGACTATACAGCAAGGAAACAGGTAAATGAAAAAAAGAACAAACGGAAAAACACCGCCAATGAGCTGAAGCAGGGGTCCCCAAGGAAGAAAAAAGGGAAATAGGAGAAATAAAGACTAGAAAAAAGAAAAAATAGAGAAAGGAAGCTCCAAAGAAAAAAGGAGCATGTAAAAAGAAGAACCCCACCAGGGGATGTCTATAACAGACAGTTTGCATGGGGAGAAAAAACGTGGAGGAGCAACCACAGAGGCCAGCACTGACAGTGCAGACCTCTCAGAAATAAATACATATATCATTGAGCGCCAGAACAATAATGCAAATGTGTACTCTAATAGCAACAAACCATCTATAGGATCAGAGAATAAAATTCTAGAAACCACCTAATGTAAGAGGGACCAAGCTATTATTGTATCCTAACTAGAAAGGAGAAATGTCACAATCAGATATAGATCATAAATAATAACCATAAATATTACACTAAACAACCTAAGGCAATCCTAAATTAAGGCATCATGAATAACGATAATAAATATTCTAAGTAGCTGCATAGGCAATATTATATTAAGGTATCATAAATGGCAATAATAGAGATTATAAATAGCAGCCTAAGGCAATATTAAACTAAGACATCATAAATAGCGATGATAAATATTATAAATAACAGTCTAAGGCAATATTAAATTAAGGCATCATCAATAACAAACATAGGCATTATAAATAACAGTCTAGGGTAATATAAAATTAAGGCAACATAAATTGCAATAATAGATATAATAAGTAACAGCCTAAGGCAATATTAAATTGAGGCATCCTACATAACAATAATAGATAATATAAATAACAGCCTAAGGCAATATTAAATTAAGGCGACCTACATAACAATAATAGATATAATAACTACCAGTGTAAGGCATGATAAATATTCATAAGTTCTGTAATAAATAAGTAAATGAGGCATTGGAGACCGCAATAGAAAACATTATAACTCATAGACCACTATTGTGCCCAACACTATAGAAATTGATAGAATCTGTAAAAAAAAAATACTAAAATATATAAAAAAGAAAAATATTCAATCAGTAGTAATAAATAAATCACAATCAATAAAGCCTATAATGTCAAATTGGTATCCAGCATATCTTCATTTAGGAAACAAAAATAAATATATAAGTATATAAGAAGTAGATATCAACATCAATCTAAAATATAATTCATAACTTAAATACGTAGATAAAACAAAGATTATACACCAGTACAGAATCAGGCAAAGAAGAAGAGAACAAGTTCCATCCAAACGCACAAAGAGCATACAGAGAACATGAAGAAAAGAAAAGAAAAAAGAACATATAACAAGTAACATAAGGATGGAGAGAAAAAAAGTCCAAAGAAGAGCAACTAATTAGAGTTACAAACCGACCACCATTCATCACAGAAAATAACGAAACAAAAAATTCACTAGAGGAAGATGAAAGACATAGACACACATATACACAACTGGAATAGGACAGAAATGAAAAGAGATGATAAAAAAGTTAAGGAGAAAGGAAATATAACTATAAAGACATTCAATCGGAGACAAGACAATATTGAAACAATACTAACGAGACAGATATAACTCTTAAATCACATGAATGTAAATATGAGCAGCCTTAAGACCTAAAAAGGAAAGAGCAGTTAAAAGAGAACAGTCAATATAAAACGACAACAATTGCAGTGGATAATTATTTACAAAAAGGGAAGCGGAGAGGCACTATTAATTACACATAGAGCAAATAAGGCATTGAGGGTATAAAACAAACCATCAGTAAAGGCAGAGCCTTAAAGATGCGAGGTGCCAGGAAGATACTCGGAGTCCAACAATGAGACAGATAGCGATGAGCTAGACCAAATATCCTGGAAAGGAAAAATCAATCAAGAGGGAGTAATCATAGTAAAATATCAACGATACAACTGTAACCTATCATATCAACAAAGAGCACAAAGGCAGAAAAAGGCCACAAAAAATGGCAAGGACACAGGAAGTATGGTACTAAATTGTCAGCCTCTGAGATATTTCAAGAGAGGGACATGCTAGGAAGAGATTCAGAAACCACCTGTTCCATCTGTGATTCAGACTGATTATCCAAAAAGGTAGAAAGTTCTACAGGTTCATAAAAAAATCTGTGGACGACCTCTAAAGGTGATTCTGAAACGCGAAGGACCTGCAAAGGAAAATGGTATGTTCATATCTATAAGCCTTCTGCGTAAGTTCAAGAAACCTTTACGGCGAATGACAGTATCTCTAGCAAAGTCCTGCGATATTGATATTCTGTGCCCTTCCCACTGTAAAGTCTTAATCCTCCTCATCTGCGCTAGCATTTGTTCAGAATGTTGATGGCGCAGAGGTTTAAAAATCACTGGTCTTGGAAAAGATAGCATTTTAGGCTTAAAGGTGGGAACTCTATGCGCACGTTCTATTTCAAAGTCCTTTTCAAATGTAATATTCAGAACAGAAGGTATCCAGGTAAGCAAAAAATCCAACATTGAAGGAGCCGCTTTCTCACAATCCTCCGGAAGGCCAAAAATTCTAAGGTTGTTTCTACGATTTCTGTCTTCCTGTTCAGTCAGGTCTCTTCTCAAAGAGGTCAAGGAGCGCTCCATGCTTTGAAGAAGTTTAGTTTGCTTATTCGTAAAATCCGCAACAGAGCTTATACGTGTCTCAGCATTGGATACGCGTAATGAAAGATGTTTGAGGTCATTTCGAATTGCCGCCACCTCAACTTGCAGTAAATCAGTGTTTGTTTTAGTAGATTGTGCTATGTCATGGACTGTATTAAGTTTCAGTAGAATAGTATCTAACGTTGCAGCAGAGTCCATATTGCCCTTCGCTGACATATCTGGAGTGGGGGAATTCTGTTTAGACCCCCATGCCTTCCGCCATAGAAATGAGGAACAAGAAAGGAATCGCACAGAACAGCTTAGTCACGTAGATATTTTGTGATGCAAACTAAAATGTAGACTAGAAACTGTCTACCCAGACAGAATTAATATGCTGTATAGAGATTTCAAACTGACACAAGGCAGCTTAGGAACGTGAATGTTATTGTACTACAGATTAAAATGCTGACTAGATACTGCCTGCCCAGACAGAATCAATATGCACTTCAGAGATTCCAAGAATATAAGCTATCTGTTGCACATGTGATTAATCAACCTCACTGAAGTAAAGCCAACTGGATATCAGTCCACAAATAAAGCACTTAGAAATGCGCTCAAAAATGAAAGTTAAAAAAAAAGGGAAATGCCCCCTACCTGCCGCTGTGACACATTCAAATGAAAATACAGCTTAGGCTGGGTTTGCGGCAGTGCTGAACGTGCTTTTATTGCGCATGCTCTCAACAGCAGAACAGTGAAGTCACAGGTTGGCTGCAGTCTACTTGCTCGAGTTTAGAGAGCTCCCCTCGCACTCTCAGTCAGCAGGGAATAAATCAGTGGCAGTCGTGACCCTCAACAATGGAAGGCCTTGAGTAATGCGCTCAAAAATTCACTCAGCGGCCGCCATTTTGTACAGGAGCTTATCTCCTCAGAATGATGATCCCTCGAGAAAAAGGCAGCACATAACATAGAGAGGTATTAAAGAGATCCACACAATACCTCATTTCTGAAGGAAATGTGCACTTAGTCCCAACATGCAGGTCAGCACCCTGCTAATCATCTCTTGAATCGGCAGGGACCTTCAATTCTGCCGCCATTTTGATGCTCGAGCTGAGGAGAATATCTTCGGGAGGAAAAAACGTTGAAAAGGCAGCTAAAAACGGCACGAAATTCGTTCTCCCAAGTCCCCAGGTGTTCCGCCACTCAATTCCGCTGCGTGGTGAATGAAAATCACCCCCGCAGCATGCTCGATGGAGCGATCGCACCTGAGGTCTAACGGAGCTTAGAAAGACGCGGCCATCTTGGTCGCGCGTCAAGCCACGCCCCCCATAAGAGGCATTTTCATCTTTCTTTGACTGCTGCAGAATGCAGCACATGTAGAAAGAGAAAAAAACGAGGAGAAATAAACATGTTTTTCCTCGTTGCGCCTCACATTGGGAGGCGTATGGATTTGGAGCTTCCCCAGGTTTGCATCCCTTTGTAAATCTGGGGCAGTGTCAAATTCCATGGGTGTTGCATTGAAAAACCCACCACCACGCCCATGGAATGCCTCATGGATGCGTCGCCTTACTCATGGTTTATGAGGCCACTCAAAGCCACACAGGGTACCTTTGATTGGCTTCATAAATGCAAATGAGAGCCCTGTGTCACGTATTTACCACTTTATGTGGTGCAAAAGTGACCCAGGACTCTCATAAATAAGCCCCTCTGTTTTTCTGTCACAGCTTGTATGTCCATGTCCTGGAGGGCAGGGCTGACTTTTACTAGCATATGTGAAAGCAGTAACTTTTATCTTATTAATGAAACACACACTTTCTGGCAAACTAAGAGCTTCCTTATCAATTTCGGATGAACAGTGGGCTGAAGTTTCAGAACTGCAAGGTTATTGTTCATGTGAGGATAATACCTAATATAACAAAACATAGAGAAGCAACAGCAGGCTCACACACACACTTAGAATTAACTCCTGGTGCATTTGCTAATATACCCTTGCAAGCATGTAACCAGTAGCTATTTTGCAACTAGCATGGATGCCATAAACAAACCACTAATGTTCCTGAAATTACAGGAGAACCATCCACTCAGTGGCGAGTGTGGAAACATTGTTTAATAATTATCTGGAGGCTATGGATTGTACCAATTTTAGTTCAAATAGAAAAAGCATTATTTATGACGTGTTTAGGGACAGAAGGTCAGAGAGCATTTGATTACCATTACTGAAGAAGTGATCCTGCTGTTAATGTAATTGTGGATGTGTATATGGTGGCACTTAAACGATTAGATCAGCATTACAATAAGGACTTGATTTTGGTGTGGTCTTCTCTTAACTGACATATTATATAAAAAGTACTCTTACATAGTTTTCAGACATGGACCTACACATACAAGAATAATCCATAAGCAAGTTGAAGAAGACTTTCGGGTTACTGGCTCCAGCACTCTCGCTTTCAGTGTCTCTGCCACATTCTTGCCGCTTTTGTGATACTGTGATAATGATACTTTGCTTCTGGGTCATTTGAAATGTGTTTCTCGTGAGACTCGGGCCTAGGGCTATGTCGTGCTGGCCAAATCAGCAGGTCTCAGTCAGGTGGGTCTTGACTCTACCTTTTGTAATTTAGAACAATTCTTCTCCATGAGTTTGGAGAATTTCAAGCAAGGCAGAAAACTAGGTTAATGATACCAGTACAACTATCTTGGCAAATTATGTGCATTGCAACCCAGGCACATGACACTAGCTACAGAGACTACAGCAAAGGTAGGCAACCCCATAATGTGCCATCGAAGAGGACACAATTTACACAGCAAACGACCTCCATATGTGCATACTTACACATAGGAAAACCCTAAAATGCATAATCAGGGTAAACTGAAGGGTACCAGTTACTCAACACTGAACACATTTGAACAAACAGGTCAGTAGGCTCCTCCCCATGAAGTACAAGTAGACGTTGTAAGTGCCCCTGCACTGCCAGCCTCCTCATCCCTTGGTCAGGGGGCAGTATCCCCCATCTTCTATGAGAGGTACACCCTATGGGTGCACCGGCATTCCAGAAGAAGTATATGCTCTGCTGCTCAAGCAAATAAACAATGTAGAACACCTCCAGTGGACTCAGATGTTGTGGCCATTAAGGAAAAAGAGATAGGCTAGAAATTTTAAAAAATGTCATGATTGCACAGATGTCTGTATAGTGCATAGAACAAGGACATTTGTCCTTAAAATGTTTTATTGCCAACAAAATAAATACTTTGATGCATCATAGTAATATTTGAATTACAAATGAAGTCCTTAAAGACAATGTAAGACAGACCACACATTTTTTTCAGAAAATATGCAGCTCTGGTGGTGGGCAACCCTACCCTAAAAATGTCTGCAACAGAAACCAACAGAGTTAAAAAAAACTTTTACACCGTAAGCTTTAACAATAAAAATATGTGTAATGTCCCGTCATGATGTGCCATCAAATTGAAAATGTGTGGTCACTGAGGGGCATATTCTCAAGGACTCATCGCCGATTTAGCGGCACTTCACCGCCACGAAAGTGGTGATAGACTCATCGCCCCATTCACAAGCCTGCGCTAACAGCCCACATCGTCAGTTTTCCTGCGATAGCTGCCGCCAAAAACATTACCAAGGCTGACAGCGACAACTAATGCTATTCATATGCAGAGGAGGCGTTCCCGTGCAAAAACCCACGATAAGACCACTTTGCGATATTCTCAACAACCAGTCAGATCGGCGATGCGGACCAAAAACAGGGGAAAAGGCACGTTAGCAGCTGGTACTTAAGACCTGCTCATTCCTGGCCTTAAGTAGGACGAAAACCTGCAGCACAAAGGGAGCCCAGCCCAGAGCTACATCTGAAGACCAACAGATGCCATGGAGCTACTAATCATGCAGCCTGGAGACCCAAGAGGGCCACAACACCCACCGCCACCACCCCCAGGACCACCCCCACCCCCAGGACCACCCCCCCCGGACTGCCACCGAGGCAGCGCAGAACAAGACAGCGGACCTTCCGAAAACACACCAGCCTCAGAGACTTAATGCCAGAGGATGTCATTGCCCACTACAGGCTCAAAAGGACAACCATCCTCTGCATCCTGACCCACATTGCCCACAGGCTGACGGCACCAATACAGCGGACAATTAACATCCCTTCGCAGACAGAGCTGCTGGCTGTGCTGCACTTGTTAACCTCTGGTACCTCCCAACCAACAACTGCCAGAGTCAGAGGAGTCTCACAGCCAGACCTATCAAAGTTCCTCACACCTGTCTTGGATGCTATCATCAGCTTGTTACCCCAGCACCTTCACTTCCCCCACACTGCGCAGGAACAGCTGGAGACCAAGCAAGGCTTCTACGCCATAGCTGGCTTCCCGCACCTGTTGGGGGCAATTGACTGCACACATGTCCTACTTGTGCCCCCTGCCGACACTGCACACAATTACCGCTACAGAAAGCACACGCATCCCATCAATGTGCAGGCAAAAGTGGACCACCCGGGACTGTTCACCAATGACGTCGCCAACTTCCCAGGCAGTGTGCATGACTCCCACAACCTCTGACAGTCCATCATCAACCAGCGCTTCCAGGATGGCACCTATGGAAATGCACTGCTCGTTGGTAAGCACCAACGGAACACACCACACACCTCAACTCCACAATCATACAACTCACAACTGTGGGAATGCACACGTAACAAAATCACATACAACATGCCAACAAACATGCCCACCTACCAGACACGACAACACAAGTAACTGTGGTAACAGGGGCCAGACATGTAGACAAACCATCCACAAAGGCATAGCTCCTCTGCCACACGACTGCAGAAGGTGGGGAGAGGTGGGAACCAAGAATGTGCAAAGGAGGCAATGGACCCATGAATGAGAATGTACACAATGCCAAGTGTGGCAGTGATGTGCTGGAAAGTCTTGAGTATGCAGAGCACAGACATGTCCTTGTGGACATATACTGCTGGTGCCTGTAGTGTTGTGGACAGTAGACGCAACCATGTCACCTCAGGCAGTGGGGAAGACCTTGGACACGTATTCCGCGACCACTTACACGTGTGTGCGCAGACGGGACACTCTCTTTTGGAGGGGTAAACTTACCAGGGTTGTGCCTCGTGGTGTCCAGGGGAGACTGACTAACCTTGGATCGCCAATATCTTTTTATCGTTTGCCACTCGTGCAGTGTGCATCAGGACTACATATTTTTCTCTCTATACACTTAAGCGATTGTTGCATACCTTATGGGCAACATCGGTGCTTTTCACCGGTCCGTTTCTTTGGGATTCCATTAATTTGCCGGATGTCAGGTGTGGCAATGATACGTACTTGTATGCTTTGACCTTTATACATTACGATATCCCTACTTGGATTCCGGATTTCTTTCAGTTGATGCGCTGCAGGGACGGACTCGTTCTCTGACTACAGTTTGTCAATATTTCCATTTGTTGCCTTGAAAAAGTCTGAGTACAGACGAAACACGTGTCGGCTAATTGTGTGCTGGGAATTTTAATCTTTTGGACACTAATAAAGGATACAAGAAATTTCTATTGATGACCTTATTGGATTAGTTTGAATATATTGGTTCTTTTTCATCGCCCTCATTGTGCAGAGATTAACTTTACTATGGAATTAATTTAACTTATGACCAGTATTTTTTCTGGATAATTAATGTATTCAGGTTAAAAGGGTGTGCTGTAATAGCTTCTTTTGTTGTGTTTAGTTAGATGCATGTTAAATCTTAATGTGCAGTTAGCACCTCTAGGTAGTAGGTGTTTGAAGCTGATTTAGCACCCGGTTGCCAATATAGCAACACTTACATGATATCTCAAGCCAATTACTGATACTTTGAAATACATTTACTGATTGGATGTGCAGTTATTTCCCTTATAGGGAACACTACTACCTGTTCTTTCTCTTGAATATACAACTCACAACTGTGGGAATGCACACGTAACAAAATCACATACAACATGCCAACAAACATGCCCACCTACCAGACACGACAACACAAGTAACTGTGGTAACAGGGGCCAGACATGTAGACAAACCATCCACAAAGGCATAGCCCCTCTGCCACACGACTGCAGAAGGTGGGGAGAGGTGGGAACCAAGAATGTGCAAAGGAGGCAATGGACCCATGAATGAGAATGTACACAATGCCAAGTGTGGCAGTAATGTGCTGGACAGTCTTGAGTATGCAGAGCACAGACATGTCCATGTGGACATATACTGCTGGTGCCTGTAGTGTTGTGGACAGTAGACGCAACCATGTCACCTCAGGCAGTGGGGAAGACCTTGGACATGTAGCCATGTCGCCCCCCCTGTAAGCGTAAGCGTAGTGGGCTGGGCCAGCATACGCCAGTCCAGCGCAGGAGTGCGAATAAATAGCCCGGGGCACTGGGCGTGGTCCACTTCCGGGATGGCCACCAAAGTAACTATGGCGTGTGTCTCTGTGGTGGTGTCGGCGCCACCTCGCCCTCAATCGACAATGTTGCAATGTAGTGTTGTAGGGAGTCTGCACATACACAGAACTATGCACAGCAATGCAGGACTACGGTATATAGGGGCTATGCCTCCTACAGTCTTAGTACCCACAAGCCCACGACCGGCTAGCTATGGTGTCCCACCTGCCCTCCCAAACACAGATTGAGAAACTGTTGTTTAGACTACCCAGAACACAACACTTCCCTAATCACTCAGGGATCGTGGTAACAGGTTATTCCCTATCGCTCAGACACTCGTACCCATCCACAACAAGAGATTGACAGAGCCACTGAGTCAGTCCAAAATGTTTATATCAACTAACGTGCTCTGAAATGCAGCACACGAGTCACTACTAAAATTAGAATGCATAATACAAACATTGTCAGCATTGTAGCAAGTCCATACAAAATAATAGGAGAAATCATTGTATATTGATCCTGGAGACAGGACTATTAAACCTACACTCCCTCCCCATGGACGGGAAAACCAAGATGACAACATAGAAGATCCCTGGGTCTGTATAGCAGACCCCATACCTCTAAGACATAGATCGTGTCTCTACATCACAGCTCCATACAGCTCTTCATTCTTGAAAAGTCACTCCTCAAGTGTGTCTGCGTGTAACATGCATTCTCCTAATATCAAGAAAAAGGTGTGTGTCCCACAAACAGCAGCTGCAGGGTATGTTTTGTCAACGTGCCAGGGCTTGACCAGAACAAAATCACAGGGGACGGTGTTGTTTGACCTTGCTCATGATGCACAGACTAAATTCCAGGAACAAGCCAGGAACCAGCGCAGCCAGCGGCTCGCATGTGACCAGCGAAAACATTCTTGCATTAGAAGAAGCCTGTAGTGTCGTGTGCAAAAGCAGCATCATGGCCTCCGGACCCATTCTAACCTAAAGATGTCAACGGGGTCCCTTAAAGCCACATGAGACCATCCCCGGGCCAGGTTGCAGAAGAATAGTAAAAACAAGGTCCAAGTCGCAAGCAGAGTCAAAGCACTGAGCACAGCAGGGGCAAAGTTCAATTAAATCAAAATCAGAATAAGGTTGATTAGCGCTAAAATACGAGAAGAAAAAAAAAAATGTCTTGTTGAACATTAATCATCGGAATCATATGAGATCCGTTGAACCTTGGAAGGCAAGGTGTTCCAAAAGACGGTCCCCCTCCTCATAGACAAGGAGGGACAACACCCAATTCAACAACTCGAAGGAGCATACGTGCTCATCATAATCCATAGCTTCAAAAAGCATGGTCGGACATCCTGTATCATACTCAATGTAGCTGTGGTGCAGCAGGCGCGATGCCCCTTCACAGATGTCCCATTGTGCCAGCACTCCATTCACGGCCGCCATCAGCATGCGGGTACCAGTTGCACATGATTGATCATGACGCAATAGGGTCCACAGCAACAGGTCGTAATCAGGGCAAGGCCGTATGGCGTTTGAGAGGCACAAATCCAAAGCCCAGGAGAAAGGACAGTCGCGGCACCAAAAATCTGGATGAACGCATGTAAAGTATGCGTATCTGTAAGTCACATTGTAGGCAGCACCCACAACAGCCATAGGCAGGCAGCCAAGGAATTTCTGCAATCGGCTACAGTACAGCTCCAGCTGGACCAGATGAACGAGTACCACATGAGGGTCAGCCATTACGAAGTAGTAATACAAGTACCAGGACAGCACCAGCTAGCAACAGGATCAACATCAACCCAGCCAAAAGCGCTGGAAAAGAATGGAATGAATAAAAGCCCGAATTACACCAAATATCCTTCAAAACAAGGACACAAGACTTGAGCCCAACAATTTAAAAAAAGGTGCAAGGCTTCCTGTGTCAGAAACATTGGATAATTGGTGTATCAACTCCCCAAAATGTAGGGGGAGATTGCTATTTAATTGGGGTTGTATTTCACTTAATGTCCGAGCCACCTGTAGCTCGAATGTTTCACGGCGGCCGAGGTCAAGGCAACCTCATGTTGGAATAACAGTGCTTTGAGCCTCCTTAATTTGTTGAAGCTTGCTTTCATAGTGGGAACAGAAGGCCACAGGGAGCTATCAGCAATGCCATGCGGGGGCGGAAACAGGACGTTGCTGCAAGAGGGACACCATTGCCGATACACCGGCGTGCGCCGAAGCCATGCCCTCATGTGCAGCTGTGATCAACGCATGTCTGCGGTCCTCGTTGGGAATCAGCGGATCCCCAACGGAAAGAATTGTTACTGTCGGAACTTGTTCCGGGGACAATTGGTATTCATATTTGGATGGATAGCCCTGTGGGTATTATGTCCCGTCTCTGGTAGCCGCGACGGCTGCCAGTGTGTCGGTATCGACCTTTTTGTCACAGACCTTGTGACTGCTGCTACTGAACAAGTGGCTACTGCATTTCTGGCTGCCTCGTCAGCCAGAGTGTTGCCTACAGCGTGGGGTCCCACGCGCTGATGGCCAAGAGTATGTATTACATGTGTAAGTGGCAAGCCCTCCATGAGAGCCGCCAGTCGTACCCAAAGCATCTCATGCTTGTTTGTGTTACCCACATGACATGACAGTAGCATGCACCCAGAGGGCGGGCTTGCCCGAATGGAAAAATGAAGGGGCGCTCGGGGTCTTGGCTCATACATGCCAACTGTTGTGTGTGTACCTTCATTGCTGCAGAATGAGCCAAAGGCCTAGCCCCAATCGCAGCGCGAGTTCAGCCAGGCCTGAACTCCACATCTGTGTCGGCCCTATCCTTTCCAAGGCCTACACACACGTGGCCGACCACCTTCAACGGCCAACATTACAGTGTTGTTGTCAGGCTTGCGGACATGCGCAGACAGGCATGACAAAGGTGTGCCATAGGAGTGCAAGTGATGCAACCGCGCAGCGCACACAGGTAAATAGGCCCGGGGGTGGGAGGAGCAGCTGTGAGGCTACGTAACACACATTGTCCCCGCACATTTGCCAGAAGCAATACATGGCAAACATAAATCCCAAAGTCACACAAATCACACACCACAAAACTTGTGAGTCTGCCAACACGGCATGCAGAACCACCAGTTTACACTGATCTCACTTACCTCTCACAGATGATCAGGGATATGCACTCTGCCCGTGGATGATGACATCCCTCTGAGCCCCGAACACCCCGGCCCAGAGGCAGTACAATGTGGCCCACAAACGCACCAGGGGCATTGTTGAGCGCACATTTGGCGTGTGTAAGTCACGTTTCAGGTGTCTGGACATCACAGCTGGTAGACTCCTGTACAGCCCAGAAATAGTGTGCAAGATGATCATTGCATGTTGTGTATTGCACAACATATGTGTACGCAGCAATGCCCCATGGATCCAAGTGCCAGATGCACCGGACGGTGATGAGGAAGATGAGGCAGGTGGACCACACCCCACTGCAGCTGCAGCAGGAATAGCCCAAAGGAACACATTCATTGACAATTTCTTCGCATGAGCACGTCACATTGTGACAGTCCTTAGCAATCATGGAACAGTACAAAATGACCACATGACCAGCATGTGCAAATAAATTCATTGCAACACACATTCCCTGTGTGCATGTCAGTCCTCTGCATTAGCACATCACTCTGACAAGTGCAAGTGCAACATTGAGTGCTAACAATCTCACAAATGGCAAATAGATGGTGGGTATGTCACCTCTGTACAGAGAGGCTGTTCAGGGTGTCACGTGTTTGGAATGCCATTTCAGGGTGTCAAATGTAGTACGTAATCCCACTCATCAGCGTATCACGTGTACACATACATGACATGAAGGCTGTCATTGGTGTTCCAAATAAGACAACAGGGTGTCATTTGGGGGTCAGATATGAAATAGCGGGTGTCACTTGGGGTCAAATATGAAATAGCGGATGTCACTTGGGGTCCGATATGAAATTGCGGGTGTCACTTGGGGTCAAATATGAAATAGCGGGTGTCATTTGAGGTCAGATATGACCCACCCTGATGCAGAGATGCACCCTGTGACTCAAGTCCCACAACATGAGCAACATGGACGTAAGGGGGATGGGGGCATAGTGAACACCTCAGCAACATGGGAGATGCACACCAGCTAAATAGGCAGCAGGAATACGTGCCGGAAGGCGAAGCAGTGACATCCCCCCCCCCCCAAACCACATCACTCTTCCAGAATGCAAGCAGATGACAAACTAACATTAGGGAGGAAAGCTCCTTTGTCTGTACTGGAGGCGGTAGCACATCTGCACCTCCGACCTTGGAGTTGCATGCGCCCGGCTCCCCCTGAGAAATACCATAGCAGCTGATGACGACTCCCACACTACACACAGCACTGACCAGGGACCAACGTATACACACCCCACACACAGAGGTCCTTGCTAGCAGTTCTCTTGCATGGAATGACCTTCACACTTACGCACAGACCATCCCAGGAGTCCAACCGGCGCACACTCAAACAAATCATTGCTCCGAGCTGTGGCCTCCACATAACTTGGATTTAGGCATATTTACACACAGCCCTATTTCCTACATTGACGTGGGGCTAAGTTGGGAAGTTGCGAGATTGTTGTTTAGGAGCACTGAGGCTACAGGTAGTTCACACATTCCCAGTCATCTCACTGCCTGTCTGGGTCACGGTCAGACATGCGCATTGATATCAGTTCCCAGGGAGTACCTTTTTCTGGTATCACTGCCCCTACATTCATCCATGATTTCATACTTGCTTCCTAATAGAAATGACACATCTGTGTGAATTAGAATGTTTTGGTCACAATTGGTGGAGTGTTGAAGCTGGACCAGTACATGGCCATGCATACCCCACTTTACATTGTTGCCCCGTGGAGGGCCAGCCTTGTGCATGGGTTTGCACATGCATGGGTTTGTGGTGAGATTGGTGATGTGTGGGGAGGGCCCCTCTGGGCACATTGTCGATGGGGGCCTACTTGCTGTTTCGATGTGTGCTGCAGTATGCCAGGGAGATCAGGGACATGATCCATAGTCATTGTGGGTGTGCACTGTGCTATACTTAATTGTGCATGTGTGCCGTTGTGCCCATCTCCCCCGTCCCCCCAGTCCCTGGTCGTTACTCACCCTGTTGCTGTTGGGTCAGGTCATGTTGTGCAGTGTACGGTCCCCAAACTCCTGCCACCATCTCCCCACTGATGACTGTGGACACCATTTCCTCCATCTCATCCAGCTCCTGCTGTGGCGCTGGACTCCCACCTCCAGTCTGCATTGCTGCTTTCCGGTTGTTAGCGGGTTTCTGCTTAGTTTTGCGCTTCACATCATTCCAGCCCTTCTTGCAGTCGACCACTTCCCTTCTCTTCACTCCGACTGCATTCACCTTGGCCAAGATGGACTGCCATATTGCATTTTTAGTTGCCAATGACACAGTGGAGGTGATGAACAGTTGTTAGTGGTGTTCTATCACCTCCATAATCAGGATCTTGTTTTCCTGCGGACTGAATCGTGGGTTCCTCTTCTTCTTCTCCTTGCCCTTCTCCTTCCCCGAGGTCCCTGGCTGGTCCTCCGGGGGGTTTGTGGGGTTCTGGTTGGGCTCTGTAGTTGCTCCAGCGTCCTCCATGGTGCTTCTCAGTTGTTTGGGTTTGGGTTTTGATTTCTCTTTTTTTTTGTTGCAGTTTTTATGGTGATTTTTCCCACCTGACGTGGGAATTGCAGGCCTGGCGTTGCTTATCGCTGATGTTTTTATGGCTGTTGGGCCCATCGCCACTTTTTTCACGTTCGGGTTTCCTTTTTTATCAGCGTCCCGGTAATTTTATCGTGGACATTTGACGCGTTATCGGGGCACTATCGCCTGTTGCCGTCGTGTTGAGAATAGGCCGTTGACGCGTCGTTAGTTTCCCGCGATGAAATGCGTTATGTAAAGTTGCATTGGCCTAGGTTGGCGATATTTATCGCCCGTTCTTGTGAATATCCCCCTGAGTTTCTACCTATCCACGTGATGGACAGTGTAATGAGAAACAGTTAGGAACATGCTACACCTCATATAAAAAAAACTCTATAATGCTCAAAACGAGCCAACAAATACAAATTAACATGCCAATAATTCGCATTCAAGCAGGAACCATTTATTATTGTCATATAGTTGGTGAGCTATATACAATAATCTTATGCTTCCCCATAATATGATCCTTTTAGATACTAGCTGATTACAAATTAAACATTTGTCGCTAACAAAGGAAAGTTCTTTTTTTAACAATAATATTACAGGAGAGGCTAACGGCCCCAGATGTGCTTTATATTAACAAAAAGGGTCAACAACCTTACATTTTCCAACATGTACCAACATACGTTGTGTTTCATTTATTACTTTGCTGATAGAAAGCTCTCTTAGAAGTCTCACTACTCTGCTGTAACATTGAACTAACGCAGAACATCACTGAAGGACTTGTTTCTATTCCGGCTATCTACCTGGATGAGGAATGATTAATCACACTTGTCCTGTAGGGAAGAACGAGCAGACCTTGTCAATTCACTTTCCACCTTCAACTAGATTTAACCAGATAATGGCAAAGATGATTTGTAGTTTCTCTTCCACATAACATAGACAGTGATGCAGAAAGTGTTGTGGAGGGATTGGTTTACGTCCACCGGGCCACGTCATGTACATCACTAGTCCAGATACATAAAGAGCTTTGCATCCGCAAACCCAGAGTAATAAAAAAACCTCTGGCTTTGTAATGGAACGATGCGCATGACAAATCACAATGCCTTTGTGACAGTACCTTGAAGATTTCTAGAGGAAGACCATTTAAAAAGTGCACCCCCTCCTAGAAATGTAAGCAAGGGGGAGAAGACCGTAAGGGCTAAGAAAAACAAGGAGCGAGAGTGAGATCTGTTATGGATGAGAGAGAGAGAGAGGGAGAGTGAGAGAGTGAGGGGTAGAGAGAGGCAGAGAGAGAGAACGAGAGAGAGAGAGGTAGAGAGAGAGGGCGAGAAAGAGAGGAAAAATGAGAGAGTGAGGGATAGAGAGAGGCAGAGAGAGAGGCACAGAGAGAGCGCGAGGTAGAGAGATAGAGAGAGAGAGGGAGGGAGAGCGAGAAAGAGAGAGAGAGAGAGAGGTAGAGAGATAGAGATAGAAAAAGCTAGAGAAGTAGAGAGAGGGAGAGAGAGGGGTAGAGAGAGGAGAGAGAGAGAGAGAGAGAGAGCACCACTGCCTTAGCCTGGGTTATGGTACAGGTCAAAAGAATAGGAAAAAGAAAATGGAACACACTTCAGTTGTTTCCGTTTAAGCCAATCGTTACAAAGCAATCTCAAAGAGTAGCTCACTTACCCCATGCACGCTATCACAGGCTGTTGACAAAACCAGACAGTACTAGGGGACCCTGTCCGAGTACAGGAGCGGAGGAGGCAGCAGGGTGGATGGCGAGGTAATGCCAGACTGGAATTGACATCAGAGAAGTCACAAAACTTAGAGATAGGAAACATGAAAAGGAAGGTTAGAAGTAATAAAGGTGTGAAAATGGCAACAATTAATGAAATGAGAGAAACGGGAACTTTACAGCATAGATATTTGCGAGGCACCAATTAATTCCCACGGCTGCTTCTTCAAGTCACTTTGAAACTCCTGCCCTATCCTCTAGTCAGGGAGAACAACCATGTTTGGCACTTCCTCTCAGGTTGACCTACATGTATCTCATTTTCAGCCCTATTCTGTATCACTTGTTAACTGATGCCTTCTTGGGAGTGAAACTTTCCCTCCTATCACTAATTTCAGACCTCTTTATTCCCTGAACTCTCAGAGGTGCCAAAGAATGTAATGGTTATCAGCACCTGAGAGAGAGGTTTGGAGTAAGCATTCACAAAGAGGATACTGTTCTTGGGATACAGCATTAACTATCTTGGCTATTGTTTACTATGTTGGATATAGTTTTTTGCATTTGAGGGAGGGGCAACCATCTCCAAGGACTACTAAATGTTCCCTTGAATGTCGGTTTCAACAAAGCACTACTCAAACATTGGATGAACTTAAATGACCTGTTTCTAAACAATCATAAGTGTTCACATGGAACTCATTTACAACTACAATCCTCTATTGTCACAGAAAAGTTCAGCATAAATTGTGTAAAAAAATTAAAAGCATATAAAACAGTATTTCTCTGTCATAAAGATTAGAAAATATCTTAATAATTCTTTAGTCTGATCAAAAGTTTTCAAAGCACTCAGTCCAGCCGAACCTAGGGGCATATTACCAAGGGCGTTATCACCGCTTTAGCGGCACTTTTTGCCGCTAAAGCGGCGATATTTTTATCGCCCTATTAGCAAGCTGTCGCTAACAGCTGTTAGCGACAGCTTTATGGCGAAAGCGACCGTTTTGGTGCCGCTTTGTACGTCAGCGATATTTATCGCTAATGACATGCAAAGTAGGCGTTCCCAACTAAAAGCGACTGCAAACAGTCTCAACCACAACTTCCCCCTATTACTAATGCCCGCGAAGCGATAAAAAAAGTCGCGCTAACCGCGATTATCGCTGGAATTTAACACCTGATAAAAACTTGACTTAACCATTCTTGTCAATGGGAGGTGGATTGTAAGGTTAAGTCCTCACCTGCCTATTAGCGAGCTCTTCATTAGCGCAGTGAATTTATCGCTGGATTTCTCGCGCTATTGCTGGGTTTTGCCGCTATCGCTGGATTTTTTATCGCCTTAGAGATAAGCGTTGATAATAACGCGTTATCTCCGCGATTAAATCCAGCGATAGCCGGCGATAAAAAAAACAGCGCTAAGCGATAATTATCGCAAGTCCTTGGTAATATCCCCCCTAGGGGCATATTACCAAGGGCGTTGTCGCCGCTTTAGCGGCACTTTTTGCCACTAAAGCGGCGATATTTTTATCGCCCTATTAGCAAGCTGTCGCTAACAGCTGTTAGCGACAGCTTTATGGTGAAAGAGACCATTTTGGTGCCGCTTTGCATGTCAGCGATATTTATCGCTAATGACATGCAAAGTAGGCGTTCCCAACTAAAAGCGACTGCAAACAGTCGCAAACACAACTTCCCCCTAAGCGTTGATAATAACGCGTTATCTCCGCGTTATCTCCGCGATGAAATCCAGCGATAGCCGGCGAGAAATAAAACAGCGCTAAGCGTGCTTTGCGATGATTATCGCAAGTCCTTGGTAATATCCCCCTGAGTTATTTATTCTTTTGTTATTGCACAGGATTTTTAAACATAAGTATTTGCATATAAATGTATATATAAACAATGGCGCATATTTTTTCAATTAAAAACACTTTTTAGGCATAAGTGATAAATAACCCGAGGTGGAGTGACCAAAACCAAACATCTACAAGTGACAGTGAAGTGACTTGTAAAAATAATAAATGAATGAGGTTATTGGTATATTGAAGGACATCTAATGCTTGTTGAGACAATAGAGAAGGAGCGACCAGAGCATTTCAGGTGCCTTCGCCTAAAGACACTCCTTCCTTGGTGTCAACAAAGTTTCATCCCTATAAAGAATATGAGGGTCTCTTCAGGACTGTAATGACCTGGGGGCCAGGATGGTGGGCAACCACTATTCTTCTGAGGAATAATTAATTATCCAGAGATGGAAGTGTTAGGAGGATTCAATTCTTTCTGGCAATTTAATGGTAACTGGTGTTCTATTCTGTGAGCCTGTACATCTTAATGAGGGGGGCAACATATATCCCTGAACTTTCAGTAGTTTCTGTAGATAGTACTCCCGGTCCGTAGGGCCTGGAAGTCAGCAAAAAGGATGTGAACTAAATCCCCCATCTTCAAGTCAAGCCCATGGTAGAGTTCCTGAATTGCGTACCACCTGGAAATTGTTTCAATAGCGATCACAAAACAGTCCCGGTCGACCGCTCAGGGAGGCTGTCTAAGGGCCCAAAGTTGCGCTGTAGTCTATTCGATTGTCTTTGAGGCACACTCCAAATCAGAGAATGCTGGTTAACATGGACATATGGATTGCTCTTGTTCATTAAAATATAAACAGTCATAAGACAGATCTTAATAATAAATAATGAGTTGGGGACAAGCTGGAAGCAAGAAGGCTGCTCTCTAATGGTACTGTGTTGGACCCCACAGACCTGAGCCCCATAAAAGAGGTTGATGCAGTGACTAACCAGGAGATTCTACAGCTGCTGTTGAGGAGAACACTTTGATGTTATCATTGATGAGATTTCACAGAACTGATGCTGCTGTTAACATATGTCAGAAAGCGACACACCGACAGGTGTGGGTTGAGATGGCCGACTGAGTCCTCACATTGGGAGCTACATGCTGTGTGGCCAGTGGTGCCAGAGAGCTTGGATCTATCTTCAATGAGGTGCCTTTGATTGAAGGCTCTGGAGAATAGAACAGCAGTGAAGTGACAAGTTTTCCCATCTCATGGGTGCATGTCTCAGTGGGTTCAGCACCTGTTGATGCACTGTGAGCGTGCAAGATGGATCGGAGAAGCCACGAGGAAGAAGCTGCTGTGGGGATTTCTTGGGGGAAGACCTCAGCCATGGCGAGTTGCAATGCTATACAGGAGTAAATTAATTATGTTTGTGAGATTGGGAATTGAAGTGTCCTCCAGAATACTGGAATCTGGCAGATAAGTTAGCTAATTTACAAGTTAAAACGATCTCAGGGAAAAGACGCCTTGAATTTTCTGAAGTACAGGGGGATGTAGTTCTGCTTTAATTAACAGTGGTCCAGCATCCTTGACTAGGAATAAATTGCAAAGCTGCAGTGTATGACCACAACTTCAACAGATTGGCAAAACTCCTGGGCCCTGAAATGAAAGTAATTAACTTTGGTGACAGTGGCTACTGCTCATGTGGAAAACATTACACGTGGCTAGCTATTGTGACAATCTGACTGCAAGTACCAAGTTTGCTGACTCCAAATTGGTATTCAAATTTTGCTTGACTAACAACTCTTGCACATTGATCTATGCAGCATAGTTATCATCTTCAGAATACAGCAGTGTGCCAGAATGATTCTCTCTGCAATAACCCCTTAGGAGGGCAGAGGAGTAAAGTCTAGTATTTGGTCATCACATCTTTACTGATTTTTAGCCCGAGGGGTGATATACCCAACAAATCAAATATAGATTTTTGACTTGTGGCCCCTGCCTTCTGTCCTCCATTGTCTTCTCTCTAAACTTTAGCCAACCAGACAGTTTATATTCACTGAAGTTGTGGCTGGGAGAAAAAATTCAGGCACTGCTAATTCGGAGGCTGGCAAGATGACAGAAGTTACTGTGGCCTCTCTCGTGGTGGAATTGACCTCCATTAGATCAGTCATGTAGTTAATAACGAGTAGTACAGCAGAAATAGCAATGGAGGTGAAAACTACTAGAGTAGACCTTAACACGTACAAACTAAAAATGAAGTCACAGAGAGAAAACTAAAAGCAGTGGAAGACCGCTTGGACAGTCTTGAACACACATGAATTGGACCCAGAACTTGAGTAAAAAGATTACTTATTTAGAGGATAGATTCTGCAGGGACAACATCAGAATACTGAGAATCCTGAAAGGTGAAGAGAAAGATGACATACTTGAATTCCTACCAAAGTTTATAAAAGAGATTACCACTCTTGTTTTTTAAACCCCCTGCAGAAAATATACCGGGCTCATAGAGACCCACTAGAAAAATTAGATACCACAATGCACCCCAACCAGTTTTTGACTGTTTTCTCATCCAACAACATGTGAGAATTTAGATCTTGGTGGTGAAAAAGAAGAATGGTTCACCCAGAGAGAGGAACCACACAATTCACATGTCAGCAGTCTTCTACCATGACCCTGCAATGGGAAAACATTCTTAGGCATGAAAACTAGACTCAAAACGTTGTTTATACAATATGGTTTTCTAGAACAAGCCACAATGTTAATAACAATGGATGGCAAGCACATGGAATTCTTTGGGTTCAGAGTTAGAAATATTTATGGACACACTAGAGCAATGGATATTTCAAATTCCTGCCGGGATGGAAATGTGTGAGATCTTATTCCAATCAGAAATGCATCTACAGGAGATAGAGATGATGCTGAACACCAGATGACAAGAGATAGGATGGATGCACTAATGAGAAAATGGGCAGAGAGAGACAAAACAACATGTGGAGTGGAAGACCATGGAAGAGGCAGGGATAAGTCCAGTTCTATTTTGAAAAACAGATTCAATACAATCAGTACTAGATTTCCTTACAAACCACCTGTCCATTCTGATTGACTACCATGGGGGGGGAGCACAACATAATAAGGATAACGTGTGGAAGGCTATTACTTTGCTCCACCCTTTCAAAGTCATACTCCCTGGCATACATTTAGTGTCAGCACAACTTACTACAGCTGCAACAATGTTACAGGTGCAAGAGAGGGAGAGGGGCCTATGGAGCAAGAAGAGCTGGCTTTTGATAGGAGCAGCCAAGAGCCTGGCTTTCCAGGTTACCCCTTTTAACACCTCCTTTTTATTTCTGACCACTGCATGACTCGGATAGAAGCCTTTCAATGTTGCTCTCTACCAACTACCATCTCCCTTACCATCATTGAACTAACTTCACTGTGACTTGGGTCTTAGGACAGTTTCATATTCACTAAAAGCACCTCACTGAAAAATGAACATCAAGTAGTAGGTATAACCTCACTCCTGTCGGTGGGTGCCCTTCCCCATCCGCTAGGTCCATTGCCTCTATATATCTTGCTAGTGGGGGTAATCCTTGGCTAGCTCTACCCATCCTAGAGGAACTGTCCTTCCCCCAGTCTATACCATGGTAAAGTCCCCGCTATCAACTCTATCAAGAGTCCCATTGAAAATTATGTCAACAAGGCCCATATTCTTTTGAGAAAGTTAGCTGTAATTGGCAGGGTGCATAGATACTGGTTATCACAATAGGTCAGTAGTAGAGGAAGGCCAATATCACCGTATATAAGCATTCATTGTCGTGCCACATTTTCTCAACTATAAAGGGTACTTATTTGTGTATCAGGATGCCCGTTCCCCGTGACCCACTAGTGCCCGCATTAAACACCTGTGTGTAGCCTATTTGACCTAGGACCGGGCACCGAATTTCCTCCATGTGTGTTACTTGAATGAGGAGTATGTCAGCGATGCATGGTTGGTTGTTTTCATTACTGTGCTTCTCTTGACCGGGTCTCAGATAACATTAACATTCCATGTCAGGAGATGAACATTGTCTCCCACCTCAGTGTCAGCTGGGTTGGTCATATGATAGGCCAATGTAGTAGTGCGGTTCCGGAGGGTGAGGTGCTCTGGGCTCAAGGTTGGTCGTGGGAGTGTGTAGTGGTGTTTGACCTGAGTGTATATGTAATGAGAAAACAGAATAATAGCAAAATCCCGACCCCATACCTCTAAAACATAAAGTGCCTATTGTGGAATGAGCTAGGAACTGTCACCAATTGGGCAACCAAACCCCAACATCATTCCTATTCAAAATTTCCTTAAACAATCCTTGTAACTTTACCCGCAAAGTAAAAAAGGGTCAAAGGTGGGCTATGGGGAGATGCTCCTCTTAATGGCAGATTGAGTGAATCCTGTTAAGAGCAGAGTACATGTAGGTGTGAGGGGGCCAGGACCTTGGAGCCATTCAGAGGAGGAAAGCTGCCTGTAGATGAGATTGGGCTCCAAGGATCTTGAACAATGGGATCTAGGGTTGACAATGAAACCTCTTATGCCATGATGTCTCCTGCAAGTTAATCGAGACCACTGTGGCAGTTGCTGACAGCTATGATTAATATACAAGTTTTTATGGTTGCTGAATGTTGTGTTTCTTGTTGGATGTTAGGTCTTTCTTCCTGCCATGTCCATGCCGATTCTGGGCTATCAAAGAAAAAGGTTTTAATCTTGAGGATGACTTTCAGCCACGCTGGGAAGAGCAGCATATACTGAGTTGATAGTACTCTCAATTTCTGTTTGATGGTTGGAAAGGTGTTTCGTTATTGCGGAACTTTAAGTGTGCAGTCTGGGAAGACCATTAGTGTAAGTAAAGCTATCTTGTCTCCGAGAGGCTTTGGGGATTTTGTGGCGGTCAGCAAAATTGAAGATACAGGCAATTATGGAACATGGGGGAGCGCTGGGCGGCAGCCTCGGTGTCAGGGATCTGGGCACGCTTTCCATGACAAAGCAGGGGAATATTTCTTTCTTCGGGTGCCAGGATTTTAGCCAAGTTGTCACAAAATGGGTTGGGGAGATCCCCTCCACCCTCTCTGGGACTCCTACGATTTTGACGTTATTTTATGTGGAGCATCCCTCTGCATCATCTGCCCACATCTAAAGGTGCTGGACTGTTTTCTGGAATCTGGATATCATGGATTGCAGAGTACGGAGCGTGTCCTCCATTTTAGAGATGCAACCTTTGGCTTCTGTAACCCTAGCCACTGTATTGCGTATGTCTTGTTGCAGTAGGGATATGTTGACCTTCTATACTTCCTTCTAGAGTGGATCTGAGCTCCTGTATTGTTTGCAGGATGGAGGCTGACTGGTCTGAAGGGGGTGATGTGGCAGTTGGCAAGGGCTTCTTGTCGTGGGTCCCCGTGACCCTTGTAAATTTGTCTATTTGACCCTGTAAGGCCTGGTCCTTGGACTGTTT
The DNA here is from genome assembly GCA_963921515.1 of Calotriton arnoldi. NCBI lineage: Eukaryota > Metazoa > Chordata > Amphibia > Caudata > Salamandridae > Calotriton > Calotriton arnoldi. Next base: position 493,915 of record CAWUFW010012544.1, on the reverse strand, counting down.
GACTTTTCCCATGTTGATGTCCTTTGGCCCCCCTCATACCCAACGTCTCACAAGAGGTTAAGGCTGTGCTAGGTGCTGAGGTATGACAATGCCAGAACAGTTCATTTGTGTGTGGGCCCGGACCCTCCCACTCCTCAGATTAGCCCGGGATGTCCCTTAGGCCCCATGGACCTCTATGTCCCCACCACTTTTATCATATTTGCTGCACCCAGTACATGGGACTTGTGGTGATCCATTTTTCTGAATTGGTAATCATTGCCAGTCCACCGGGCCCTTATGGCAAAATCTGTCTGCCGTTCACCGCGATGCCGCCTGCGATCACAAAGATGAGGGAACCCCCTTCATAGCACAGATTGTGTGACATGTCCCATTATCTGAGGGCCAAGGCCCAAAGAAGTCTCCCACACCCCTCGCAATAGTCAGTTTATGAGATTTGCAGGTGGACTACTCACCCCGTGTGCAGGATAACCAGGTCTCCCAACACCTGTATCCCCCAGTGGTTTACGACAGCAGCTAAGTGACTGCAGGCCTGCAGTAGCTTCTATGCCAGTGGTCGAGCTCCTGCCAGCGCCCGTATCGCTCTCAGCAATGGCATGTGAGGGCAAGGGAGTGGTGCTTTCCACATTCTAGGCTGCACCTCAGCTCCTCAGTGTCTGCACTGAAGTGTATGATCCAGCGGGGGCCACAGTCCAGGAGCCCCACTTATCTCGAAGGTCAGAGGCTGAGAGTAAGGCATCTCCAACTCCTGTTAGTCAAGGCTCACCAGTTGAAGAGGAGAGGGGATGAGGTGTTCTCCCACCTGCAGGCCGCATTGCCTTTCTTCTTGGCTGTGGATCTAGTTGGCCCCTGTGTTAGCAGCACTACCTCTGGTGCTGCTATGTGAGCTGGGGCCTCCCAGATGGGGGTCCCTCTGCAGGCGCAATGCACGGAAACTCACCAGTGCAATGGGGGATGGAATACGGCGTCCTCCGGGCTTTAGGCCGAGTCACCCTACTCCTTGGGCCACGGGTCTCGTGAGCCCGTGTGGAAGGGATTGCCTCTTTTTCCACTGCAGGTGTAGGGACCTCCGTCTGTGGATCTCTCAGGAGGGGCATGGCATCAAACCTCACTAGTTCAAGGGGACGCTGTGTACTCCCACCTCCATGGTGCATTGCCTTCCGCCTCAGGCCATGGGCCTCACGGCCCCAATGTTGTGAGGGTCACCTCCTGGTCTGTTGTGGGTATCTGTACCTCTCTGGGTGGTTCTCTCAGCAGGCACAAGGCACCAAAGTAATCAGGGCTGCTCGGATCCCTTTTAATTTTCAGATGTAAAGTGGAATAGAGGCCGAGCTCAGAGAAAAGTGAACACCATGTTTAGGATGTTAGCCAGACCCCCAATATGAGAATATTGATGCACATCTTGTGGCAAACACACAGTGACCAAGGTGACAAGATTGCCCTCTTCCTGGATGCAGAGAAAGCTTTTGTGCTCTGTGGGTTTTGGGTCCAGTGTGGCAGAGACCCAGTCACATTTCTCAGACTGCACAATACAAGCTTGTTATTGGACGGACTTAGAGACTGTGACAGATAGTTCAATGAATGCTGGGGAGGCAAAGGAGGTTGTAGTCTCAGGATAAAACAGATCAGCACTTCCAGGGCAAGGTGAAAAGAGCTAGAACATTCTGGAAGTGTCAGAGCATTTCAGAAAAGCCTAAACATTCTGAAAGGAGCTGGAAGGTTCTGGACACTTTTGGGTCAGTAAGAGCTGGGAACATTTTAGCACCAGTCACAGTATTGCACTTTACCTGGCAGCAGCGTTTGATGGGTTTTCTATTTAGGTCATGTAGATTGCATTGTTTACGTTTCCTGCACCGTTTTAGTTTTGTCACCCTTCAGTTTCCTTGTGTGCTCAGGGCAGCCCAGTTTAACTATTTCTTCCACAAGTTTGGTTCAAACACTGCAAGTCATCCTGGCACACTGTGTCTCTACTATTGGAGATGAACCTTAGTATTCATTTCCTGGATTGTATCCTTGTCTTGTGGGGCCTTTTTGTGGTCTCTCCACTTCCACATACATTTTTTGATACTTATAAGTCATTGTAAGCTGTTGTACAAAATTACATTAAGATTAATGGTACACTGCCCTATAGGGCTACTAGATTTCCTGTTAGTTCATTGCAGACCGAGAGCTCTTACTGAACGCCTTCCACCAGTCTGTGATTCTGAGGTAAGTTGCCCAAGACTGTTATGAAATGTTTCTTCTCTCTTTATCTTCTCTTTATCCCCTTTGCACTTTCCATCCTGTATAGTCACTTCAGACTGTGTAATTCATTACAGTTCTTATTTGCCTGAAAGGTGATTTAGTGGCTTTTCCAGAGAAATCCTGACAAACTCCTGATCCATGAGAGTAGTAGACAGTGAAGGAAGAAAAAGACTATATTAAGTATTATTCTTGCCTTTTGAACAACATAGTTCTTATCTGCTCATCTTATACGCAATACATTCCGTTAAACGTATAGGGCAAACTTGTCTTTTTTCCTGTAATGCCAGACATCTACCAAGCTGTAGGAAAATGCCTCTTTTTGTGTGATCACTCCCATTTTGTTTGACTGATGCTGCTGTGTTTGGTTGTACTCCGTACACGTGACTCTGTTAACAATGCCACAGTGCATGTGCGCTGACCTCTAAAACATGCTGAAATTGGCTATACTTCTAATTGACATAGTTAATGTTCTTGTATGTGGTACAAGGTGTACCCAGGGGCTGTATCTTAAATGTCTCTAGTGGTCATTGTGCCATCACTAGATGGACAGTTTAAAACATGAACTGTAGCCTGTATGTGCAGTTTTAAAATTGCAATATTGGCCTGTCAAAATATCCCCTTTTGACAGGCCTAAAACCTCCTTACATATATTAACAAGTGACCCCTAAGTAGGCTTAAATACTCAATAAGGCAGGGGGAATAGTATTTAAAAAAGGACATGAAAAAATGTAATTCATAACATGCCCTAACAGTGACAAGGCCACCAAACCCATTTTCATATAGCAGGGTTAATTGTTCCATGGGAAACCAATGGGCCATAATAGTACAATTAAATAATGTTATCTCCTCATACAACACAGCTACTCAGCTCATTTAAAAAGAATATTCAGTACAAGCCAGATTCCTTGGTGCAGCCAGTTTTATGCTAAATATTTTAGAAAAGTTACTTTTAAAAATCACCGTTTACCTGCCTGAAGCCTCTATAATACCTTTTGCATGTGTTTCCAACTGTCAACAATGAGCTGAATAGCTCCTTGATGAGGTGTGAATTGGCTGCCAGAGTTGAGACAAAGGTCTTGGGTGAGGCAAGAGGTTGACCTAAGGAAGGTGGTCAGCCACTGGTATATCTTCAAAGGATGCCTACTTTGTCACTGGCAAACATAGCTCACACTTGAGCTCTCCTCCCTTTTGTCTTCCTAGCTAACAAGCCCCAATTCTAGAGGGAAAGGAGCTGCCCCCAGAACAGCTTGTCAGTGACACAGAGGAGGGGTTGCTCATTTCCCTGGCTGCATTGTAGAATAGCCACAGGAACTGTGCACAGGGGAACAATGGTTCTGCCATTTTGGATTTATGTAGCGTGGGGCACTCTGGCATTGTTTGGAGTAGGGCACACAGGAACTGCTGCAAAGTGTGAAGGGTTAACCCTGGGAACTGTTCCCTATTAGTTAGGGAGGGGCAAGGAGGCACATCCACTCACAGGCTAGTGGCAGGCATAAATGTGGCACCCATGGGAACCTTCCTCAGACACTACTAGACATGTGATAGACAGACGAAGGACTGCACCTGCTGTTGAGATCTTTGAGGAGAACTCAGAGGGCTAGACCTGCTCCCACTTGTACCCACCCAGGATATGGAAGTGGTCTCCAAGGGTCAGTTGGTTGAATTCATATTATGCTACAGGGTCTCAAATGCTGCAAGAAGCTCAATGTCCTGCATTGGCCCAGCAGACAAGTTTCCACTGGACCTACCCAGTGACCTACTGGTGGCTTCTGGTTGAATGAGTTCTGATCCTCAAGTACTGTTCCTGAGATCCTGGAACCCTTGGGTGGTGTCAGAGTGTATCCCTCCTGCCTAGCCCTAAAAATGTGAAATGTAGAAACGTTTTGCTATCTTTTTCCCAGGATAACTGTTGAGCGACTGGCACCAACCTACCAGCCGATCGACCAAGGGTGCATCACCGGTGGTTCTGACTTCACCATAGCTCTTGCTATGATATTCTCTCGGCATCGGAATCCATTGATGCCAAGCGCTCCTCAGTGCCCAGCCTCAGTTTCATTGGCTGTCCCATCAAAGGAGACCCGATTAACATCAGAGACCTCTAGGGTGTGAAAACTTGAACTTCTCCTAACAGATGTTTTCCCGCCTAAACCAATGTTTACGCCGAAGCTCCATCTCAAATCCAGAATTATTTGTCGCCTCCTTTGCACATGTCTCACTCTGTTTTTAGGTGGGGTGACTGGACGTGCTCCAATTTCTATTTCTTTTAAAGAGAGGCATCTTGTGATTTTATTGTTTTGAATGAGAGTTATGGTATGTTAGGTCTTAAAGTGATCTCAATTGGTCTTAACAATTTTGTAACATTGCATTTAAATCATTGTTTTATTGTGTGCAAGTTTTATGGAATTAATTTTCCAAAATAAACTTTTACTTACTTACTAGCTGACATTGAGCTCCTTCTCTCAATGACCGTCCTTTCTCTGCTTTCACTGAATGCTGTCAACGTTGGGAGGTAACTTTTTTCACCGGAACAAACCTTGTATCCGACCAATGCTCCATTGCCATCGGCCTGAAAACGTACCCATGACACAGTCTATTGTGACCAGTTGCCCGTGCTTGCTGCTTTGCATGTATTTGTGCAATTCTTATTAAAAACTTTGAAAATGTATGCCTCTGGTTTCCCTTATTGGATTTTTATTCATTTTAGTGTCATTGTATTCATTAAATTACTTATTATTTTTATGCATATGGGTAGGATTTGTTTGTGTTGCATTTTTGCCTTATTAACTTTTTTGTTACTTCTAAATGCTTTACACATTTTCTGAAGTTAAACTTAACTTTCACTGGACCTATAAAGAATATTGACAATAGTACTTTTGGTGGACTACGATCCACCCCAAAAATTAACCCACTTTCTCACTCCATCTGCTCTCCATTTATTGCTCTTTGACCCAAAATGTATTGTTTATTGGTTCTTTAATCCTATCTGTGATTCATTTCCTGTTTAAATGTTCATTATTGTCAATATGTTTTGGATGTTCCTTAATGTATGTGCCTTTGAGTTCTTTTTCATTTCATGTAATACATTGAATTACGTTTTTCAGCTTCCCTTATATCCATTAGTGCTAGAAATAATACATTATGGGGCACATGCATCAAGGTAGGATTTTGCAAGTCCTTAATTGCGATTATTAAGGAATCGCAATTAAGGACTCGCAAAAGCCTATGCATGTAGGAATCGCTATAAAAATAGCGATTCCTAAACAATCCTTAATTGCGACTCGCAATTTGCGAGTCGCACTTAAGGAATGGCTCACCATTCGTTCCTATGGGCCTACAGGCCCATAGGAATGAATGGGGGATTGCATGCGCAATTTGCGAGTACCAGTAGGTACTCGCAAATTGCGCATGCAATTTCAAGGGTGTCAAAAGGACACCCTGTTGCACCCCTGAAATTGTTATGTGCACCCATGTTGCGCACACACATGCCCCAATGGCATGTGTGTGCCCAACATGAAACTTTGAAAAATGCACGTTAGTGCATTTTTCAAAGTTTTTGCAAATTACCGACCAGTTTAATTGCTCGGTAATTTGAGGCCCCAAATAGCGAAATCGCTATTTTAAAGTGGTTCGTGCATTGCATTTAAGGAATCGCAAATTGCGATTCCTTAAATGCAATCGCAATTTGAGACATCGCAATAAATTGCGAATTCTTAAATTGCGAGTGCCTTGAACCTTGATGCATCGCAAAAGCACTGCCGATTTTTGTGAATCGCACCGTTTGCGCTCGCAAAAAAGTTTGATGCATGTGCCTGTATGTTATTTAACATCTAAGGATAGGTTTGAAAATCTCTAACGTCTGTAATTGGATCCTCAAATTATAAATACAAGTGCTCATATTCATTATCTTGCTGCTTTAAGCTTTTTGCATGATCAAACCATTTCTGACAGTTCAACTGCGCCTATGTTTAGCAGTAACAAGTAATGTAGCATCATTTATTACATTTTATTCACAAATAATCAATTGGTAAGGGTGACAGATATGCAAGTAGTCCAGCAGTCTAAGAGTGATCAGGACCTGTATTTTAAGTGTGGTATAGTGACTGGGCTTGAGTGTCCCTCGTATTATATTGCTAATACTATCCCAGATAACAGTGAGAGAGCCACTAAATGGAATGCGGCTGTCTATTCAGCAGACAAGGACATATTGATGGCAGCCATAGGAAATTTCTACTTAACATCCAAGCCGCTGGCAATGATGATCATAACATGATACTAGAAAATTACAGTGGTATGTCAAGTGAACTTACACGTTACTGGTCTACAATGAGGATGGCCAAGCAGGATGGTAGGGAGGAGAGTGCCGCAGGATGGTACAACAAGTAGTGTAGACATGCTTAGTTAAAGGTATTTAAAGCATACAGGGACTAGTATAATTTACATACAGGGACCAGCTGCGGATCAAAGGTTTAAAAGTGAAAGGAGCAAATATAAAGCCCATTAAAGAAAAATAAATGTTATCTTCCTAAAGGAACCATGGATCGACCTGACTAGGGCAGCTGAAGAGAAACAGAGCAAAAATTTCCAGCAGAACATTGCCAGAGTGTTTAGGGATGGTCCAAGTAGTCATGACCATCACATTTGCTCACAGAATTGGGTGAACTATTATAAGGCATTGTATAAAAATAGTGAAGGCCCAATGCACCCAGAATAATCAGCAAAGCACAGAACAATTGGTGAATTAAATATTCTAAGTCTAAAGGTAGAAAGAGCAATCATAGAGCAAGAAGACAACAAAGCTCCAGGCCATGACCATGTTCCAATGGACATGCCTCTCTCCAATACAAGGCCTTGTCAATGATATTGTGTAAGATCTTCAATGCAGTTTTGGGAAATATTTATATTCCCTCTTCATGGCAAATTGCTATCATAGTACCTTTCCATAAAAAAGGTAGTAAGTTACTTCCCAGTAATTATAGATCCATTTCATTACTTGATTGAACTGGTAAAATCTTTGGCCATGCTCATTTAAACAGGGTACTAGCCTAGGTCAATGAAAATAGTGTATTAATTGATGCACAGGCTAGATTTCCCAAAAGCATAAGTACCATCGACCAAGCAATCAAATTATATTTGGTATGTGCTAAATATGTTAGAGGATTTAAATCACTGTTATACCTCTCATTTATAGATGTAAAATCATCATTCAATCTGGTAAACAGATCCAAGATATGGCACTCGCTTTAAAAAATAGGGGAGAAGAACACCCTTCTTCAATCTCTTAGAAACCTACACGCAGAAAGAAGTTTGTGTGTTCGTTACGGAAGCTCTGGGGGGTGCACTTTCATTTTTCAATATGTTCTGGTCTACGCCAAGGATGTGTACTTGCCCTGTTGCTGTTTTCTTTATTCCTAACTGAATTTTTAATAAGAGGAAGTCCGGATATTCCGAAGTTATGCAATAAAAAATAGTTATTCTTCTAATCACAGACAATGCAGTTTTATTGACTTGTGCACAGAACGAATTCACAAAACCTTGAAACATTTTGAGAACTTTTGTAGACAAAAGAATCTTTGCATCAATGCACAAAAGACTAAAGTAATGGCAATTTCAATGGTCCGCCTCTAAGGAAATCATCAAGGATAGCGGGCCAGGTGCTTGAGTCCATCAAGAACTATGACCACCTGGCTATTTGCTTTAACAATAAACTGAACTGGCATGACGATACTGAAAAGGTCGTCAATACCCTGCAGCATCAAGCAAACTCTATCCTGCGGGTTAAACATAAAATTGGTTGCCGTGCCCTGTCAATCATCTTACAAGTTTAAAGACAAAACGCAGTGGCAGCAGCAATATACGTCACTGAACTGTGGGGATGCAGTGATTGCAAAGACTTGCAAAAAGTAGAAAAATCATTCTTTCTATCCCTTTTAAATCTGAGCCCTGTTATGCCTCTTCTACCCTTACATCTGGAATTGGGTTTGGTCCCTATCTTGGATACCATCGCCCTATCACCAGTGTTATTCTGGCTTTGTCTTAATTGTAATCGTTATGGGGCCTCATATTTGAGAGTGGTTATGGAAGATTCAACATCATGTACTCCCCAGTATAATCCCTGGTTATTTTATGCTAAAAGGTGTCTGAATTAACTTGGTCTTTGCAATCTGTGGTCCAATCCAGCTCTCATAGATTGCACAACAGTGACTTGGTAAAGGAAACCTTCAGGAACTGGAAACTAAAGTTCCGTATTGGGCATGCTCGTTCCTCACGCCTGACTGTTAATTACATGCAAGTAAAACAGGCATTGAAAAATATTTATATAAAATTGTCCCTGATACATGCTGTATTCCGTTTTTAAAATTTTGCCTTGGCATCCTGCCAGCCAGAGTGTACTTTGCTAAGTTTGCTGCTAAAGGGGCCAATTACGATGTCGAGCGGAAAGCCTCCTCCCAACAGTTGGAATCTCCTCGACCGCGTCGGAGCCCTTCCAACTGACTCGGTCGGTTTACATTCCGTCCGCCCGATTACGATGTTTGCAGTCGGAACGTAAACCATGTGGTCATTCCGAATCGGTTCCGACCAACTCGAGGAGTATTCGTATCGTTCGGAACCGAATCGTACACCCCTATATGGACAGCGTTTCCGCCCTCTGGATTACGATGTCGATTTCCGACAGCCTTTGCGCGTCGGCCTGTCCGACATGGAAAGGCTGTCGGAAAGTGACTTAGGGGGCCCTTGGCAGGGCCCCCTATTTCCCACAGCCTACGGTTGATGGCAGAAGGCGTACCTAAGGCACCCCCCTGTAAAACCCTGCACTGTGTGGCATGCACCATGGGGCGCCTGCGACAGGGTGCAGGGATTTCCACACACACCCCCTTTCCCCATAGGAGCCTGTTTTACAGTCGGTTGTCGGGCATAACACGAGCTCCCATAGGAAACAATGGGAATCCAACCAAACAGTGTACGGTCACATCGTAATCCAGCGCTCGGTCGATCCCGAATCCGAGAGTGTGTCGGGCGGAGGCTTTCTGCCCGACATCTTAATGAACCCCTAAATGTTTTGGGACTGACTGCTGTGACCGTAAGTTTTGGGGACGGGAGACGGTAATGCAGTTTATGCTGTTATGCAGAAAAACGAAGCACTTTCGCTCCAAATGGCTTGTACCACTATTTAAGCAGTTCTTGATTGGAACTTGCACTAATGCACTTGCACTTTTCTATAAAACAGATAATCTATATGTCGGTGTCCAGTTATATTCAGGCTGCCTGAGCAGTCACAAGAAGTCTTTTTACAGCTTAGACTCGAGCCAATGTACTATTCGGCTGATTTTCTTCTTACATTAAGTATATGTCTAGTGTCTTATAAAGTCTATTTAATCAATTAAAATCTTTCCATTGTATCCTTATCGTCTCCCCAAGGGCAGATATTGTAGTGTGAATTATAGAAATTGTTGATTTAAATATTGGGAGGATTGCAACTTGTTTTTAAAGTTTTCAATGCTTATATATTTATTATTGTGTAATACAATTCTTTCTTTGTGTGATATGGCATAGTTATGCTAATAAAGACTGTAGGTCTGATTACGAGTTTGGCGCAGTTGTGCCGGCTCTCCACCGGCACAGCTGCACCAAAACTGTGCAAGGACCGCCCGTCGCATTATGAGTTGAACTCGTGTAAGGCAGACTATCCTTTGCCTTTCCCATGGTGGTGCCTGAAAAACAGGCACCGCAATGGGAACGGCAAAAAAGTTCCAGCAAGGCATGGACAGTGACGTCCATGCGGTGCTGGAACTTTGGGTGAATACAGACAGGGGGTGCCTGTTGTGCCCCCCTGAATGTATCCCCATGCAGGAAGAGCCATGGGGGCCCTGTAGGGCCCCCTTTGCTCCTCCACTGCCAGTCTTTTTTTGGTGGGGCTCCAGCCATGAAATGGCTGGCAGTGGCAGAAATTGTAATATGCTCAGCGGGACTGCCCCATTCCCGCTGAGCATCTTACATTGTGGCGCTGCTGCGCCACCACCAGGGAATGACTGTTCCCTGGTGCAACCGGTTGTGCTCCTCTGCAACGACTTTCAAAGTCGAATGCAGCTCACGGTGAACCACCACCGCGAGTCTGGTGGTCAGACAACCGCCAGACTCGAAATCAGGCCCTATGTTTTATTTTTTACTACAAATATGATTAATACAAAAGGATCCTTCATTGCATCTCTCTCAAGTGACAATCTAGTCTCCATGTTTTCACTAGTTTACAGTCTTCCTATTTGCATGAAGTTCTGAATTATGGTGTGCTTTTATCTTGCAACCCATCTCTAGAACTAAGCATCAAATCTGCCATAAAATAACATTTTTGACTGCTTGAATAAAATTCATATTATAAAACCATAAATCTGCAGAATCCTTTAATGGCCACATCTCAGTCAGCCTTAGAGCATTTTTACTCTGTTCTTCTTAGGTTTCATCTGATACAATATCTAGAATTGGTGAATGTGTCAATGTCTGGGTTAAGGATGTAGGTGGTGAGTTCCAATAAAGTCAATGTAATCTAGCACCTCAACGTTGACATTTATCTGTGAGGGATCCATTGCTTACCTTTGGTAGCTTGGTATAAGCATCAAGGACGTCTTTAGATGAAATTACATGTGGTACATATTCCTCAACAAGCAATATCACAGTTAGGAAACAATTGAATAACAAACAATTAGATTTAATGAATGTAATGACACCAAGATTGTTAAAATTGAATGTATTTGTCAAAAGCAATAACATAATAATTTTGTCTATAAAAGAGCACCAAAATAGAAAATCCATCATTTGATAATGGAGTGTGTTTAATTGGGTCCTAAGCACCCCCTGTGGTTGACCTTCAATTTAGAGAGGTTTGGTATAGGTTAACAATTTGTCCACTCACGTTCTATGAAGCTTTGTGGCTCACCAGCAATAGAAACATGATAGACAAAGTCCAAAAGTTTGAATTTAACACAACAAATGTTTTTGGAAGCTACAAATCTTCAGCCGCATAAAGTAAGAGACTACAATTGAGCAGGATCTCACTAGGTAAGATGCATTCTTTTTACAGCCCTACTGTAGGCTCAGGCTTTATGCTCAAAAGTTCCAATTGGGTCAAACCTGCAAAATGTAGTCACTGAGGGTACGTCTTTGTCAGGAAATCTTGGTAAATTGTCAATGTTCTCAAGAAATGAAAACCTTCTGTGTCAACTTGTAGTAAAGGTTGAATATCATCCTGCATAGTGCACTGAAAGTTGCAAACTTTTCAGTGCATTCTCTATGAACACATGGCTATAGCTGGGGACAAGCATGAAAAAAATTCTTTCCTCTTCCAAACTTGTGGTCTTGGTTTTTTAGCAGAGAAATATTGCTCTTTGTGTCTCTTCGATTTTCAGTTACATGGCAATACTTTCCACTATAGGCACACTCCTTCTAGACAGACCTGGACCACAGAGTAACTTTTTAGATGTAGAGATTCAAAGGGAAGCAAGGGTCACACTGATCATTCTTTTTTTAAGTATACGGCAATTCTTCGCGACAGGCCAGTCTTCAGTTCCAAAGAGATTGCTATTGTGACATTAGTGGTAGTATTTTTTATTTCTATGAAGAAAACCCAGGAGTGACTGGCAAGTCTTATTACCCAAATCACCCCAGAAGTAGGAGTGTACACATTTTCACAAATTATTTAAAATTATGCTTTAATGAAATTCATTTGTGTTGTATTATTGAAAAATTGAATGTGAGGGTGTACTGTGTTGAAAAGCCACACTGGATACCAGCAAGGAGACTAGTTAGAGGAGCAAATGTCTCCCAGAAGATATTCTCAAATCATACTCCAGTGAAATACAATTGTGAGAAATTTTACTGCTGTGAAATTTACAGAATTTTGCAATTTTAGCATAAAATGAAATTTATGAAATATGCATTCATTATAAAAGATTGCAATGGATTTAGACAGATTTAATTCACATTTCCAGGCCTTGGTTTTGGAAGTGCCAGGTTACCTGGTTAAATGTTTCAACTTACTACAACAAAAGGCCCAGAAAGTCATGTTCCCAAAGTTTAGCAATATAGTGGACATGACCTTTGCTTTATACATTTCTCTCTCCCCTTCTCCTATCTCTCCCTTCAGTCAACATTCTCTGGCTCCTATAGGATCAAAACTAATTATGATGGCCCAGATTTACTAGAGTTTTGCACTGGTACAGTGACGCAAAATGACTCGCAAGGATACTTAAGTTCCAGCTGAAAATTAGTTTTGCACTGGAAAGGTACCTTTTTCTCAACAAAACTGATTTGCATCACTTTGTAACAAGATGATATTTTAGGGCATTACTGAGTAATATCAGTAAAAATACCTGTAAGTTTCGACACAAAGGGCCTGATTCTGATGCGGTTAGGAAGGCCTCCTAACGGCATTTGCTCCTTCCAAATCGGATCGGGAACGTGTCTTCCCGACCGAGGGCCCAATTCTGATGCGGTTAGGAACAAATGTTCCCATTGAAGTCAATGGGAGTTCAACCAAATCGTATCTGGAAGCATCCGGATGCATCCTACTCCGCCGGTCGGACTTTCCCGATCCGAGTGGGTCGGACACCATTTCCCAACCGATTCGGTCGGGAAGCTTTTCCAACCCGCATCAGAATCGGCCCCAAAGTCTGATTTACTAAAATAGCCCAGTTGGATTTTCTGTCAAAAAGTAGCACTTTCTTGGAGCAGGCAGTAACAAGGGCAAATGTGTTTATTTCTCGAAGCAACCCTTACATTGTATGATCCTTTGAAGTTTGTCTAGGTAGAGGAATGTGTACAGGAAGACTATGCATCCAGTCCAAACCCTGTGGTAAACAGTACACAATAAACTCTGCACCATAGTGCGGGTCTGTGCATCACAAAAGGTAGCCTGTTTTCTCAATAGCAGAGGGAATGAGAGCAGCAGCAGGCCAATCTTAGTTGATATGGCTCTGCACTGTGATTACCCCCTTGAGCAATACAGTGCAGCAAATTCAGTTCCATGAAAATTTTGTAAATCTAGTGCAGCGTGTCTGAAACCACTAATCTTGTACTCCAATGGAACTGATGCACTCTTCGACCCTCACCACAAGCACTACTCACCACACAGAGTATGACATGCGAGACAAATAATAGAAGCAGGGAAAGGGGAGTGTGATAAAAGAGAAAATAGGGACACCAGATATTGGTTTCTGTTTCGTCACTCTGCTGGGCATGGATGTCTGCAGATTGGTATCAATATTTTTGGGATATTTCTGTGTAGCCAGCTCTCTATATATTTTGTATGACGCTACCTTTCCTGAAACTCTAACTTAATACATATGCACATCTGATATTCATTGGTTTAGTTTTTAAATGTGTCTTTAGCTTAAACAAACAGTAATTCATACTTGTAAATAATACTCTGTGATTCCTACTTTGAATGGCAGCTGAATATTTTGCTAAAACATTACTTATATCTTCAATACACATTACATACACATATTGAAATCAATGCTTAAACAAGAGAATACTTTCTGTTCATCCACCAAAAGAATCAAGTTCAAAAAGACTCTAAGGGCCTTATTACGATGTCGGGCGGACTATTGCGGAATCGGGACCGTCGACCGGAGGGTTCCGACCGCAGTATTACAATGCGACCGCCCATGGTGTAATCGCATATTCCTATTTCCCTATGGGAGCTTGTGCTGGGGCCGTAAACTGGTCGTAGCACAAGCTCCCATAGAGAAATGGGAGAATCTGTTCATCCCTGCGCCGCGTGGCATGCCCCTCAAGGGGCATGCCACGTGGTGCAGGGATTAACAGTGGGCACCATAGGTGCCCCATTGGCCCCCTACAGGAGGTGGCAGGGAGAAGGGGGCCATGCTAGGGTCCCCCAATGTCACTTTCCGACATTCTTTCCATGTCAGAAAGCCCGACATGGAAAGCCTGTCGGAAACCAACATCGTAATCCAGAAGGCAGAAACGCCGTCCATTGGGATTACAGTGAGGCCTCCGACTGGCCGACGGGCTCCTTGAGCCAGTCGGAATCCAGCTGGCATGGCCAGCCGGTTTTACTTTCGACCGCCTGCATTGTAATGCAGCGGTGGGAAGTGAAACCGACGATGTCACTCGGAAATCCTCCGACCGGTGGTCGGAGGCTTTCCGAGTCTCATCGTAATGAGGCCTAAGTAGATTTCAGAGTTTTTGGCTACAAAAATCTAGCTCATGAAACAGTTAAAAGTTTGTTCTCAAACAACTTGGATTCCAGATTACTTCCTTTATGTTGAATATCTGCTCATCAAGCTCTATAGGAAGATGATTTTATTCCATCACGAATCACAAATCCACAAAGCAATGATGTTGGCTTCAGAAACAATAGTAGCTTGATGAAATAGCAACAATGCCGTGAACAATGCCGTGAAGCACACTGCAAGTCTCACCTCCCACAGACAAAACTCAATTCAGGTGGGCCTAAAGCCAATACCAATAAGCTTTATTCGACAAATCATGTCATAAAAGCATGTCACATGTAATAGAAACTCATTTTTAGCCATAAAACTTAGATACAATAGTTTTAGAAATAGTATAAAATGGTGGGCCTAAAGCACAGTGTCCCCGTGTTCTCAGAATATGCTCAGTAAGCGCTGCTCTGTAACGTAATGTTGCTATGCACATTTGCCTTCTCCCCGACTATGGAGAAGGGTTCCTTCCATTCTGTGAGATATCTGCTGGTAAAAGGATCCCTGTGTTATGGCTTTCTTTGACTGATAGTTGTCAAAACAGAAAGGCTGTGTCAGACAGGCTAACCTTTTAGCAAGCAGAATGTGGTCAGTGTCATGCTTTCTTTGACAGGTAGTTCCCGAGACGGAAGGCAGCAACAGACTGGATGCCTTTTTTGTGAATATTCTTTCAATCAGGAAATACATAAAATCAGCTCATGCTGTTATTACCACAAAGAGATAAACCAAACTACCGATAGGTAAATCCCAAAGATTTCTCTTTAATAGGTGGGTACCAAAGGGTATGGTTAAAAATAGGAATCATGCAAGATATATTAGAAATCAATGTATCATACAGTCACTGTTAAATGCCAACATGTTTCGGCCATCCTCATATATATTTCACACAAAAAAATGGCGAACACATTGAACCCAGAGGAACACCACAACTCAGAGTTTTTGCTTCGGAAAGATTAAGGCCTAATTCGACCTGTAACACATCCAGCAGGTTTGCTCCTCTTTGCGGATTGGACTCCTGCGATTGACATATGGCCATCCACCAGAGTCCCCAGATTTCCCCGCGATCTATGACTGCAGGGGCTGAGGCTGATTGTGTCACACAGCCTCTACGAGGGGACACAGCACTCCCGAGTTGTCCGAACCAAGGGGCATATTATCAAGAAACGGCGTTAAAATTATCGCCGCTTTAGCGGCAGAAAACTGCAGCTAAAGCGGCGATAATGGGCTTGATAATATGCCCTTGAGAAATCCAATAGAAGCCCATGTTCTGGTGTCAACATGGGCTTCTATTGGAATTCTCAAGGGCATATTATCAAGCCCATTATCGCCGCTTTAGCGGCAGTTTTCTGCCGCTAAAGCGGCGTTAATTTTAACGCCGTTCTTGATAATATGCCCCCTAGTTCCTTCCACTATAACCATTAAGGACCACACCTCGGGTAAACATGGTTTAGTTTACCCCATTCTGACTTGGAAACATTGCCGGTTTTAACAGTAAGTGTAATAATGAGGACTGGCTTACCGTCTTGACCAACTTTCAGATCATTTGCATGCAAGAAACCTGGGAGATTGCACCAATTTTTAATAATGGGTTTCGTTCATTTAATTCTGCAGCCTTGCCCTTGTCTGGGGGCAGGCATAGGGGCGGTTTACTTACACTGATTTCCAACACGGCTGCCCTAACTACTTCCCCCTATTTTCACATCTTGGTGATTAAAGGCAACGCAAAGTAGGACTTGTGAACTATTATAATAAAAATTTCCAAAACCCTAAAACTGTACCTCTACTCTTTACGCATTAAAGGACCTTGTGGAGTTCCACCTTAAACCCTCCTGTATTATTTGGCTAGGTGATTTTAATACCAAAATATGCATCCAGGATCCAATGGATCTATGTAGATTGTAGATCACAGAGATGTCACCTTTCACCATTTTCATCACGATGCACAGGGCAACGTGCTAAATAGTATCCTAATGAAGTGGCAGCTAAACATACAAAATGCAATAGACCCACACACGGGGAACTTTTTCCCTACTTTTTATCGAGCCGAATATTCGTCCACGTTGGACTTTATTATTTCCTCTGAGTTCTTTAGTTAATACTTAACTAAGTCACAGCCATATTTTACAGAATTTAGTGACCATGCCATGCTTCCCTGTGCTATTACGTGGCAGGATTCTAAAATCCGTAATAAAACTAGAACCTCTAAACCAATGTTAGCTAGAAATAATAGTTTTATACTAAAATGGGACAAGGTCGATGCAGCTAGTCTCTTCTCAAATTTTATAGCATCCAACCGGGAGGATATTAACACCCGCTTGGACCCTTTCTCAAACCAAGCGCTGGTAAGTGAAGCGTTTTGTAAATTACTGCATTACTTTAAATCACAGCTTTTTCGTCTGATACCAGCTGGAGATAGTGCACCGTGTAGGTAGTTAGATAAGAATTGTTCCCTAGCCTCCGCAAACTTATGCAAGGCCCTCCAAACCTCTCCTCGAAACCAAAAGGAGGTTTGCACTTCAAGGAAAATATACAAATTAACTAGGGATAGTAGGTTGAGGCTCCTTAAATCAGAGGCCTGGAATAATTTAAAACAAGCCTCAGCCCTTCTGGAAGGTTATTAATGCACCTTTTCTGAAAGATAACGATGGACCCTCCCTCGAAGGCCATATCAATGAAGACTCGTGGGTTAGATATTTTCAAGAAATTTTTAAGAACAGAGGGGATTTTCTTAGTGTTGATGTTCCCCCCCCGGTACAGAGGCCTCTAATTGCCTTTCTTTCGAGCTAGAGGAAATCGAATTGGCACTGCTACAATCTTCCTTGAGGAAGGCTCCTGGGCCGGATGGGTTCCCCTTGGATATCTTTCTGGCTGATATTCCTTTCTGGTCCCCTCTTTTAACAGTGGCATTTGATGCGATAGCCAAGACAGGTCCTCCTCCATCTTGGAAAAACTCTGTCATAATTCCAATTTATAAAAAAGGGGATGCCTCTATGCCAGCAAACTATTGTCCCATATCCTTGCTCGATAGTACAGCTAAACTTATGGGCAGGCTTCTATTAAATAAACTAGAAGCATGGGCAAAGGAAAAGAACATCCTTATGGAAGTGCAGTATGGGTTTCGCCAGGGGAGGGGCACCGAGCCTTAATTTGTCACTGATCGCAAGCAAATATACTACGGTAAAAAATGCCAGTGGGGCATAACAAACTTTGGCCCATTTTGATGGATATGGGAATAGACAAAGCCATCATTAACTTTATAAGAGACCTTTATAGGGATGCCAGCGCTTCAGTGCGCTTTGGTTTGCATGATGAATGCACTAAACCCTTTAAAATTGAAAGGGGTGTCAGACAAGGATGTGTTCTGGCCCCCTTTCTGTTTGCTCTATATACCAACAACCTAAATGATGCCTTGATTAAAAGCTTGAAAGACACTCCACAGGTCCAGTTGTCTCCCCTCCCTATCCTCCTTTACGCAGATGACGCGGTCTGAATGGCTAGGACTCCCATGGCCCTTCAAACTCTGATCAGACAATATACAGTCTTTATGCGTAATTTGGACCTACATGTAAATAAAGCCAAAACGTTTATCATGGCAATGGGCGGGGCCAGAAAGAAGACAATGAGGTATTACTCAGAGGGTGAAAAGATTGAACAGGTGGAACATTTCAATTATTTGGGGATAGTTTTTGATGTACAACAAAATTGGAAGGCGATGCTGGATAGTCGTGCAAACCTAACGGCCCAAGGCATCACAGCAATTTTTAGATTCTCCAAAAATTGGGCTGCAAGCCAGTTGTAGAAATGCAAAAAATCTATCGGGCAAAAACACATTCAGTTGCTACATATGGGGAAGCAATTTGGTGAATAACTGACGTGACTTCACTTCAAGTCATTGAGGACAAATTTATTAAAAGGTTGCTGTTAGTCCCACCTTCTTGTAATAATTTCGTCGCACATAAAGAAATTGGTTTGCCAATCATTACTGATGCCATCAAATTTGCGCCTCTTTCCCTTTGGCTTTCAGTATGGAAGAGGGGCACAGTGGGTCTAAACCAGAAAATCCTGATTGATATCCTGAAGCTGGACCACGTTAATAAAATCCCTGGGCCATCCTAGGACTGGCCTTTTTATACGACACACTGACCCTCTGTGACATTTTCCTAAATCTAGATTAAAGGACATTTACCTAAATAAAGCAATTCGGGATAGGTGGGAAGGTCATAAAGAGAAATACTCAGTAAAATGTTATGATAATATACCGCAGATATTAAATCATTCTCTTTCTTATTTAGGGTTTGTTGAGAACAACCAGCATTGTTTTATTTTGTCAAGATTTCGACTGAATTTAATTCTGTTAATGCTGGGTCACCCTAATAATACATTTTCTGTATGCAATTTACCACCTTCTCTGTGTAACAACATGGTGCCCAATAAACCTTTCACTTCTTATTCTTCTGCCCCCTGTACGCTCTAGAGAGGAAGATTTTTGGGGCATATTAGCAAGACAAGCGATAAAATTATCGCCGTTTTAGCGGCAGGAAACTGCCGCTAAAACGGCGATAATGGGCTTGGTAATATGCGTTATAGAATTCCAATAGAAGCCCAGGTTAGATGTGCAGGACATCTAACCTGGGCTTCTATTGGAATTCTATAACGCTTATTAGCAAGACAATTATCGCCGTTTTAGCGGCAGTTTCCTGCCGCTAAAACAGCGATAATTTTATCGCTTGTGTGGCTAATATGCCCCTTTATTATCCCACTTTTAAAGAAATTCTCACTGTGCACGTCAGGCTTAGCCCTGTCCACATTTTATCGATTAGAAACGCCATTAGTTTGTTACGTTCTTGCTTCCTTTTTTCTGGCCACCCTGAGAACCCGTAAGGTGCATAGTACAACATCTGTCACTTCTTAAGTCTGCTGTTTTATCGATGTACCTGCTTGAACACGAGATTGCTGTTATATCCTTGTCTTAATCTGATGTTTTTAAACCCACTGGCTCTTGTCCTGTATTCATCATTTTATTGGATTTTTAAAAATGTATTTTAAATGTAATTTTAATTGCAATTAAATGCTCTTTTTTATTGTATACTTTTATGCATTGTCTAAATGCGAAATAAAGTTGGTTGATGATGATGATGACCTGTAACACTCTGCTGTGTCATTGAAACCGCATTGCACCAGTGGTTGTAGTAACAATCCGTGGTCTACAGTATCATCCAGCAATGGCCGTGCTGCAGGCACATCGTGATCTGCATAGAGCCGAAGGTAATCTAACACCACAGGGACTATGCTTTCTCTGCTACGGGCTACACGAAAACCAGTTTGAGTTTGATGGAGGAGGTTTTGAATATCTACTAAAGCAGCAAGTTGGTTAAATATTGCATGATACAGTAATTTAGCAAGATAGGGGAGACGGGACACAGGTGTAAAATTACCGAAGCAGTCAGGATAAAGTGTCAGTTTCTTTAGGACAGTCTGCTCAGCTCGACTTTTTTCAATCAATTGAACCAGGAAGGATAGGCGACAACTGTGTCAGTTAATTAGTGCATTTATGGAACTCATATATGGTAAAGAGAATACTTCTGTATCAATGTGTTTGATTTTCTCTGACTCTGTACCCTCTTGCTGTTAACAACTATGACGACGTTTGTGTGAAGAAAAAAAGCAGTGGAGAAGAAAAAGATATCTTTTTTAACTACTAGTGTCAAAGATACACGTTTTGATCAACTGCAACAAAGCAGTTTGAGCAGGAATTTAACAAATAATAGCTGTTGAACTGTCAACGAATAATAAATCACCACACATTGATCTCACTTTCCTCTAAGTAGGTGAAAGAGTATTTTGAAGCACACGTAGGGTAGACAGTCTGACAGGAAGACAAAATATATTCCAAGCTTGCAAGGATTGCCAAAAAGATATTTTGCAGTGCACGAAAATATTAAACAAATCATATGAATCATATTATCCCTAAATGAAAAGCAGTGTTAAATTTTGTGCTACAGCTTCTTACACACAAAAGCAGTCTTCACCTTTCGCAGTATCAATCATAGAATAGCGTTTCAGTATGTGCATATCTAAAAATATATCAGCACAGAAATGTATTCCCTTTTGTAAATGAATAATCAGTTTTCACCATTGGTATTCATTTTATTTTATTTTGGTTGATTTCACTGCTCAGCCTCATAATGCACTCCAACAGAGCCTTATACACAAACTGCATTTTTATGACTGGTAAAGTAGAACTCCAGTAGTGCTACTTCCTTTCTACAAAATATGGTTCACAAACCTAGGAGTGGAGCTTTCCCTCTCTACATCTCCTGTGTTTCCTGAACTGAAATCTCCGTCCAGTAACAAACATCCATGTGCATGTGAGTATACTATTTGGCAGTAAATGTGGGAGGCACCTAGGCGAGTGCTGGTTAAGTGGGAACTAATACCTCAAAAAAGAGTGGGGTTAAAGGAGAATTAAAGAGGGCTTTGGGAGAGACATCCTAATACAAAACACACCTCCACAAAAGAGTAAGACCGTTTAATTCACAAAATTTGTTTGACAGTTACTTCAGCCCTAATGGTGGCACAACTTAAAATGTACTTCAGCCCAGCCTTGGAGTAAGTCAAAGACAGATACTGTATATAAAATAAATGAGTGCATACTCCCATTCACATAAGGCTTTTCATTATTCCATTACTTTTGGAGTATTCCACAATGTAATAAATATAGAAGCAAATTCTTGTATGTTTTTTCAGTTGTAAATTTTATTCACAGTAGAAATTTGTAATCAGTTAATCATTGTTGGAGTATTCCACAAGGTAGCAGATGTCAAAGCAGATGACACAGGTTTCACCCCCTAGTGGCCAATTGGCCTAGGGCTTTCTGAAGGCTTGTAGGTAAAACCAAAAATCAGCTGCCTAAGTTCCTTATCAAAATGTCTCACAATAATCAAATTTTGCAGTAGACTAAGTCATCTTGATGAATTTCATAAGCAATATTCCGGGTTTAGCGGCTCCTGGGGGTCTTGAGGCTGGCTTAAGGCAGGGCTCACATGGATGGACAGGCAGCCAGGCCTCAGCTATCTAAAATAACTGCCACATTCACTTAGGAAAGAAGTACTGTAACTCACTGTCACAGTAAAAAGGAGGCAGGGAATTAACCCACATAGAAATTATTATTAAATGAACTTGTTCTACATTAAAATACACACACACACACACAGACGCACACACCCTCACTCCCCTCACACACACACATTCACTGAAAAAAACAAAGGTCAAGGTGATGTTACAGTTAAGAATTATAATATTATCTTACTTTATATTTAAAAAAAAACTTTGGAATTTACAGAAGAAAACAAAAGTTAAACAGACATTATAGTTAGATAAAAATGCCATTTAAAACATAACATTCTACACAAGCAAAACCACTGAAATTCACCAGCTATAGTTATCTCAACTTACTATAACTAATGTTCTAAAGTAACGATAACTCGTTCACCCCCACGTCTAGTGTTGTCATCAATAATGTCATTACAGATGTTGCAGAGATATTATCAATTATGTCATTAAACATGTCATGAGTGATGTAATATATGAGGCATTTAGCGGTGAATGGATTATTTATTTTTTATTTTACAGCGGATCCACAGATCCTTTGAAACTTGGCAGTAACATTTTTCTAAAAGTTACTTTTTGGGCCTGGGGGGGGGCTACCTCCACCAGGCCTAGTGCAGCTTGATATCCCTACCTTGCCCCCTATGGGGAACACCCTATAGTCCTCTGGAGAACAAGGCAGGCCTCAACCAGCAGGGCAGTTCTTTGGGGAACAAGGCAGTCCTTCTGTAATGTCCACGGGCTCAGGAGTGTACTGAATAGCAGCACAGGAGATCCAATATTTATACTCAATGCCAGCCTTTAAAGTGGGGACATTCCCTGTACAACCTCCAAATCTGGTTCTGGAAATTTCCTCTCTTTCAATGAAAGGCTCCAAGATGTTTTGGATGACAAAAGACTGGGGTCAGGTTCCTTTGAGTGTACTGGAGGTACGCCCTTTGAAATTTAAGTGGATCAGGTAACAACTCCTGCCCCAACCATCCTGGCAGGATGGCCCATCCTGCCTACACCTAGTCCCCTATTGTTCACTGTCTCGGCCCAATGCACAGTCTTAATGGGAGAAGCACTAACAGGCACAGGCAACTGGAAACTCATAAAAGTCCTTAGAAGCTTTTGGGCAGGAAAATGCCAACTTTCTAAAAGGGATGTTTTCAGAATTCTAATCGAAAATCAGGCTTACTGTCAAAGAGGATTTTAAATTACAATTAATTTGAGTGTACGCAGTATATGTCTACTTGCTCCCAATTCAATCCTAGCACATAATAAACATGATAAAATACCCCAATGTTATCCAATGGGAGAGATAGGTCTTACAGTATTGAAAAATGAATTTAGATGTTTTGCACTGTCAGGACCTGTAAAACTTAAGCATACAGGTCCTACTTTTTATATACCATGCACCCTGCCCATTGAACCTTTATAGCCTACATTAGGTGTGACTTATACGTTTTAAAAAGG
Source organism: Calotriton arnoldi (assembly GCA_963921515.1). Lineage (NCBI taxonomy): Eukaryota > Metazoa > Chordata > Amphibia > Caudata > Salamandridae > Calotriton > Calotriton arnoldi. The sequence continues at coordinate 470,876 of CAWUFW010012544.1, read as the reverse complement.
AAAATGTACGTGTGGCATAAGGTTTATTCCACCAGGTCGAAATGGCACTTTAAAACCACACTAAAGGCTGCAGGGGCATTCCTGAGACATGTTTTTAAAGAGCTATTGTAGTGGGAGGCAAAATGAGTGCTGAAGCCCTCTAATAGCATTTAATTTACAATCCCTGGGGTACAGGGAGTACCATATGTTAGGGGTTTACAAGTAAAATAAATGTACCAAACAGGGGTATACCAGTTTTATCATGTTTAAAAGGAAGAGGACAAGCCCTTTACCACTGGTTAGCAAAAGCACTGTGTGCAGAGTCCTAAATGCCAACAAAAATGTGTTCAGCAAAGGAATCCACAAATCTGGGCTGACCCTGCAGAAAGGGCCAGGTCCAACACTCCTCTAGGGGGCTAGGTGCTGCAGAGACACCAGGAGTTGGATCCACAAATGACAGCTCAGAGGGAAACACTTGGGTTGCAGATGTACCTTTGAATTGATCTGTAAGCAGTTGCTATTACTTGATGATGGTATCAATATTAGGGAAAGTGCATACATTAGATGGTACTAACTCCATTAACTCCAGCCCCACAAACATCAGTGAAAGTGCATGAATGGAGGAGATCAGATTTAGTATTGTATCCCAAGTCCCACAAACATTTGGAATTGTGGAAAAATGGAGGGAGTCATATTTATAATTCCAACTACACTCCCACAAAATCGGCGAAGGTGCATGCATGGAGGGAGCCGGATTTGCTAGTCTAACACCAGTCTAATATACGTAGAGCAAGTGCATGCATTTGGGGATCAGGATTACTATTCTAACTTTAGTGACACAAACATTGTGGAAAGTGCATCCATGTAGGGGCTCAGATTAATTATTCCAACACCAACCCTACAAACCATGGAGACAGTACAGTGCACAATGGAAGGGGGTCAAATTTACAATTCTAATCCAAACCAACATATTGGGTAATAAAGTGGTAGGGGGCATATTTAATATTGTAATTTCAGCCCCACCAACATTGAGAAACATGCATACATCAAGGGGGCAGATTTAATAAACATTTGGAAAAATGCATGAATTGGGGGATGGGAGGCATTCAGAGTAAATATTCTAACTTGAGTACAACAATCATTGGAGAAAGTGCATAAATATGTGGTTCTGTGTTCCTATTTGAACTCCAGGCCCACAAGCATTGAGGAAAGTGCATAACAGAAGAGGGATAGAATCATTATTCCAGAACCGATCCCACAAACATTGTAGATGGTTTATAAATGGGACTTGGTTACTTTTTCTATCTGAATTACTACAAATGATGGGACAATTGCATACATTGGGAGGGGGTCAGAATTACTATAGTAACTATAATCCTATAACATTAGGGAAAGAGCATAAATGGAAAGGGTAAAGAGCACAAATGTGAGTAAGATTTACTGTTCCAACTCCTATCCTACAACAATTAGGGAAAATGCATACATTTAGTTGTGAGTTTAAATTTGTTTTTCTAACTCCAGTCTCTCAAATTTTGGAGAAGGAGCATGAGTAGAAGAGGTGTAATTTGCTATTTTCACTTCATGTATACAAACATTGACGAAAGTGCAGAAATGTTCTAAATACAGTCAGACAAACAATGTGGAAAGTAAAAAATAGATGGTGAATCACTTCTAAACCTTTTACCCCAAAAATGATCATCGTGGGCCTAATACTATAAACAACAGACTAATAGAAATACCCACCAATGCTATAATCCACATACCCATTATATTTAATAACATCCCTACATGTTAATTGTGTTAAATTAGCTGTCTAACATCACAATATGTAATTGTATAAAACAACTGAGAACCCCAACATATGTGGATTCCAATATTTTTAGGAGTATAATGCATACATCCAAAGAATAAGAAAGTAACACAGTTAAATATCCAATAAAAAACAATCCCCATATATTGTATCCCCCTTATTTACACTAAAACGTGCTATACAAATATACCTCATGAGCCCCTCCAGTAGCCAAACTGAAGAATATACACATCCTAAAATCCCCACACAAACCCTAATTACAACCTTGAGAAAACATTAACACTTCAAACTCATAAATACAAATTAAAAGTGTTCAATCACAATAAAACAATGCCCACCAAATCCCACTCCGAACCCTATAACCCACAGAAAAATATAAAAGATATAACATACACCTCAAAATACATGAACCTCAAAAGTTTTACTCCAAAATATAAATTAAACACACCCTAAAAATATATTCAATCATCTTATGAACCCCATAACCCACTGAAATAATATGAAATCAAACATAAAGAAACAAAATATATGGGGCCTGATTCACAGAACTAACTTACGTCAAAAAGTTAGGACTCCTAACTTTACTACTCCTAAACTGAGAAAAATCCTAACTTTAAGACTTTCGGTTTCACAGAAGGCATTTAGGAGTCCTAAAGTTAGGACTACTAACTTCTGTGAATACCGAAATGAGTAAGTTCATTCTGTGAATACCAAAATGAGCAAGTGTATTCTGTGAATACCAAAAAGTACTAACTTTACGTTTTTGACGTAAGTTAGTTCTGTGAAGCAGGCCCATGAACCCTAACTTTCAGAAAAATCACACATTATTTAAAAGAAACACAAAATTACCAACTCCCTAAAAATTGGAATTGAAAACCCAAACATAATTAATACATTGTATTCAAAACATTGCCAACACAATTCTCCAATATAACCTACAATCTAAAAAATACAAATACAAATTACTAAAACCAAAAAGAATTATAAAAATAATAATTTAGTTACTAAATAGTATTGATAAACATACACATTAGGATATTAATGCACTCTTTATTAAATAATACAATGATTTAATATACTATATGTTAAACCACAATATTTTTTAAAAATATCAAAATACGATATCCTTTCCCACAATATTTTGACACACAATATGTTTCTGTTATGATATTTGGATTATGATGTTTTTGCACCACAATATTTACAACTCGATATTGAGGTACCAAAACTGTTTCCTGTGTCAATGCCACTGTTGCCACACATCTCGTAGTTAGACCACGGGTATCTGCAGGTTTCCTTCAAGAGCAATTTGAGGGCAGCTTTTTTAGTGAAGCGCATCATGACAGATTGCCCATGACTCACTGAATTCTTGTGATTGTGCTGGTATTGGCATGAACAGAGCAGCTCTGGAGGAAAGGGTAGAGACACCACATGCTGAAGAATGGGCACGGTCTGGTTGATAAGGGCTGCCATACTACTGCCATGTTGATGTCCCTATGTCAGACACTAAGTTCTGGGATGTGACGAAAATCCCTGCCACCTCCATGACTCTACGCAGACAACAATTAAAGCGTGCTGTCTGCAATAGAATTGTGGGTGAAACAGGGAAGGGTAAAATACATAGAGAGAGATGAAAACAAAGGACTGAAGTCTCTTTAGGATCTCCAGAGAATCTGTCAGTCAGGTGTTGATGGAGTTTGCAGAGTTGACACAGCAAAACCACAGGAAGGGGTTGGGAAGTATAATGTAATACATAGAAACACCACAAAGACAGGTATACTGACAGTAGGCCTACTCGTCTCAGCAGTGGGTGTGGCTCTGAAAAACGTGTGCTGACCTACAAACCAGCTGATGGAGTCAGGATGCTGCTGACAATTCACTGCTCCAGCTGTGAGGAGAAAATTAGGAGAACCAAGGCACAGAACAACAGACAAGGGACTGGTTACAAAAAGGGGCTCATACAGGAGCAAAGCAACAAAATGTGAAGGAATGAAGCACAGGTGCGAACTAAGCATATGCAAAGAGCCACTGCCAACAGCAACTTGTTGCCAAGCAAGGAGCAGAAGTCCTCCTAGGTCTTTTGTAGGGCTCTGTCAACACTGATCCGGAATTGACCTCAGACTCCGGAAGTTGGTCTGCAGTTAGTGATGTATTGTTCTGTATATTCCAAGATTCCTCTGAGTGATTCCTTTTCCTCTAGAGCCCAAGACTAGGTCCAGCAGTGTTTCTCTCCCAAGCCTCAATCCTGGCACCTCCATGAACTCTTGCAATCTTGCTGCCACTTGCAGCGACTGGTTGGTCAAGATGAAACAATGGTTTGGTAAACATAAGGAGTAATAATTCCTTGTAAACCTTGGGGTCACTGATATTTCTTATAGCTATGCAAGTGGTGCATTGCGTCTTGTCTTATTTTCTTTCCCTGAAGATGTAATCACTGTTTACATTATTATGATAGTTGTTCTTTCTAGTTTGACAACACACAGCATTGCTTGTTACCAAGATCTATTCTCCGATTCTGAAAACCGGTGTGTGATCAGTAAGCGCCAGAGAAGGATTCGTATTCCATGGTGAGGTTGCCTTTCCATTTCTGAGTTCATAGAAAGGCCATTTGCCGAGGCTGATTGAAAGCATTTTTATTAATAAGTCATCTAATTATGGTTTAAGAGCGGGTATCAGGACTCCCAAGAGCCTCTTCAGTCTCTGCTTTTGAAGAAGAATGTTTTGCATTTCTGGTACATAATCTGAAAAAAGTATGCAAATATTGTTGGCTAACAATATAATTGTAACTGACTTCAGAAAAAAAATAACTTGCCTGCCTCAATGTCAAACAATTATTAAAGGAAAGTGAGACTTACTCCCAGAAAAAGTCATGAATTACACTTAAACATTTTTCTTCCACTAAACTAGATTACATTAGTCATATTTATGTGCCCTTAAATTATGTTACATGTACATATATTTCAAATGTGTAAGTTCTTCGTGTATGTGTTAAATTGGGTATACTCAAGGGACCAGAACAGAGTGGTCAGTGACCATGTAATGCAAATTAAGCAATTACCTATGGACAAGACATGTATTTACTGCTGTTTTCTAAGTACTAATCTGGGCCAAATAGAATGTGAAAAGAAAATATTTAGAAATGTACATTTTAACACAAGCTGACATTATGTACATCTAGTATTAAGGAATTAAGTGTAAATTACATATTCATAATATTCATATTTATACCTGAATCTGATGTTGGTGAATAAACAAACACTTGCACATTATTTCAATGCTTAGGCACAAACGAAGAATTTGGGGCCCAAGATACAAATCTCCTGGCTTTATTTTTGACATTTACATTTATAGGCTTACTACTAAAATTTGCATAGCTGTTGGACTGTACTAAAATTTACAAGAGTGCCCACATTTATGTTTTCTTTCTTTATGATTAAATTATTTTTGTCCACAGAAAGAAACATATTCCTACACCTCTACCAATTTCAGAGCTGTTTCCTCCTCATTGCCACTTTGGATGTACACTTGAACCTGCTGTTGCCAGCAGTTAGGTCTTCTTTTAAAGTGTGGCAGATTGGGACAAGTAGGCCCAGATTTACTAAACCTTTGCATTCTCCTTGCAGCACACAAGGTGACACAAGGCAACACAAAGGCTTAAGTAAGATTTACAAAGCCACACAAGGAGTGATTTGTGCTGCCTTTCATGACTTTGTAAAGAATTTCAATGCAGTCGCTTGTGCTGTATTTTATCACATTTTGTTGCGGTAGGCATTCTGCGGGTACAGCAGGGGCCTTTTTGTGCATCCACCCGTGGAATTTGATGCAATCCATAAATTTGCTGAAATCAGTAAACCTGGGATTGCACCAAAATGTTACCCACCTGACTATGGAGTAATGATGAGAAATATTCTGCTTCACAACGAGAGATAAAATTGCCTCTTAGGATTGTTTTCATGCAGAAAGGTATCACTTCCTGTACAAAATATAATCCCACCCATAAAGCAGGCATCTTTGCACCATTGTTTAATGGTGCCTGCGTTGGCTCCAGGCAGCCTGAAGTGCACCAGTGCAGATAGAGAGCTCATGAGCATCAGATCTTAGGAAATATGGCACTTTTCAGCTTTCTCCCATTCATACAACACAGCACAGCAACTTTGCTTGCTGCCCCGCTTTGCATAAACCATTAGTAAATATGCCCACCCCCCAGTTTAAATCTCTGCATGGCCAATTCAATGAAACTTGTGGTCCCCCTCCCCTATTTAGAAGTGTAAGAGCCAATCAATCTCTAGTAACATGGCCTGGCAACTCTGCCACTGGACACTAGTTGCTCTGGTCCATCCACGAATATCTGTAGGAAAGCAGGGGTGCTCTATTTAGGGCCGAATTTGTGATGTTGATTTCTCCTGTTTAGGACTACCATGCAAGGTGGGCCAGTCTTGGGCATGGAAAATATGGAACATGTCTCAAATGCACAGGGACAAGCCTATGTGTCAGGGACATTTCTTATTTGTTTTCTGTGAGAAGTTGGCCTGGTATATGCTGTCCACTAATTAAAGTGGGCACCTTGCACCAGTCCAAACGACCCTTATGATGTATGAGGTCTAAGATAACCTTTAGAAAGCTATCCTAGTGGTAGCTGTGGAGAACAGCCTTCAGGCTTAATCTTGAAGGAATGTAAAGCAGCTTGTTTTACCAGAATATCACCTCCTATATTGACCAAATGAAAGGGGAACCACACAGTAGTTATACAAAAATATGTATTTATTACTATAACACTCTCTACTATCCTCTACATGAGGATAGAACACAAAGCACACAATACAAGATCAATAGAACAGTTGTAAGTAGCACAATACACAGTGGGCTCCCGGGGGAGACCAAACCATATACTAAAATAGTGATCCGTCACCAAAGCAGTCAGAGCACCCGGACTCTACACTGGACACTTTACCCCCTTACCTCTCTCCCTGTCCCCTCCTCTATTTCCAGCCGTCTTGGTCAGGAAGGGAAGAAGACTGTGCCTTTAAGGGATTCATGCACTGGAATCCGCGGCCCGATCAGCTGACCACGTCACGTGGTACAGGCAGCCGGATGAAGGGAGACGCGGAAGGAAGCGAGAGGGAATCACCGGGAAGACAAACAGAGGAAGGCGAGCCATGAGGGGAGCGGGAGAGAGTCCGGACCTTCTTCGTGCCACCAGGAGCCTGTGAAACCGAGGGAAAAGTGTCGGAGCCCGAAGACGAGCAAACGCTCAACGCAGAGGACCGAGAGAGGGAGCTGGTCCCTATCCAGCAAAATGCGGATACCAGCCACGTCCCAGGAGGGGCGTGGCTTCACAAGGTGCGGGCTAGGCTGAGGACAGTCTGGGAAGCTCTACCCTCCAAGGACGGGGCGGGTGGGGGCACCTAAGAACCCGAAAGCACCAAGCGCTTGCTGCATGGGCAAAGAAAAGGCGTGTAAATGCTAGCGCCGAAGTAGTGCGAGCATGGGTGATGGTATCGGGTGATTAGTCCCTCACACCTTTTTCCCTGATCAAGCCAAAGGGCCACAAAGCTGCATTCTTACATTCCTTTTCTCTTTTTTTTGTGTGTGTTTTGCCCCTGGCGTACTTACGAAACCTGCTCTCTGAGGCTAAAGAGAAGACGGCCGGCAAGCGTCCAAAAGAAGAGGACTGCCCCCTTTCCCCCCCGAGTAAACCAACCTTTCCCAACCAAAGGACAAAGACTGTAAAACCCCAAATAAAACGACCCTATTCCTCATTTCAGAGTCTGTCTGTCTCTCCTCTGTGCCACACAAGGTCTGGAGCACGTAGAATCGCTGGGACCCCAAGGAGCCACCCAAGGTGAGTGGATAGGGACCCCACGTAGGACGGGTGCAGTGTGTGAACACGACAGCGGGCTCCGTACAATTCTATGGGGAAGTCGCTGTTACACTTTTAAAGTTTAAGGACCCTTCTAGGAGGTCTTTGAGTGAACCCTTTGGAACTTAAGAGTTTGAAGAGCCACCCCACCCGTGGATACCGTAGTACCCGAGTTACCTATCCCAGAGGAGCCGGGTGCATAGGTCTGGAGTGGCGTCGGAAACTGCCGTCATTCTCAATGGAGGGCTGTGAAGAAGTATTGCTGCCGTGAAGGTGAAAAGGGTCCGGTGGAATCCAAGCCTGGATTTGGGAAGGAAGGAACCTGAAAGCAGAGGGGACAGAGTCTGGGTCACTTCAGAGTGACCAGGGGCTCGGTAGACGAATGTCCACCGATGTCGGTTGCTTCAAGTGCGAAGAAGGGATGCTTGACTCTGCAGCCACGAGGACCAGGAGATGTCGAGTATGACCAGGAGCCGGAGGTGAGCTGTCCCCCGAAGGATGTCGAGTGCTGAGGGGTCGGTGTCCGGTTGGAGCACCAACAAGCCTTGGCAGAAGCAACCCATGAAGAAGGTCAAACAAGTTACGGTGTGGACCAGCAAGGTCCAGGGGACTCACCAAGCAATGGGGAGTCAGGGCACGTCTGGAGCAACCAGGAACGTCCAACAGAAATCAAGATGACCCTCAGAAAGACCCACAGACCGAAGGACCAGGAGTCACGAGGGGACCTCGAGCAAGATTGCAAAGTACCAGCCCACGGAGCACTCGCTGCAAGGAGGCAGGAGTTCTTTGGTGCAAATACTGCTCAGGGTTAGGACTATACAGAGTCCAATGCACAAGCTCAGGAATTGACAACAAGCATATGCAATTGCAAATGGACGCGGTGCACGGGGGTTCGGGTTATGCAGTCCACATGAGGTATTCTGGCCTCAAACTTGCTGAGAGGGCAGTTCGACCTCAGAGACGTTCGGAAACCCACCTCCTGTGTTGCTGAAGTCTTTGGAGTCCGCAGGAGCTCAGGAGCAGCAGACAGGTCAGTTGCGTTATGGTGCCTGCTAGGGCAGGGGAGTGACTCCTTCACTCCAAGGGGGATTCTTCAGTTGTCCTTAGTGCACCACAGGTCCTGCATGGAGCCTGTATAGAGCAAGGGCACAGACAAAGCTTTGGGCGGAGAGGGAGACGAAGTCGGGCCCAGTCGAAGTCCAGCGAAGTCCGGAGTGTCCAGATGGTCGAAGGTCAGTGGTTTCTTCTTGTAGAATCTTGTCCACGTAAAATCTAAAGTCTTACAGCCAGGTAAGCCCTTATGTACCCACGGGAGAGGGTTGGACAGATTTGGGGGACCCTCCTAGGGGAGGGTCAGGACAGAGGGGTGGTTACACCCATGTCCTTTGTCCAGTTTTGCACCAGAGCAGGAGCCAATGGCTCCCAGAACTGGTTTGAGCTGGACTATGCACAAGGTCACCAAATGTGCCCCGGGTGCACACTTTCAGGCACTCTCAGAGTACACCCACCCACCCCAATATACTAAATCCTGTCTGGGAGGTGGTCACACCTCCCTGTGACAGGATGCCTATTGTGCTGCCTTCCTCTGCTCGAGCTTGGCTCAACAACAGGAGGGCAGAAATATGTCTCTGGTCGGCAGCATCCATTTTGTGCTGACCGGATCGAGAAGGCTGGCACTGGATAGACCAGTGACCCCACGAAGCTTACTTCAGAAGGGTGGAATCATACGAGGTATGATTCCAAGGTGCTTGATACCAAACACGATATGTTTCTATGCAGCCGTTTTCGAGATAGCATTTACCGCGAGGTTATAATGCACCTCTACCTATATGTTCGGCTGAGTCACAGACAACCCGGGAGAATGGTCTCCGAAGGCTACAGAGAGGCTCTGCTCATGCAGGGGCACCCTCTCACTGAAAACCCAGCACCCTGCCTTCAGGATTCATAATGCCTGCTATAGGGGTGACTTATAAGTTTTAAGTGTAGTGACCTATAGATATAGTGAACCTATATCTAAAGTAAGTGGTGCAAGCACCATCTTACACAGGCTGCTGTAGCAGACCTGGAGTTCCATTTTGCATGGCCTCTCATGGGTGGCATAATACATGCTTCAGCTCATGGGAGGCCTCTGTGGTACCTATGCCCTGGGTATATGGGTACCATATACTAGGGACGTATAAGGGTACCCCAGTATCCAATCTGGAGTGTACCAAAGTACATGTGTGACAATTTAGTGGAGAAAGCAGATAGACTGGGGTCCTGTTTAGCAGGATCCCAGTCAGATTAGTCCAAAACAGTGCAACATCAAGCAAAAAGTGGGGGGTAACCATAAGAAGCAGATCCTACTTTCCTATATTTTCCACAAAAAAACTGCTTTGGTGATTGTTTTTGGAAATGCAAAGAAATGCTGCCATGACAAGGCAGCCAGATTGGCAATTACATTTTCCATCAGAGTTTTCCCACCTTGTTGGCGGGACGACTTTTGGTGAAAACATTTCTTCCCTGATAATGAGAAAAAGCTCAATTTTGCAGGTAGGCTACTGTCTGAGTTTCTGGTGGCCCGTCCACCAAATTGTAAATTATGCTCTTAAACTCCGAACCAGGGTGGAATGTGCACACCAAAATTTGGGGAATCCCCACTAACGCACACTTTTGTGGAGGATCACCTACTCATGTAGTAGTTCCCATCTTAAAATGCTTACAACCTCCCTCAGTGAGCACAGTCAGTAGCGTCTGGCACAGATCGGGGGTGGCGGGGCGGAAACTTACTGCCTCAAGTCTCTCTGTGTCATCCCTCATCATTGTCCCTCTGCTCCAGCCAGAAGAGGAAGCATCCAGGCTCCCCTGACCAATCACAACACTGCAATGCAGCATTGTGATTGGTCTGAGTGCCTCTGTTCGGTGCTCAGATGGGGGACGGGGGTCTGTGCATGTTCGCCATGCAGGGTGTATTGCAGCCTGCATGGAGAACATGCAATGTGTGCGGGCCGGTCAAACATTCATGCGCACTTTACAGAGTGCCACCACTCCTTCCCCTACTCTGAGAGCAGAGTAGCCCTGCTCCGCAAAGACGTAGGGACAAATAAAATGATACTAATGTCCAGTTATCATTTTTTTTTTCTTCATTTCCACTGCTAAAAGCAGTGGCGTGATGCTCCTCCGCCTCAGCAGAGGAGCCACCACTGAGCACAGTTACTAGAAAATTGTGCCATACAGGTACTTTTCTAGTGTACTTGAATTAATTGTGCAAATGATTTTTTTATCTTTTGTGAATCACTGATTGTGACTACGGATCACTAAATCAGGTAGGACATATTTCTCGCTATGTTTCTCAATATCCATGCTTATATTTAAAGAGGTTAAAGGAGCAAATCCATAGATGGGTTTAAAGATATTATCACACTGACTATCTCATTGTATGTGCTCTTATTAAGTTACTCTAAAATGTAACTCATGACCTGTGCACAAATACGCGCCATCCATGAGACGTAGTATCACACCTGATGTCACCCTGAGAGCTCCCAACATAATGTCTGCTCTTTCCACTGTTCACTCTCATTACCTTGATAGTTATTTTAATGCAAACGATAGACATAAAGAATTTTCATGAACCGGAACAATTTTAAGCTAATTGGCCTCGCTTTGTTTAAAATAAAAACACAACTAACATTAGCACCCAGCGGACACAGACAGCATGCCTCCGCGAACAGCTGCAGACAAGGTTATTAATCTATCACAAGCACCATTAACAGGTTGAAACAAATATTTTTTCCAACAAGCTGCTCTCTGCCTTATCAGCTAACTAAAAAAACTAATTACCCAAATGCATATAAAGATTTTTTTTTTAAAACCGTCAAAGGAATCCGAATAAATCAAAGCGAACTACTTCTAGCTAGAGGTTCACACAATGTTTGTGTGCTTGTAGAAACTAAGCATGTCTTTAAAGTAAATAAAAAGTGTCTAAGCCAATCTTACCTATTTTAGAATTCTTATTTTTAAATGCGTGCTTCTTCAGAAAACAAAGTTTCCCTTTAAACCTGGAGATCCACAAGTATGTTTTACTGAAATTGTTTGTGTTGCTTTTTTTGTTGTTGTTGGAAATATAATTTGGGCTATTTTTTATCCCACTCTTAATGTTTTTCGTTTCACAAGATTTGCATGCATAGCAATTATACCTAAGAGGGTCGGATGGAGCCAATTGTATATTTAATTTCACATTTAATTGTATTTTTCGGATAATTATATCAGACATTTACCCTGAAGTAAGGCATTTCAGGTAGATCAGGAGGACAAGTTTATTTTTAAATGTCCTCATGACCTAACTATACTTACCACAGCATGGAAAAGCCACGCTTTAGTGCTTGAGTACTGGCTGCTGACATCGAGGGCCACACTACTCCAGGTTTACAATATAGACATAGATTATCGAGTAGAAAATAATACAAATCCATTGTCTGCACATGTATCTCATACCTATTAATTGCAGAGCGAGTTCAGTTAACATACTCCGTCGAATTGACAATTTAATATATTGGAAAATGTGAACATGCTCCTGAGGGAAGAATTGAACTTAGATGACTAATACAAAACATCGGAAACACAGGACAAATCGGTTATGCAGGAAGGAGAATTAATTTTGTGTTTCCATTTATTTTCGCGATAGTGACTTGAACAATAGCAGATCAGTGTTGGCGGAGGACAGGGGCGCTGCAAGTAGGGGAGTGGGAAGTACTGCAGGAACCCCAAGATAACCCTGCAGACGTTCATCAAGCAAAGGAGCAATAAAGATGGCGTTAAGCTGGTGTTTTTCTTGTCGCATTTGCTGTGAGTTCAAAGACAGAGGTCAAGTATTATGCACAGTCTTCTCATAAACCACTGCATTTTTAAAATGGACATTGGGGTTTGCTTTTCCTTTCCATCACTGCATTGTAACAGAGTTTCATAATGTTAACCAAGGGAGAATCCGAAAATAAATAAACTTAACAAATTGACTTAGACACCAATACAACTAAAACCCATTATAAGGTGTATGGCCACCAGAGCTGTAAACTGAGGCCTATTTCTATAAAGGGTAATCAATCTATCAGGGTTTGGAGAAGCACAATAGTCCCCCGCGAGGGTCTCAAGGCGCTGGTAATAACATCACTAGGGTTAAGGAATTCTCTTATTTGGGGGTGACCTTTGATTCCCACAACTTTAACCATGCTATGAGAGCCTGATTGATGTGCCATCCAAAGTAGGCAGCAAACTAAATACCGCCCTGCTGGAAATTTGTAAGCTGAAATGCCTTCCTGTGTTAACATATGGGGCTGGACTATGGGACTTTCGAGAAAGTACTCGGTTTCAGTGGGAGGAGAACCATTTTTGAAGGTGCCTATTAGGTTAATGTCCAGGTAGGCCCCATTATTTTTGCAAGAGAGGTTGGGCCTGGCCTATGTTTGGTGAATTTGTGTGGCTTGCCTCACTCCTCCAATGGATCTTATTATGGAACAACCAGAAAGCAACATTAATTCATGAAATAATAACTGAATACCTGGCATGCGATTTTGGGCTCAGGATTCCGTGGCTGAACTATATAAAAAATATAGGGGAAACTCAAGCAAAACTGGATCTATTTACCTTACCTCATCCTATCTCAAGAGGGAAGGCCGGCATGGGTAAACAGCTCTATCTGAGGTGGGCGCCAAACCTGAGGGAACTGGTCACTATACAAACCATTATAGGTGCTGAGCCACATCTTTCTTATGTAAACAATATTTGGGAGAGGGTACTCCTGACTGTAGTGTCTTGTGAATTGTAAATGATGGAACCTTTTTGGCTCCTGATAGACTCCATAGAACTGTGAGGTAAGTGTTAGAGTGGAATGCACTGAAGACTGGGTTAGAATATTGAGTTCGCAGTTACACACAGATGGATAAAGATGTGTAATACCATGCTCCCTGTGTGGCGTAATCATTAGTGGGTACCCAGGTTAGGGAGGACACTACAACTGGTGACAAGTTAGAGATAAGTAACCTGAAGATCAACCATCAGTGCTCTTCCAAAGAATTTGCCGTGGTCCAAGGAAACTGTTCATGCATGCCACGTGTGTTGCAGTCGAAGTCTGAGACATTTTAAGGCATGGGAAAAGTGGGCTCTGGCCTAGAGCCCAAGCCTTTAAGGGGGGGGGGCCTGACAGATCCGTCTCTGTTCTCCACACAGTCTTGCCCTGATGACCTTGAACAAATCTTAAAGATAAATTGTTTTCAATACCACTTTCTTTTAGTTTATTTTTAATACCAGTGATGTGTTTGAGTCTTTTACAGACATTATGCAGACAAATGTTGTGTTTATGTTTTTCAACACCATGCAACATCCATAAAAAAGTTCCTTTTAGATCGAAACAGCACCTCACATTTGAGAAATGGCAGTGGCTCACAGCGATTATTTGCAATAATATTAGTAAGCTGCTGCTATATTGCAATATTGAAAACACACATCACTATCCCTCTCCAGAGGCAGCAGAGATTGGGTAGGTCATCCTGTGGAGTCTTCACTACAACACTGCAAGTACCACCACATGGTTTGTTTACAGGTCTCCCCAACAGAATCCAGACCTCTACTATGAGATTACTACGTCTTACCTCTGTCTCTATATTCTTGCACGCTAAATCAGCACAAACTCTGCTCCCACTCAAGGAGGCAGAATTGCTACCCTAATTGGGTGAGATTTTGTCCTTTATGACATAGTGTGTGAAATATAATTGCCTGCAAGTACCCCTGAGTGTGTCACTTGTATGTTTTGTTGTGTGGTTTGTTTTTCACAGTGCTATTTGCACTAACACTGATAGCAGCACGTTGAGCAATATTAGGCATGCCTCACTAAGATGAGAATATGTTTGCAGTTACCTGTGCTATGCAGGTGCTTGTTTCATGGTTTTATTTCTATTTCAGTTCGGCTTCTTCTTTTTCAGAACATACTGTATGAAGGTATCAATCTATACCAAATCTAAGTTACTTGTGATTGGATAATTCTTGAAATAACCCCAGATTCCAACCACTGTGTAGATTGGGGTTAATTGGTCCTGACGAACTGCCAACTAATCATTATTGACTTTCCAATGGTAAGCAACATGTTAACCCTTTGAGCTATCATAGATCAGTGCCTCTTGTGATAGCCACCACGTTTTTAAGTGGACAAGTAGACTCACCTATTAAAAGTGTTATCTTGAGGTCTATGTAGTCTATTTTAACACACACCTCTACACATACAGTCACTCTAATACACCAATCAACATGAGCGCCCCTACATCAACACCTGACATACGGCATTAAACAAAAGATCTCCGATAAAGAGCCCCCTTGTGGGGGCCTGTAGGACATAGCAGCGCCGGTCCGATGAGGAACATGCCCTATACTGAAGCACGACACCCATATGGGTGTGTGAGGGCTTCTGACCCTAGGGAAGTGGACCCCATCCATTTCCCTAGGTATTGAACAACCTCATATTCTCACCTCTTTCACCTGTAAGGAGCTACATACCCTCTGTTGTAAGACTTGATCCCTATAGGAGCACATATCCTGGACCTATAAGCTCTCCTGGTCCCCCCTTTTTTGTGAGATATAAAATCTAATGAACAACAAATGAGTGTGAAGGAAACCCATGCATTTTTTAAATGCATCCAAGATAATGAGTTTAGCATTAGTGGTTATTTGTACATCTCTGACTGTGAACTTACCCATAATATCATGTGAATAAGAAGGTGTTTTGCAAAATATTTCGTTCTTACACACTGGTTTACATTTGGAAGGCAAGAAGGTATAGATATGTAATAGATAGCAGCAGACATACCACAATTCTGCATTCTCACACTACTCCCAATTAAAATGCTACCCTAATCGTCTGACCGAGCATATATATCCCATGATGGGAAAGGCCCCAAAGCACAATATGCCGACATCAAGATTTTGCTATGAAATTACATCTATTTTGGCAGTGTGGATAGCTGCAGGATTTTGGGCCAAGCTCAGCCAGCACCCAAGGAAACCTACCAACCCCGACATTTCTAAAAACTCGTCACCCAAGGGAATCTAGGGTGGGGTAACTTGTATGGATCACACTATATTTTCTTGCCCAGAATGCCCTTGCAAAAGTCAAACATTAGCTAAAATCAGACATGTTCTTCATATTTCTGTGAGTTTACTTCCTGGAATCTGTGTGGAGCCACAATATTCTTACCAACTAATGTTCTAGACATGTCCCAATAAAAATAATACCCCACATGTTTTGCTTGGCCTATCACTTGCCACACAAATGGCCCCAAAACACAAGGACACATCAACATTTTTCCTTTCAAATTCACTCAATCTGACGAAGTAGCTAACTGTGGTATTTGGGCATGGGATTGGCCGACACTCAATAAAACATACGCACTACAGACATTTCTGAAAATTAAACACCCAGTAGAGTCCAGGATGATGTGACCTGTGTGGATCCCACTTTTCTTACCCAATGCCTTGCAAACATCAAACATTTGCTACAATCACAGATTGTCCTCTCATTGTGAGAGAAAATTCCAGACTCTGCAGGGATCCTAAAGTTACTGCTACACAGTGTTAATAAACATGACCCTGTAAAAACGGTACCCTACTTGTGTGCCTGGGTCTATTGCCTGAGGCAAGAATTTATCACAACTGGGACTGTGTGAGGTGAATGTACTGTAAAAGTGATCTTTACAAGTTAAAAGTTTGGGTTCATTCCTATGATAATGATTTAGATCCACCCACCTGGGGTATCATAAGTCTCATCAGACATATCAGAAGGCAACATGGACTATTTTTGCTATTGGCCTGAAGTACCTGTGTTTGCTATTATATATATTTGGTAGAAATTGTGAGCCCGGTACACATATATACTTATGTGTAGTAAAGTTACGAGAGCAGAGTCCCCTCACTTATGGCGGAATCTCCGCACTCGGGCGGAATCTTTACACTGTACATTGCAGAGGGTGCGCTGCATGTAGATTTTGCCCTGAGTGTGGAGATTCTGCCATGAGTAAGGATTATATGCACTTGGAACTTCACTACACGTAAGTATCTTTGAATCAGGCCTTCAGTTTTTGTATCAAAATATTGACATTTGCAGTGCCTTCTGAGTAAAAGAACTTGGTATCAATGCAAGCCATACCACTGAAGGTTCTCCAAAGCCTCAAGCTCACAGAAATACCTTGGGGTGGTAGGGTTTCTTGGATGATGCCCATCCTGGTTCCCAACTATATTAACAAGTCGGTTATTCACAAGATCTACTTTACAAATATGTGTATGTTGCCACTTAATTCAGTCTACATTTTGACCATTTCCTACTGAAAGCAGAAGGCTCCACACTAGGGTTGGGCAGTGAACTCTGCCCTGCTGGTGGAGTTTGCAGAGCTCTGCCCACTCTACCCTCCATGTAGAGTGTAGAGTTCCAAAAAGTCCGCCAATTGGAGTGGAGTTTTTCCTCTTGTGAGGCCCGCCAGCATTAAGTTGGTGAGCGCGATCGAGGAAAATCATAGATCACGTCCCAGCAAGATTCTTCAATGCATGCACCTACAGAAGGAAGCTACCACTCGCATTGAGGAACCTGCTGCTCACGTTCAGGAAGATGCTGCTCTAGTAGAACATCTACTCGAGTGGCAGAAAGAAGCATCACTCTCTTGTGCTTCATGTGGTGCCGTTTGCACTGATTTTACAGTGCAGGACAAACTCCAGGTGATAAAAATCAGCACAAGCAGCACGACTTACCACACTCCGCCACTTGCGGAACTCTGCAGAGCGTGGTAGAGTTTTTTCAGCACTTCATGGAGTTCCGCGTAGCAGAACTCTGCGATCTCCGTCCAGGCCTACCCCACACATAGTGTATCATTTCTATTGTGAGAGTTCTGAAAATGCAATTGAAAGACAAGTGGCAACTCCCAACCCTGCCACAAGACAAACTAGCACTGTTAGAAAGTGCATTGCAAGTTTGATAGAAAACCTGCATGTAAATGAGGAGTTGCAAATACTCTTTGAGCTAGTGACACAATTCATACATCATGAAAATGCACTAACTACACTAAGTTCAAATACCACTAAACTAACAACCACACACAGCCATCCATTCAAGAGGTTGCCTTTGCACATGAATCAAACTTATGTAAAACTATTCTACTGTCCATTCACAGCTCTCTTTTTCAAGTCGTCACATTACAAATTGACAACTGTCATAGATCACTTTACCAGTTATATATAGAGAACAGTACCTGCCACTCAATACATTCCCATTCCACAAACAGCACACCCAAAACTCCCACTGCCACTATTAATTTGTGACACAAGCACACCATCATTGCATAAAACAACATGCTGTCCCTGGTCACACATCACAATGCTAGTCATGCTAGTCATTAAAAGTCATTCACACTTTTCAGTCCACAACTCAGCCAGAACACACCTCCAACATCATCAAGATAGTTTTTACAGTAATACACATTATGACCACACATGTGAAACAAACATACATGCAAAAGTAACTCACATTTGTACCTCACTCATACTAAATCAAATACTTATCTTTCAAGGATCAATGAAAAGGTCCATAAAAAATAAAATCTAGAACAATTAGTGTAACCACAAAAAGTACTTTCTCAAGAGGTCTCCCAAATGTTCTTCTGAGCGTGCTATAAATTGCACTAGCCGGGTGGCCCAGGGTAGAAAATCAGGGACCTCTAGAACAGTTTTAACTGACCTCTCTCCTGATTCCCTTTCAGGCACAATCTTGACACCTCCTCTAAGATTGGTGTTTCTTCTCTGCTAGAGGAATAGTATCATCCATCCAATCTTGAAACATATTACAAATCAGTTTGCACAACACCAGCTTCAATTGGACCACGGCTGCGGATGACTGCCTTCTCAAAGTCAAGAAAATGCATCTTGCATCCAGGAGCTGAATTGCACTACAAAACATAAGTCTTGTATGCTGCTGTTTGAATCAGATGCACAGCCAACTTCTTATACCAAGCGTTGTAATGCTGAAACATCTGGTTGGGCTTGTCAACCTCAAATATTTGTTTGTTATTGTGCAAAACAGAATTAGGCATCTGGACTTCAGCCATTTGATCATACATTGCTTTAGACATTGGTGATATTGTCTGCGAGACCTAAGCCCCAATTTGGTTGCAAGGGTAGAGGAATTGGAGAAAGTGGGGGGGGGATATTTTATGTGACATCAGAAAGAAGTAATGAGTATGCAGTGTATTACTTCTCCCCCATTCTTTTTAACATCCCCTGGGGAACCACCATTGAAGTGGAACAAATGGAAAAAGGTATTTCACAATTATTCCATAGTTTGTGTCAGGCTCGCTCAGTACCTTATCAGACATGTAAACAGGGCGGAGCAAGCACAGCATAAGAACGCAGGCATGGGTGGAAGAGTGCTTTGTGTTCTAGTTGAAGCACGCTTGTCTTTTGCCTTGTTCCTACACGTACCTGTTGCTTCCGGGTCACTCCACGCCACCGTCAGTGTTCTTTCATTGGGCTGCAATTTGGGGGCTTAACTTGCTACCTTTGTTGGATCCATTTCATTTCGCACGTCATCTGTGAGAAATTCCTGGTATACCTAGGGACAAAAGAAAGAAATACCAGAACATTTAAAGTCTCAACACTTCCCAGCTTGATGGTAACATGCTCTGCACATATTATTCAGTGTGCTTTACTTATCTGAATATTTCTCTACGGCGCTTGGGGATCCCATTTTCCTTAAAGGCATGTTCTTGAAACCTGAATTAAAGAGAGTAACAAACAAAAGATTAAGGAATCCTGAAGTTAAGGATCGAATCCCTATTATTAGCCCTGCACGTTTTTGTGTGTTTATTCATGGTTTAGTCTTCTATAAATATTTCCCTGTTGGGAATATATTGGTTTGTTTGGTTTTCCTTTTTGGCATGGATATTTGTTTTTGGGCTTTCAGTTGATGCTCTACTGTGTCATCATCAAAGGTTAGTACATCAATAGTACAGTACATATATACGTATTCTGCTTTAAGTACACAAACACCTAATCTTCTTTTACTTACATAGATGATAATCTGATCCTGTATCTACCACCACTAAATCATAATGGGAAGAGGGGAATTTAACAGGTAATTACCTACTGACTGTAAATACACTCATAACAGGAGGGCATAGTATTATATCAATAATATATCCATACACTAACAAGTCTATTCTTTTCCTTACATGCAGGAGTCATAAAGGCTCAGAAGCTTACTATTTATCCCTGCATGCGCAGTGGACATGGGTCTTTACTCTTCCTTGTTTTTCCCCTCTTCTGAGGAAAGTTGGGACCTCCCTTTGAAACTTGCATTTTGCCCCTGCATAAACCTCAGGTGAGAATTACAGTTTATGGGCCCAATTTGGGTCTAGAGAAGAAGATAGCACTATTACAACATTATTTAGGAGCAGAGGGCTAAGAAATCTTAGGGCATCTTCCTGATGTGAGTGCTGATGAATCCAGGAGGTTAAATGAAATTAACAAAATTAGAGAATCATTTGCTTCCTAGGATCCGTACAATCATGGAGCGTTATCATTTTGGGAAGCGCTCACAAAAGGAAGGAGAAACAGTAGAGAAATTAGTGTCTGAGTTGGTAAATTGGCAGCCTCAAGTAATTTTGAAGCAATAAAAGAGAAACGCATCAGGGACCAATTTTGTTGAATTGTAAAATGGAATGGATATGGGAGGAACTTTTGCTAAAAGATGATCCTCCCTTGGGAGATGTGTTGATTGTGGCAAAACAAGTAGAGCCCATGATGAGATGTGTGCAAGAAATTAAGTTAGACACCAATAGTAAGGAAAATGTACAAATAGTTCGCCATTGGAAAAGGCCCTCTCTGAAGAGTTACCCCAATCTTTTTTGCCTTCCTCCTATGATTTTTCTGACTTTGTTTTTGTTGGCTTTTAGACTCTGAGCACTTTACCTGTGCCAACCAGAGCTATAGTGCATGCGATTCTCCCCTAAACATGGTTACATTGATTTATCCACAAGTGGGATATTTAATTTACTTGTAAGTCCCTTGTAAAGTGGTATACCATATACTCAGGACCTGTAAATTAAATGCTTCTAGTGTGCACTGATTGTGCCACCCACACTAATAGCCCTTTAAACATGTCTCAGGCCTGCCACTGCAAAGCCTATGTGCGCAGTGATACTGCCACTTCAACTTGGCATTTAAATCTCTTGCCAAGCCCTAAACTCCCCTTTTTTTACACATAAGTCACCTCTATGGTAGGCCCTAGGTAGCCCATGGAGCAGGGTGCTGTGTACATAAACGGAAGAAACATGTTCTTTTAGGTTTTGCATGTCCTAGTAGTAAAAAACACCCAAATTCATTTTTAACTACTATGAGGCCTACTCTTCCCATAGGCTAACATTGGGAATTCTGTAATACACTTTTAAGCTGTAATTCCTAATTAGAAAGGAGTAGCTGTGTCATGTTTTCTATCTTTGGAATGGTAATGATAAATCACCTTTACTGGTAAAGTTGCATTTGACTTTACTGTTTTAGGAATGCCACTTTTAGAAAGTGGACATTTCTCTGCTCTTACTGCTCTGTCTGCCTGCAGCCTGTCTCCAATACATATCTGGGGTGGGTGACAGCTTGACTTTGTGCATTCCCTCTAGACAGCCTCATACAAAAGAAGGTTAGGTGTGTCTGAGTGCCCATCTGCATCCTGATGGCTCATCCTGAGCAGGATGGGAAGGGGGAGCTGACACTTATACCTTAAGAGGCAGTGTCCCGTCCCCACACAAAGGGTTGATTACCCCATTGTGGTGAGTCTGGAGACAGAGCTGTGAAGAAAGGACTTCTCTGCACTTCCAAGGCCCTTGTTTGAATTCACCCCTACTTCAAAGGTACAATTGGGTATAAGTAGTAAGTACTGGGTCTCGGACCCCACCAAATCAGACACTTCTTGACCTGTATAGAACCTGTGCCAGAAGAACTGCTGTGCTGCTACAAGGACTGACACTCTGCTGGTCTGCTGTTCTGGAACACCTGCTTTAGTGCTGTGCTGCCCTGCTGCCTGTTGCTCTCTGACCCTGCTGAGGGAGCGCTGGACACTGCACTGCAGCCAAGGTGAACTCCAGGGCTTTTTGGCTTGCCTCCTGTTGCTTGAGACTCAGGGCTATCAAAGTCTCTACCCATTTACACTTCTGGGTACACCCGATCCCATTCCAACCGCACGTGGCAGTTGAGTATGATATAGTGGCGCTGACTCCATTAGAAGTGGCTCTATATTTGCCATAAAAACAACCCCATCGCACAATTGACACCACAGAAACCCTCAGATGGGCCTGGGATAATCTCTGACTTAGAGCACATATACCCATGTTATACACCCCCTCAATCGTTCTGGCTAGAAACCCACAAATGCCCCCACTGGAGGATCAGGGTGCCATAGCTAGAGCTAAGAGATTAGGCATTAGTAGCTTTGCAGATTTATATTGGGAAGAAGGATTTCTTGGACCGCCGATGCCAACTGATACCCCTCCTCCCTCTTTTTCTGATACACTTCTTTACTATCGAATACGCGCAGTATGCAGTCAGATGGATACCACATTTCCAGACCCACCACAAACTTTACAAGCACTTGAGAACATTCTCACTACTCCATCAGCGTCAAAGCTTATTACCCGTCTGTTCACCTCAATGCAGAAATATTATCCAGTAAAAACTCAGAGACACAGGGAGCAATGGAATACTGAGCTACAGCCACACATAACAGAAGAAGAATGGCAATTTTGCTGTGCGCAGCTTGAACAACTTTCCCCAAATTACAAACTCCGATTAATTTACCTTAAGTTTCTTAATCAGTATTACAGAACACCTATACAGTTGTTCCGTATGGGACTTAGACCTACTGCAGAATGTTGGAAATGCCACTCAGACCAGGAAACCTTTTTACACTTGGCCTGGAGCTGCCCACGGGTAGCGGCATACTGGACAGACATATTTAAAGCTATAAGTGATATACTTATGATACCTATTCAGCCTACTGTACTAGCTGGATTACTAGGATATGTAAAGGAGGCCCCAGTGGAAGTGCGTAGATTGTTAGCAATGCTGTTATTATTAGCAAAACGCAGGATAGCCATGACCTGGGGTAGATCGCGCCCTCCCTTGCTGAAGAACTGGATTCTCGATGTTACATTTTGTCAAGAGCAGCTCGCTGCTTTCTGGGACTTAATGCCTGTTGCCTCTAGGCCTAAGGATACATGGGGTCCATTTTTGACCTGGTTGCGACTAGCTGAAAATGAAACGCCTGATAATGTAGATGAGGCAATGGACACTAAACTTGGTACTTATGTCTACTATGTAACCTTTATATGTACTTACTTTGACATCCAATTTATTTCCAAGGTTTAACAATCTTTTTCCATCACGTCAAAGATACGATGAAATAATGAAACTTCGTATCTTTGACGTGATGGAAAAAGATTGTTAAACCTTGGAAATAAATTGGATGAACTTTAAACACTACTGATTACGTGTATTACTTGGATCACAAATGTGCAAAAGGCTGTGCAACTCTTCTGTGACTCGCAAAGCGTGCGTCACATTTTCTTGATGAAGTTATTAAATGCGCATTCGGGATGGAGCGCATTCTGAGTGTCTGCACGCCAAATCAGAGAAAATTAATACAAAGGATTGAACTTAAAAAGAAGGGTGTGCTTCAGGTTAACTTCAATGCAAAATGTACTGAACCCATGAAAATCATAAAGCTCTTTCGCAATGCGGTCAAGACTCAGGATGGTGGAAAAAGGAATCTTGGGTGGGTGGTGAAACATTACTGGCGTAGACATAATGGGGAGTTCAGAAAGTGGTCATACGAATGACAGTCCTTTGTTACATAAGGGGGAAAACACTGCAGTTCAGGTCAGATCAAGTGGGCAAGTGAATCGCACCCCGAGTTTCTTAAAAGATTACTTAGTTAAGTAATACAATGAGAGTTATTACATTGTTAACTTCCCCTTATCTTTGGAAGTGTAATGTGGTACTCTTGTCTAACTTTAACTCTGTGAGGCCACAAATTAAAATCCTTACTTAACATTAAGGGTGGGTGGAGTTCGCGAAGATGAATAAAATCTCATTGGAATTCCACGGAGTTCCACTCCACACTAGTGGCAACAACCATTAGCATATTACTGCTGTAGCTCAGCTATGCAGCCTGGTGCAAGGAGCGGACCCTCAGAAACTGTGGGATTCCATCCTTCCATCAATGACTTACAGAAGAATAACAATAACAGCACAGATAGTAAAATAAATACAATGTGGCTGAACTGCACAGGCTCTTACCTGGTCAAAGGAGCACGACTTCCCCAGCTGGAACGGGACATACCCTGTGTGCTCTTCCATCACCGGGGTGTGTGTGACAGAGGGGCGGTCTTTAATATAAACCGGTTTTCCAGTAAAGAAACTTTAGGATGTCCCCAAGTTTTTAGCAGCCTCCCTCTGTCCCCTGCTCTGCTGGGTGCAATCCAGGGAAATGGATGCACGTAGGCTGTGTGTGAAAACTTTGGAAAGCCGGACGTGAAGCTTGGCTGGGAGACTCCTCTGAGGAGAAGATTCCCACAGCGCCTGACATCATATATTGTACAGCACTTGGATCCACAGGAGGTGTAGTCTGTGAATGCAGTGTTTGGACTATGGAAAACTTGCAGAAGCAGGCACAACGATGTGACAGGACAGCAACATTGTCATCTCCGGTTCCCAGTTGGGCAGCCGTGGAAAAGAAACACGCTGAAGGCCAGGATAGTGTCACACAGGCACAATGTGTGTGCAGCATGTGGAAATTCACATAGTCCTTTGCTCTGGCATGAAGGCTGGAATGCACTGACTTTGCACTTGTGCTTGACTGAGTGGCTGACAGACAGCATTTGTAAACACTCACCGCCCCACTGGGACTCTGGACGTGGTTTTAAAACAGCCTAACCAACAGTCTAGCCTATAAGGTTTGCTTAGAGATTGATAAAGAAATGGGGAGCCACATATCCAAAGACATGTGCATGTACCACTAGATACACACATGTGTTAACACTGACGGGCACCCAAAGGAAGACATCCTCAGCAGTAGAAAGAAACACAAACACAGTTACAGAGAAACACCCCCACCCCCTTTAAACACAAGTACACACCGACACTCAGAAACGCACCCGTAGTGGCGCTTACATGCACACCCAGATGTATGCTCGCAGACCCACAGATACGCACGTTTTAAAAGCACACCAGCTTGACCCAAGCCACATTGTATAGTTTCGGCTGTCAGTGACAAACTCTGAAGTGATCCGAAGGCGAAAACCATCACGCTGCCTTATTGCAAGGAGCTACAGCCAGTGGCATTGCAAGGGATCAATGGGCCCTACTGCAAGCAAGGAAAGTCCTTTACCTCTTCCCTGGCTCGGTTGTAAAAAAAAGCAACTTTTAAATGTGCTGTTTTGGGCACCTCAAGCCCATATGTTATATCCCGCATAGGTGCCCCAATGTAGACCTGTTCGTACATGCCCTAAAATGGACGTATTCATATTTACCCTAATATGGTCATATTCGTACTTGCCCAATTATGGTCATTGCCGCATATGCCCAATTATGGTCACAACTGTACATGTCCTATTATGGTATGATTCCTTATATAAGCATGATCTTTCACCTACATTGGTCCCAGCTAGCACACAACGAGCTCTGAGGGCTGAACGTTATCTATCCTGTGGTTTTGAATGCAGCAGGGTTCTTCCAAACACAGGCCCACACTGTACTCATTAATTATGCATGGCTTTCTAAGAATACACCACTGGCATAATATGTAGGTACAAAGGTCACCCCTGACGTCTTCCTCATGTCCAATACAAACCATACTAAGGACCGAGACTCTTTAGGGTATAAATACACCACATCTTGCCCCGGTAAAACAGAGGGAACCGAGACTTCCATGCTGACACACTGACCACAGACGCTAAGGCTCCTGCATGCAGTCGCTCAAGCTGACAGTGGTCTGACACAACCCGGACGGGGTGTCCAACTAGAGACCAGGACGGGATCCCACACTCTCTCTATTCAGGTATGGGGGTTCGACTAAATCCTAGGAGGATTCTTGGCTCTTAGCTTCTAAGACCTACACACATATGCTAGGTACACACAGGTACATCTAGGTAGGCATCGTAGGAGTACGCGCACTTGCATAATGCTTTTATTTTCATGTATGTACTCATGATTATCGCAATATGGTAGAACTGTTCTATCCCTTTGCTTTTATCGTATTGCTGATCATATATCTCTGCTATTGTCTGCTGGTTACCGCAGCACATATATTTTACACTAGAATAACAACTGTTCAATAAATACTTATTGAAACTCCCGACTGTTTATTCTGTGTAACTCTCTGAGACAAACCGAATAAGTAAGCATGAGTGACTGAGCGAAAGGTAGTACATTGTTTCCACGATTCTGAGGGAATCAGGGTTGTCATGTTCTAAGGTTGCCAGAAACTAATCTCTCCCCGATAAGAGGAGACACTAGTGGCACTGCAAGCTAGCTAATGCAAACCAGGCTAACATATACGGTGGGGGTGCACGGAGTCAGTCTGCCACCAAACCCGCAGTATATGTTATCCAAACGCGCAGGTCCTGCAGGGGTACTATAGGAGCTACACGACATGGCGCCCAATGTTGGTTGGGTACTTATTTAACAGTAGAATCTGAGTAGTTCAGTCGTGCTATTCTCAGAGAACCTACTCACAAAACCCCAGAGGCGTCTGGAGTGGGTGGGCACAAAATCCGCCGCAACTAAGTAGTACGAGAATACTATTTATTGGCTGTTGGTTACTCAAGCTTGAAGGACATTTAGTTCCTACAATTGTGCACTTACACCTTATTTTAAGAACTCTTTAACCCCTTCGCTGCTAGGCCTTTTCCCCTCCTGTGCTAAGCCTTTTTTTGGCTATTTGGGGTAGTGCGCGCTTAGGCCCCTGTAACTTTTTGACCACATAAGGTATCCATGCCAAATTTGCGTCCTTTTTTTCTAACATCATGGGGATTGTAAAGGTACCCAGGGTTTGTGGATTCCCCTGGAGGGGACCCAGAAATTAGTCAAAATACAGCTAAATTTTGTTTTTTTTTGGAAAAATGCGAAAAAAGGGCTACAGATGAAAGCGTCTTGATTTTTCCCTGCAAATGGCATCAAAAAAGGGGTTGTGGTGCTGAAATCACCATCTTCCCAGCTTTCAGGGACAAGCAGACTTTTGTCAGAAAACCAACTTTTTTTACACAGTTTTGGCATTTTTCTGGGATATAGCCTATTTTTGCTATTTTTTGTGCTTTCAACCTCCTTCCAGTTAATGGCAGAAATAGGTATGAAACCAATAATGGATCCTGGAAAGCCATACATTTCTGAAAAGTAGATAAAATTCTGAATTCAGCAAGGGGTCATTTGTGTAGATCCTTAAAGTTTTCCTTATAGAAACTAACAGTTAAATAAAGGAAAAATGGAAAATTAGTTGAAAAAAACAGCCATTTGTGTCAACGTTTTCACCTGTAACTTCTTCTAATTATGACAGCTATTTGAAGGCAATATACCGTTATATCCGTTGTACCTTTCTGGTTGTGGGGATATATAGGACTTGTAGGTTCACCAAGAACCCGACGAACCCAGAGCCAATAATTGAGCAGCATCTTGCAATGGTTTTTTATTTTGTACCGGGTATATAGCAATTATTTTGGGAAAATGTATACATGGAAAAATTGTTATGAAAGACACCTATGTATTTCTGAAATGGGAACAAAATGTAGATTTTAGAAACAGTAGATATTTGCACATTTCCGAAATTGGGAGTACCCATACTAGCATGAGAATTATAGGTCATTTTTCAAAATGACTTATTTTTTACACATTGTCTTTCATTTGGAAGGCAGAAATGCATCGAAAGTCAATAGGTAATAACAGTTGCTCTACAATTCTGTGTTACCCTAAGTCTCCCGATAAAAATGGTACCTCACTTGTGTGGGTAGCCCTTGTGCCCACAACAGGAAATGGCTCAAAATGCAACGTGGACGTACCACATTTTCACAATGAAAAATTACCCTTTTTTTGCAAAGTGCCTAGGTGTAGTTTTTGAACCCTAGCTCTGCCGGCACCTAGGGAAACCTATCAAACCTATACATTTTTGAAAACTAGACACCCAGGGGAATCCAGGATGGGGTGACTTGACTGCCTCCCACCAGGTTCTGTTACCCAGAATCCCTTGCAAACATAAAAAATTGTCAAAAAAACACATTTTCCCCACATTTCTGTGGTGGAAAGTTCTGGAATCTGCGTGGATCCACAAATTTCCACCCACCCCGCGTTCCCCAAAGTCTTACGAGAAAAATGGTACCTCACTTGTGTGGGTCGGCCTAGTGCCTGCGACAGAAAACGGCGCAAAACGCAACGTGGTCACACCTCAATTTCGCAGTGAAAAATGACCCTTTTTTGGCAAAGTGCCTAGCTGTAGTTTTTGAACCCTAGCTCTGCCGGCACCTAGGGAAACCTAGCAAACCTATACATTTTTGAAAACTAGACAACCAGGGGAATCCAGGATGGGGTGACTTGACTGCCTCCCACCAGGTTCTGTTACCCAGAATCCCTTGCAAACATAAACAATTGTCAAAAAAACACATTTTCCCCACATTTCTGTGGTGGAAAGTTCTGGAATCTGCGTGGATCCACAAATTTCCACCCACCCCGCGTTCCCCAAAGTCTTACGAGAAAAATGGTACCTCACTTGTGTGGGTCGGCCTAGTGCCTGCGACAGAAAACGGCGCAAAACGCAACGTGGTCACACCTCAATTTCGCAGTGAAAAATGACCCTTTTTTGGCAAAGTGCCTAGCTGTAGTTTTTGAACCCTAGCTCTGCCGGCACCTAGGGAAACCTAGCAAACCTATACATTTTTGAAAACTAGACAACCAGGGGAATCCAGGATGGGGTGACTTGACTGCCTCCCACCAGGTTCTGTTACCCAGAATCCCTTGCAAACATAAACAATTGTCAAAAAAAACACATTTTCCCCACATTTCTGTGGTGGAAAGTTCTGGAATCATCGTGGATCCACAAATTTCCACCCACCCCGCGTTCCCCAAAGTCTTACGAGAAAAATGGTACCTCACTTGTGTGGGTCGGCCTAGTGCCTGCGACAGGAAACGGCGCAAAACGCAACGTGGTCACACCTCAATTTCGCAGTGAAAAATGACCCTTTTTTGGCAAAGTGCCTAGCTGTAGTTTTTGAACCCTAGCTCTGCGGGCACCTAGGGAAACCTAGCAAACCTATACATTTTTGAAAACTAGACACCCAGGGGAATCCAGGATGGGGTGACTTGACTGCCTCCCACCAGGTTCTGTTACCCAGAATCCCTTGCAAACATAAACAATTGTCAAAAAAAACACATTTTCCCCACATTTCTGTGGTGGAAAGTTCTGGAATCTGCGTGGATCCACAAATTTCCACCCACCCCGCGTTCCCCAAAGTCTTATGAGAAAAATGGTACCTCACTTGTGTGGGTCGGCCTAGTGCCTGCGACAGGAAACTGCGCAAAACGCAACGTGGTCACACCTCAATTTCGCAGTGAAAAATGACCCTTTTTTGGCAAAGTGCCTAGCTGTAGTTTTTGAACCCTAGCTCTGCCGGCACCTAGGGAAACCTAGCAAACCTATACATTTTTGAAAACTAGACACCCAGGGGAATCCAGGATGGGGTGACAGGACTGCCTCCCACCAGGTTCTGTTACCCAGAATCCCTTGCAAACCTAAAAAATTATCAAAAAAACCACATTTTCCCCACATTTCTGTGGTGGAAAGTTCTGGAATCTGCGTGGATCCACAAATTTCCACCCACCCGCGTTCCCCAAAGTCTTCTGAGAAAAATGGTACCTCACTTGTGTGGGTCGGTGTAGTATCCTGCATTTGTAAGGTTAAGTATTATTCTCCTCCTGCTCAGCCCAGTGCCTGTGCTCTATGCCCAATAGAATGTTGGAGTCTTTCCTAGCCTCGGAATGTTGGGACTGAGAGAGGTTAAGTGACAGTTGGTCATGGGCTGAGCAGCACACAGGCTGCTCCTAGTGGGGCTCTCCTTTACATCTTAACTACCTGATGTTCTGAACTATACTACTTGTTATCTTCATGAATAAAACGTCTTGAAATACTACTTCATGCGTGGACCTCGATACTACATTTGATGGCGACGAGTTGGTGACGAACCTACGTGGCACAAGCGGATCTAAGGTACCTGGCGAACACAGGAGGACCTGGATAGCGCAATCTACAGAAACTACGGTGGAAACACGGAAAATGTACACGAGAAGAGGTATCCACAGCAAAGGAAAAACAGCGTACATAAAAGAAGGATGTTCTACACAGAACAACTACAACGACAATAAGGAAGAAGTATGTTCCTCACAGAAATCCAAAGAAGACATCATGAAACAAGTAAGGATGCAGCACTACGCCTTTCAGCCCCACCAGTGGCCTCACCATCGGCCAGCCCTAGCCCAGGCGCGCTGTACTCATCCTCTCTACTCATCCTGTACTTTGGCTTTACCATCTCAGTCTGCTACATTGCCACGCATTTTCTACAACTTACAGACAGCTGTTTGTTTCATTTTGATTTTCCAACAGCGGTAAGATGTGGCTGCATGGTATGCCTTCTTACTACTTTGAGCTGTGTGTGATCTTGAGCAATTGCTGCCTACGCTGTGTGACCTTGTGCACATCTACGCTACCCATTTTGGACTTGGAATCTTACTTCTACTGATTCCGTCATCTTTGCCCAACATCGTGTTGATTTTTATCTTGGAGGAAAACATGCCCTTTTCTTTCAAGCTTCAACATCGAGTGATGCAACGTTTATATCACCTGCCTACAACACAGTGTTTGCTGTTTGCTACACCACACCACCATGGTGCCTCGAGGTGTTTCTCTCATGAAGCTCCTCTCAGCCAAATAGTGTTTCACAAATGTACTCCGGAGTTTTCATAGTGCCGTTTGGTTCTTGCCATTTTTGAAGGACAGACGCTGTGGTGAGTTACTTTACAACATTTTCCTACCACAACCTAAGTGTCTTCCTTCTGGCAGTTGCAACCGTTGGTTTGGTTGCCTTTCTTTCCCAAATGCCGCTTACCTCATGCATTTCCCGCGCTGGTCACCCGGAGGATCCTCTGTGACGACACGCTCTTCGTCACGTTATGGGCAAGCATCTTTGATTGGCGCACAAGTGAGCCGGGAGCCATCCTGCACGGCGTGCCCTGCATGCCGCCATTCTTGGACTTTCATCAACAGAATCACGGCGGACTTTGTTTCTCCCACATATCCATTCTGGACATAGTGCCATGTACCTGCTGTAGTTCCTCCGTCATCATTTACAAGAGGTGAGAGGTGAGAGGAGAGGATAACTCACCAATCGGGCGCACGCACAAAGACTCTGCGAGGGTTGTTCACAATCTTACACCCGCATATGTCACCTTTTGCGTCTCTTCATTTCATGTGCCTGCAACAGAATAATCGGCATATAAATGCACATATTGGTGTTGTATTTTTGTATTTCTTTGACATTCTACAGCAGTGTACCGTTCTACAAGATGACATTCCTTTGCTTTAAAATCCACTGGCGTAGTCACATGCTGATCAGTTTCACTAATGTGCTCCGAGGACAGAGGGAGCCGCCGTAATTTTAAAATATTTTTCACATCATAGTCGTCTAGAGCCAAGTTGTCTGCATACTATTGTCTGTGTGTCTCAAGGCTTCGGTGACACGCACACCCTAAACGAAAGTCAGCCTATTTAATCACAATGTGTTTCGTAATTTAACCCTTTCATAAGCATGTCTGTGTTTTCACAGTAGGCTTACTTGCTTTAGCTCGTGGCACATTACATATGGACATGCCTATCTTTTCACCACACAGGGATGGTAGTGGGTACTTTCCCCATTCCCACACTACACTCTTGCCTACATAGGCTACATTTTGCGTTCATGATGGGATACATATGGTTATTAGGGACTCTAGGTACACTCCTTCTGGGGTCCATTGGTCATACCACTGGTGTACATTTCACACTTTATTTTTTTCCTACATAGGGATGGGAATGGGTACTAGCTCATTTTGCCCACATACATTTTCCTATTTGGGTCACACACGGTTTTTACCCTTACACAGGGCACCGTAGCATGGGTTACATTCCCATTTACTTTTACATAGGTACCCCTACACAGGGCACCGTTCCTTGGGTTACAGTCCCATTTACAGTTACACAGGTACCCTTACACAGGGCACCGTTTCATACACAGTCACCCTCACACAGGGTGCGTCTTATGGGTTTTAACCCATTTCTACTCTGCACTGCATTGTACCTCTACGCGGGGGTTGTCCTTTCACGGGCTTTCACATTATGGGTCACAGTCCCATTCACACTGCTCCTCACACTCTTGCATAGGAGTAGAGGACGGTCATGGGTTTCTATCCCATTGGCTGATATTGTCTTTCTACATTAAGTTACTTTGCTGTTTTGTATAACGCAATGTTACACTTATATCGCATTGTTATTGTCTAATTGAAAATGGGGGAAGTATTAGTTATACTGTATGTATCTACTTTGCCTCTTCTCTGTTTTCCTTTACGTCCAGCTTTCCTCGTGATGTTCTACTTATTTTCATCCTTGGTTTCTGGAGTTAAATTTCTTGTTTGTCATCCTCTGTCTCCAGCCTTCCCTCGTTCGCATTTTTATTCTATTTCTTCCCTGTTCAGGAGGAGATCCGTTATTCCCTCCTCTTTGTATCTGTGTGTAGGCTGGTGTCCAGTTTGCGTCATGCCTTATTCTTCCTTCCTTTCTTGCCTGCCTGGCCAGTGGGTATGTTTGGGGGTTGCCTTTGGCACGTCTGTCTCTCTCTATTTCGTATTTCCTCTCTTTCGTCTTACTGTCTCCTTCTTTCTATTTCGTTGTTGTTGTGGATGGGTTTTCCATTTTCTTACTTACACCTTACCTTCACCTCCTTGTCTTCTCCCATCTTTCTCCTCGCTCTGCTTCGCTTGCTCTTTTCCTTTATGTTCTTTCTGTCACTCCGTTGTTCCTTCCTTGCTATCTGTCTTTGGTTCACTCTTGTTTTACTTTATCATAGATTGCATTTGTTCTTCTGTTGGAAGGAAAGGGGATATGTAGTATCCTGCATTTGTAAGGTTAAGTATTATTCTCCTCCTGCTCAGCCCAGTGCCTGTGCTCTATGCCCAATAGAATGTTGGAGTCTTTCCTAGCCTCGGAATGTTGGGACTGAGAGAGGTTAAGTGACAGTTGGTCATGGGCTGAGCAGCACACAGGCTGCTCCTGGTGGGGCTCTCCTTTACATCTTAACTACCTGATGTTCTGAACTATACTACTTGTTATCTTCATGAATAAAACGTCTTGAAATACTACTTCATGCGTGGACCTCGATACTACAGTCGGCCTAGTGCCTGCGACAGGAAACGGCGCAAAACACAACGTGGTCACACCTCAATTTCGCAGTGAAAAAGGACCCTTTTTTGGGAAAGTGCCTAGCTGTAGTTTTTGAACCCTAGCTCTGCCGGCACCTAGGGAAACCTAGCAAACCTATACATTTTTGAAAACTAGACACCCAGGGGAATCCAGGATGGGGTAACTGGACTGCCTCCCACCAGGTTCTGTTACCCAGAATCCCTTGCAAACATAAACAATTGTCAAAAAAAACACATTTTCCCCACATTTCTGTGGTGGAAAGTTCTGGAATCTGCGTGGATCCACAAATTTCCACCCACCCCGCGTTCCCCAAAGTCTTACGAGAAAAATGGTACCTCACTTGTGTGGGTCGGCCTAGTGCCTGCGACAGGAAACGGCGCAAAACACAACGTGGTCACAACCCAATTTCGCAGTGAAAAATGACCCTTTTTTTGCAAAGTGCCTAGCTGTAGTTTTTGAACCCTACCTCTGCCGGCACCTAGGGAAACCTAGCAAACCTATACATTTTTCAAAACTAGACACCCAGGGGAATCCAGGATGGGGTGACTTGACTGCCTCCCCCCAGGTTCTGTTACCCAGAATCCCTTGCAAACATAAAAAATTGTCAAAAAAACCACATTTTCCCCACATTTCTGTGGTGGAAAGTTCTGGAATCTGTGTGGATCCACAAATTTCCACCCACCCCGCGTTCCCCAAAGTCTTACGAGAAAAATGGTACCTCACTTGTGTGGGTCGGCCTAGTGCCTGCGACAGGAAACGGCGCAAATCGCAATGTGGTCACACCTCAATTTCGCTGTGAAAAATGACCCTTTTTTGGCAAAGTGCCTAGCTGTAGTTTTTTAACCCTACCTCTGCCGGCACCTAGGGAAACCTAGCAAACCTATACATTTTTGAAAACTAGACACCCAGGGGAATCCAGGATGGGGTGACTTGACTGCCTCCCACCAGGTTCTGTTACCCAGAATCCCTTGCAAACATAAAAAATTGTCAAAAAAACCACATTTTCCCCACATTTCTGTGGTGGAAAGTTCTGGAATCTGCGTGGATCCACAAATTTCCACCCACCCGCGTTCCCCAAAGTCTTACGAGAAAAATGGTACCTCACTTGTGTGGGTCGGCCCAGTGCCTGCGGCAGGAAACGGCGCAAAACGCAACGTGGTCACACCTCAATTTCGCAGTGAAAAATGACCCTTTTTGGCAAAGTGCCTAGCTGTAGTTTTTGAACCCTACCTCTGCCGGCACCTAGGGAAACCTAGCAAACCTATACATTTTTGAAAACTAGACACCCAGGGGAATCCAGGATGGGGTGACTTGACTGCCTCCCACCAGGTTCTGTTACCCAGAATCCCTTGCAAACTTAAAAAATTGTCAAAAAAACCACATTTTCCCCACATTTCTGTGGTGGAAAGTTCTGGAATCTGCGTGGATCCACAAATTTCCACCCACCCCGCGTTCCCCAAAGTATTACAAGAAAAATGGTACCTCACTTGTGTGGGTCGGCCTAGTGCCTGCGACAGGAAACGGCGCAAAACACAACGTGGTCACACCTCAATTTCGCAGTGAAAAATGACCCTTTTTTGGCAAAGTGCCTAGCTGTAGTTTGTGAACCCTAGCTCTGCCGGCACCTAGGGAAACCTACCAAACACACACATTTCTGAAAAGTAGACACCCGGGGGCTTCCAGGGAGGTATGGCTTGCGTGGCTCCCCAACGTTTCCTACCCAGAATCCCCTGCAAACCTCAATTTTAGCTGAAAAAATCACTTTTTCACACATTTTTGTGTGGGAAAGTGTGGCATCACTGGCCTCACACAAATTTCCTACCACCCAGCGTTCCCCCAGGTCTCCCGATAAAAATGGTGCCTCACTTGTGTGGGAGGCCCAAGTACACAAGGGCCCAAAACATTTTTTGATAGGCAATGTTGATGTTGCCTCAAAACTTTTTGTGTCCTTGCATGTCGCGGGTACTTGGGCCTCCCACACAAGTGAGGCACCATTTTTATCGGGAGACCTGGGGGAACGCTGGGTGGTAGGAAATTTGTGTGAGGCCAGTGATGCCACACTTTCCCACACAAAAATGTGTGAAAAAGTGATTTTTTCAGCTAAAATTGAGGTTTGCAGGGATTCTGGGTAGGAAACGTTGGGAGATCCACGCAAGCCATACCTCCTGGAAGCCCCGAGTGTCTACTTTTCAGAAATGTGTGGGTTTGGTAGGTTTCCCTAGATGGCCGCCGAGCACGGGGCCAAAAACCCAGGTGACCCCCTTGCAAAACCAGGTGGTTTTGAGATAGGCAATTTTGAGGTCGCCTCACTACGTTGTGGGCCCTTGCCTGTCGCGGGTACTTGGGCCTCCCACACAAGTGAGGCACCATTTTTATCGGGAGACCTGGGGAACGCTGGGTGGTAGGAAATTTGTGTGAGGCCAGTGATGCCACACTTTCCCACATAAAAATGTGTGAAAAAAGTGATTTTTTCAGCTAAAATTGAGGTTTGCAGGGGATTCTGGGTAAGGAAACGTTGGGGGATCCACGCAAGCCATACCTCCCTGGAAGCCCCCGGGTGTATAATTTTCAGAAATGTGTGGGTTTGGTAGGTTTCCCTAGATGGCCGCCGAGCACGGGGCCAAAAACCCAGGTGACCCCCTTGCAAAACCAGGTGGTTTTGAGATAGGCAATTTTGAGGTCGCCTCACTACGTTGTGGGCCCTTGCCTGTCGCGGGTACTTGGGCCTCCCACACAAGTGAGGCACCATTTTTATCGGGAGACCTGGGGGAACGCTGGGTGGTAGGAAATTTGTGTGAGGCCAGTGATGCCACACTTTCCCACACAAAAATGTGTGAAAAAAGTGATTTTTTCAGCTAAAATTGAGGTTTGCAGGGGATTCTGGGTAAGGAAACGTTGGGGGATCCACGCATGCCATACCTCCCTGGAAGCCCCCGGGTGTCTACTTTTCAGAAATGTGTGGGTTTGGTAGGTTTCCCTAGATGGCCGCCGAGCACGGGGCCAAAAACCCAGGTGACCCCCTTGCAAAACCAGGTGGTTTTGAGATAGGCAATTTTGAGGTCGCCTCACTACGTTGTGGGCCTTGCCTGTCGCGGGTACTTGGGCCTCCCACACAAGTGAGGCACCATTTTTATCGGGAGACCTGGGGAACGCTGGGTGGTAGGAAATTTGTGTGAGGCCAGTGATGCCACACTTTCCCACACAAAAATGTGTGAAAAAGGGATTGTTTCAGCTAAAATTGAGGTTTGCAGGGTATTCTGGGTAAGGAAACGTTGGGGGATCCACGCAAGCCATACCTCCCTGGAAGCCCCCGGGTGTCTACTTTTCAGAAATGTGTGGGTTTGGTAGGTGTCCCTAGATGGCCGCCGAGCACAGGGCCAAAAACCCAGGTGACCCCCCTTGCAAAACCAGGTGGTTTTGTGAAAGGCCATTTTGAGGTCGCCTCAATACGTTGTGGGCCCTTGCCTGTCGCGGGTACTTGGGCCTCCCACACAAGTGAGGCACCATTTTTATCGGGAGACCTGGGGGAACGCTGGGTGGTAGGAAATTTGTGTGAGGCCAGTGATGCCACACTTTCCCACACAAAAATGTGTGAAAAAAGTGATTTTTTCAGCTAAAATTGAGGTTTGCAGGGGATTCTGGGTAAGGAAACGTTGGGGGATCCACGCAAGCCATACCTCCCTGGAAGCCCCCGGGTGTCTACTTTTCAGAAATGTGTGGGTTTGGTAGGTTTCCCTAGATGGCCGCCGAGCACGGGGCCAAAAACCCAGGTGACCCCCTTTGCAAAACCAGGTGGTTTTGAGATAGGCAATTTTGAGGTCGCCTCACTACGTTGTGGGCCCTTGCCTGTCGCGGGTACTTGGGCCTCCCACACAAGTGAGGCACCATTTTTATCGGGAGACCTGGGGGAACGCTGGGTGGTAGGAAATTTGTGTGAGGCCAGTGATGCCACACTTTCCCACATAAAAATGTGTGAAAAAAGTGATTTTTTCAGCTAAAATTGAGGTTTGCAGGGGATTCTGGGTAAGGAAACGTTGGGGGATCCACGCAAGCCATACCTCCCTGGAAGCCCCCGGGTGTATACTTTTCAGAAATGTGTGGGTTTAGTAGGTTTCCCTAGATGGCCGCCGAGCACGGGGCCAAAAACCCAGGTGACCCCCCTTGCAAAACCAGGTGGTTTTGAGATAGGCAATTTTGAGGTCGCCTCACTACGTTGTGGGCCCTTGCCTGTCGCGGGTACTTGGGCCTCCCACACAAGTGAGGCACCATTTTTATCGGGAGACCTGGGGCAACGCTGGGTGGTAGGAAATTTGTGTGAGGCCAGTGATGCCACACTTTCCCACACAAAAATGTGTGAAAAAAGTGATTTTTTCAGCTAAAATTGAGGTTTGCAGGGGATTCTGGGTAAGGAAACGTTGGGGGATCCACGCATGCCATACCTCCCTGGAAGCCCCCGGGTGTCTACTTTTCAGAAATGTGTGGGTTTGGTAGGTTTCCCTAGATGGCCGCCGAGCACGGGGCCAAAAACCCAGGTGACCCCCCTTGCAAAACCAGGTGGTTTTGAGATAGGCAATTTTGAGGTCGCCTCACTACGTTGTGGGCCTTGCCTGTCGCGGGTACTTGGGCCTCCCACACAAGTGAGGCACCATTTTTCTCGGGAGACCTGGGGGAACGCTGGGTGGTAGGAAATTTGTGTGAGGCCAGTGATGCCACACTTTCCCACACAAAAATGTGTGAAAAAGGGATTTTTTCAGCTAAAATTGAGGTTTGCAGGGGATTCTGGGTAAGGAAACGTTGGGGGATCCACGCAAGCCATACCTCCCTGGAAGCCCCCGGGTGTCTACTTTTCAGAAATGTGTGGGTTTGGTAGGTGTCCCTAGATGGCCGCCGAGCACAGGGCCAAAAACCCAGGTGACTCCCTTGCAAAACCAGGTGGTTTTGTGAAAGGCCATTTTGAGGTCGCCTCAATACGTTGTGGGCCCTTGCCTGTCGCGGGTACTTGGGCCTCCCACACAAGTGAGGCACCATTTTTATCGGGAGACCTGGGGGAACGCTGGGTGGTAGGAAATTTGTGTGAGGCCAGTGATGCCACACTTTCCCACACAAAAATGTGTGAAAAAAGTGATTTTTTCAGCTAAAATTGAGGTTTGCAGGGGATTCTGGGTAAGGAAACGTTGGGGGATCCACGCAAGCCATACCTCCCTGGAAGCCCCCGGGTGTCTACTTTTCAGAAATGTGTGGGTTTGGTAGGTTTCCCTATGTGGCCGCCGAGCCCCGGGCCAAAAACCCAGGTGACCCCCTTGCAAAACCAGGTAATTTTGAGATAATGTGTTGTTTATTTCTGCAGCGTGAAAATTTTGGCACAATATTGCAAGGAAAATGTGACAGACATTTTGAGGTTTGCAGGACATTGTGGGTACCATAACTTGTTGGGATCCACAAGAGAGATATCACCATGTACTCCCATGGGTGTTTCGTTTACGACAATATCTACAGTTGGTAGGTTATTCTTAGACGGAATGTACACCTTGGCAGACAGACTAAAAAGACAAAGATTACTGCACAGCCATCTATTCCTCAAGCACACACACATACTGGTTGGATTTGGCACGAGGGCAAGTGATGGTTCAGTATATACAATTTTATTAACAAGAGATTTCACAAAAATGAAATGCACTGTCAATAATTGAAAGGACAAAAACGGAACCAGTGACTCGCAGCTCGTGAGCTGTAAAGCCACGTCAAGGCCCCAACCGCTTTACAGGCCATTCACACACCTTTCATACGTGATACACACAATACCATTCACACCACCAGGCACGAAACAAACACATTACAACATTCACAAAAAGGGACAAGGTACACCCTGCTAGAGAAAGACAAAAAAAATATTACTGCACAGCCATCTAATCCTCAAGCGCACACACACATACTGGTTGGATTTGGCACGAGGGTGAGTGATGGTTCAGTATATACAATTGTATTAACAAGTGATTTCACAA
This sequence comes from Calotriton arnoldi, assembly GCA_963921515.1. Classification (NCBI taxonomy): domain Eukaryota; kingdom Metazoa; phylum Chordata; class Amphibia; order Caudata; family Salamandridae; genus Calotriton; species Calotriton arnoldi. Next base: position 431,685 of record CAWUFW010012544.1, on the reverse strand, counting down.
AAATGAAATGCACTGTTAATAATTGAAAGAACGAGAAACTGAACCATTGACTCACAGCTCGTGAGCTGTAAAGCCACGACAAGGCACCAACCTCTTTACAGGCCATTCATACACCTTTCATACGTGTGGCAAATACAAAACCATTCACACCACCAGCCGCGGGCCCATCACATTACAACACTCACACCAGCAGACAGCGCCATTCAAGGGCCCATCACTTTCACACGCCCACATTCCTAACACAGCAACCACACAAGCTGATGGATTGCGTGGAGTGTCGCTCGGCTAGCAGTGTGTGTAGTGACCAGCAGCAAGTCACTACTCACACACTGCCAGCCGAGCGCCAGTCCACGCACACCGCCAGCCAAGCGCCACTCCACGCACACCGCCAGCCAAGCGCCACTCCACGCACACCACCAGCCTAGCGCCACTCCACGCACACCGCCAGCCTAGCGCCACTCCACGCACACCGCCAGCCTAGCGCCACTCCACGCACACCGCCAGCCAAGCGCCACTCCACGCACACCACCAGCCTAGCGCCACTCCACACACACCGCCAGCCTAGCGCCACTCCACGCACACCGCCAGCCTAGCGCCACTCCACGCACACCGCCAGCCAAGCACCACTCCACGCACACCGCCAGCCAAGAGCCACTCCACGCACACCGCCAGCCAAGCGCCACTCCACGCACACCGCCAGCCAAGCACCAGCCTACACACACCACCATCACATTTAGAATTTTTTTATACAAAAAAGAAAACACAAACAAATTGCAAATAGATACAAATCTACTAACACAAAATCAGAAACTAAATACATTGCACTAATGCCAACCTTGAAACAGAACAACAATTCTTAAACATTACAGACCAGGCAGTTCACTTTACCACTCATGGTTGCTCCCAATAATTCTTTTGCTTGTGGTACGCTCTATAACAAGCAGGCACACACAGCCCAGGGTTAGAAGGACACTCAGGGCAGTACATACGAGTCTCCTTCCGCGTACCTCTTCGCCAACAGACTCTACATCTCCTACTGGGAAAGTCTTTTGAGGGTGTAGGAGGAATGTGATCAGGAAAGTGGCGATCTTTCAATCGAGCCACATCCTCCACCACTCCAACTCTAGGAACACTTGCCTGTTCCACAACAACAAGGCTGCCTATGACAGACTGCTGAAACTGAACAAAAGTCAACTTTGACGCAGGAGAACACTCCTTGAACACAACAAAAGCATTGAAAGTTGCTAAATTGAAGAGATGAATGGCCAACTTCTTATACCAAATGTAAGACTTACGAATAGCAGTGTAAGGTTCCAACCTCTGATCTACTCTATCAACACCACCCATGTGCTTATTGTAGTCTAAAATGCACACAGGTTTGCGCACTTCAGCAATCTGACCCCAAACAGCCACAGGTGAAGTACTCTCATCATGGATGGTAGTCAGCATGTACACATCCCTCCTGTCCACAAATTTCACAGCTAGCAGTTCCTCACTACGCAAGGCACTGCACTGTCCCCTCTGAAGTTTTTTGCAAACAAGCTCTTTTGGATAACCTTTACGGTTAGAGCGGATTGTGCCACAAGCAAAAGTGTCCACTTTGAACAATTCCTTAAACAATTGCACAGCAGTGTAGAAGTTATCAAGGTACAAATGGTGGCCTCTGTTAAACAGTCCTCTAGCAAGATCCCACACAATTTTCTCTGAAACTCCAAAAGTGGACGGACAACCAGGGGGTCAATAGTGGAATCCCTACCAGTGTACACACGCAAATTAAAAACATATCCTGTCCTACTCTCAGACAACATATACAGCTTAATTCCATAGCGTGCCCTCTTGCTAGGAATGTACTGCCTAAAACCAAACGGCCCTTGAACAGGACCAAAGACTCATCAATAGATATTTCTTTCCCTGGAGTATAGATCTCTGAAAATCGATCTACAAAGTGATCAAGAACAGGCCGAATCTTAAAAAGACGGTCACATTCAGGGTGATCTCGTGGCAACGCCAAACCATTATCAACAAAATGCAGCATCCGAAGCAAAAGTAAATACTGATCACGAGTCATAACTGCAGGAAATATGGCCGTTGCCATCAAGGGACTGGTAGACCAATATGAACCCATGGACGGCTTCCTTATCAAACCCATCAAAAAAGTCAAACCCAAAAACTTCTTCATCTCTTCCAGATTTGTGGGACTCCACCGGGTAGCTCTAGAATGGGGCCTAAGTCTGGCACTGTTGTCCCTCAAAAACTGTTCAGCATACAAATTAGTCTGCTCAACAATCTCACCCAAAAATACATCATCCATAAACAACTGAAAATACTGTATAGGCAAATAATGTTCACAATCCACTCTACACCCTGCATAACCACTAAAGGCAGGCAACACCGGCTGCACCATGTTTGGATCAACCCAGAGTCCAGCACTTCCAGTAGGAAGCCTAGCAGCCCCAGGCTGCAATCCAGATGCCTCTTGCACCATCGGCACAGTAGTATCCTCCTCTAAATCAGGCACTTCATCTGCACTGAGAGTACCTTCATCATCCGATGATTCCATGTGGAGAGAAAACTCACTGCCTGAATCTTCCCCTCCCTCCTCTCCCTCAGACGCACTGTCAGTCTCATAATCCTGCTCAGAGGAAGATTCAAGAAGCAAACCAACCACCTGCTGAGCAGTAATTCTACGGCTAGCCATAATGCTTACTAATAAAGGTTACTTGTCAAACAAGTCAACAACAACAAACCCTTTGTAAAAAAAGAAATAAACAAAATGTAGCTTTATCACAAAGACCTATATACTCCAACACTATACCACTCACGTGACAGAAGCAGCTAGACTCACCACCACCTACTCTGCACAGACACAGTAAGGATCAACAATATCCCACTAAAAAAGAAGAAGAAAAAAATTACACATAAGACAATGCAAAACATCGCAAAGAATTTCATGCTCTGAACACTAACAAATATGCTGCCATTATGGCACCACTTACAAAAAATTCATTCATGCATGACAATAATACTCATTTGGAGTACACACAACAAAAATATTTTTCTTACCAAATAAATGCAATTACGCAAAACTGCAGAACCACCGCTGCCGAAACCGCAAACAGGAATCAAAAGCTTTACACTAGAATAAAAAGGAGAAAAAAACATTACAATCACATATGCAAATAATGCACCAGTCCACACACAATCCACCAGCCAAGCTAAGGGGTAGGTGGGCCTAACAGTATAAATAAAATATTCACCCCCGTAAAAGGGGAGCAACCCTTGCCCTTTTGGCCACTCCCCAACACAAAAATTAAAAAAAACCCTGGTGTCTAGTGGCTTCTGCCCTCCTTGGGGGCAGATGGGCCTAAAAACATACTGCTATTCTGCCACCCAAGGGGTCACTCTCCACAAATAAAAGCCTGGTGGACTAGTGGGAAGATACCTTTATCTTCCGCACACGATCTCTCACTACTCAACTCTACTCTCAACTCTATTCACAACTGGATGTTAGCTCACCAACTCATTCTGAATCCCGCCAAAACTGAATTCCTCCTCCTCTCTACCTCTCTCTCACCTCCTCCTGTTCAATCTTGGATGGATCAGCTGAACCTACTCAACAACAAACCCATCATTGTTGACAGCGCTAAATCCCTAGGTGTCATTCTTGACAAAAGACTCAACCTAATCTCCCACATCAACTCTATTGCTAAGAACGCACGTTACCAGTTGCGCCTTCTACGGGGGATCCGTCGGTTCTTCCCGGAGAAAGACTTAAAATCCTTGGTACAATCTCTGGTTCTCTCAAGACTGGATTATTGCAATTCTCTTCTGACGGGCCTACCCAAATCCCACCTCTCCCCTCTCAAATCCATCCTCCATTCAGCAGCTCGCCTCATTTCAGGGTCTAAACGAAGCGACCACGTCACTCCTATCCTCTCTTTGATGGCTTCCGATCGAGACAAGATCGATTTACAAAACTGCCTGCATCACACACAAAGCCTTACACACCTCCTCCCCTCGTTACCTGGCAAATAAATTGAAATTGTCTCTCTCTCTCTCTCTCCCTCTCCCTCCCTCCCTCCCTCCCTCGTGCCTAGTGGGCATTCCTGCTGCACGATCACATGATCGTGCAGCAGGAATGCACAAAGAGGCATCGGGGGAAAGGAAAACCCTTTCCCTCGATGCCTCTTTTGATACAAACCCCCCTCCCCGAGCCAAACCTCACCTGATTTCCCCGACGCGCTGGAAGCAAATGGCTTCCAGCGCGTCGGGAAGAAAGGAAACCCTCAATGATGTCAGCGCGCCTCGCGCGCTGATGTCATTGATGGGGCGGGGGAGGCAGGAAAGCCCTTCCCCTGCCTCCCCCAAAAAAACCTAACGATTGGATTCCCACGGGGGAGCGCCAGCGCTTCCCCGTGGGTGGTCTTATGACGAGCTGGACTCGTCATGAGCACACGAGCACTGTGTGCCATGACGAGTCCAGCTCGTCATACGCACCGAAGGGGATAAAGGGTCAGAGCAGGATCTCAACGGCAGACGAGGAGAAGGAACCTCCTGGTCACAGGAACTACACGAGCATTGCGCTCGAGAAATTCAAGGATGCAAAGACCTCCATCAAGGATTACAGCTAACTTTTCAGGGTGTAAATGGAGAGAAGCCACATCTGCTTAACCACGCTCACGAATTCTACACGAGAATTGCGCTCGAGAAAATGAAGGATGCAAAGACCTCCATCAAGGATTACAGCTAACTTTTCACGTTGGAAATGGAGAGAAGGCACATCTGCTTAACCACGCTCACGAATTCTGCACACCTGCCCTGCATATTTATCCAAGAAGATGCCACCGTTTTGTGCAATACCTCTACTCAACTGTAGTACTGTCTACTGGCTAATCAGTAAGTGTTACCTCATTGGGTAAATGTATAGTGCCTTTCCTGCACTACAGCTGCGTAAAGGACCAGAAGAATTGTCTCCAGTGACCTGTGTGTCTGTAATTTTGCCACCGCGCCGAAAGCGCCGGGAACCTCTGATTAAGCTGTCCATCATAGTGGGGAAAGGGCGGGCAGACGTTGCATACCGCTAGTGTATGTGTGGCGGGGCCAAACGGGCGGGGCTTCTAGGCCCGTTCACATGCCTCTTGTTTATAAAGGGTCAGAGCACGATCTCAGCGGCAGACGAGGAGAAGGAACCTCCTGGTCACAGGAACTACACGAGCATTGCGCTCGAGAAATTCAAGGATGCAAAGACCTCCATCAAGGATTACAGCTAACTTTTCAGGGTGTAAATGGAGAGAAGCCACGCTCACGAATTCTACACGAGAATTGCACTCGAGAAAATGAAGGATGCAAAGACCTCCATCAAGGATTACAGCTAACTTTTCACGTTGGAAATGGAGAGAAGGTACATTCTGCACACCTGCCCTGCATATTTATCCACGAAGATGCCACCGTTTTGTGCAATACCTCTACTCAACTTGAGTACTTTCTACTGGCTAATCAGTAACTGCTACCTCGTTGGGTAAATGTATAGTGCCTTTCCTACACTACAGCTGTGTATAGGAACAGAAGAATTGTCTCCAGTGACCTGTGTGTCTGTAATTTTGCCACCGCGCCGAAAGCGCCGGGATCCTTTGATTAAGCTGTCCATCATAGTGGGGAAAGGGCGGGCAGACGTTGCATACCGCTAGTGTATGTGTGGCGGGGCCAAACGGGCGGGGCTTCTAGGCCCGTTCACATGCCTCTTGTTTATAAAGGGTCAGAGCACGATCTCAGCGGCAGACAAGGAGAAGGAACCTCCTGGTCACAGGAACTACACGAGCATTGCGCTCGAGAAATTCAAGGATGCAAAGACCTCCATCAAGGATTACAGCTAACTTTTCAGGGTGTAAATGGAGAGAAGCCACATCTGCTTAACCACGCTCACGAATTCTACACGAGAATTGCGCTCGAGAAAATGAAGGATGCAAAGACCTCCATCAAGGATTACAGCTAACTTTTCACGTTGGAAATGGAGAGAAGGCACATTCTGCACACCTGCCCTGCATATTTATCCATGAAGATGCCACCGTTTTGTGCAATACCTCTACTCAACTGGAGTACTTTCTACTGGCTAATCTGTAACTGCTACCTCGTTGGGTAAATGTATAGTGCCTTTCCTACAGTACAGCTGTGTATAGGAACAGAAGAATTGTCTCCAGTGACCTGTGTGTCTGTAATTTTGCCACCGTGCTGGGATCCTTTGATTAAGCTGTCTATCATTGTGGGGAAAGGGCGGGAAGACGTTGCATACCGCTAGTGTATGTGGGTCGGGGCTTCTAGGCCCGTTCACATGCCTCTTGCCCTCCCTCCCTCGTGCCTAGTGGGCATTCCTGCTGCACGATCACATGATCGTGCAGCAGGAATGCACAAAAGAGGCATCGGGGGAAAGGAAAACCCTTTCCTTTCCCTCGATGCCTCTTTTGATACAAACCCCCCCCTCCCCGAGCCAAACCTCACCTGATTTCCCCGACGCGCTGGAAGCAAATGGCTTCCAGCGCGTCGGGGAAGAAAGGAAAACCCTCAATGATGTCAGCGCGCCTCATGCGCTGACGTCATTGATGGGGAGGAGGGGGGCGGGGGAGGCAGGGGAAGCCCTTCCCCTGCCTCCCCCAAAAAAACTAAAGATCGGATTCCCACGGGGGAGCGCCAGCGCTTCCCCGTGGGTGGTCTTATGACGAGCTGGACTCATCTTGAGCACACGAGCACTGTGTGCCATGACGAGTCCAGCTCGTCATAAGCACCGAAGGGGTTAATCTCCCTTCTTCCAATTAAAAATGGTGGAAGAAACAAGCGCAACAGGAAGAGTTACAACAAACCTCTTTGGTTTAGAAGAAGACCCTGAAGAAGCAATACAAATTGCACCAAATTTCAGAAGGGCAGTCACCATAAAACTTCTAGAACATGGCTTGAGAGCCAGGGGTGGTACAGTAATTTTCGTGATTGAGGCACACAAATCCAATAAAACAGAGGTGTTCTATTCTTGGGTTACACTCCCAGCAGTAAATGCAATTACAAATGTATTTCACTACTACCTAGAAGGTGAAACACCAGCGGACTATACTCCTTTTGAGGAATTAGAGGTCCCGCTCACTTACCAGGAGCATAATTAAGGGTTTAAAGGCGCCCTACCCCACGTACATGGAAGAGTAAGATTAGGCCCGCTCGGAGGAGCAGGAGCCACATGGCCCATATTTGCGGCATACACACCGCATCCTGACATTAACACAATTACACAGCCAGACTTACTCGTACAACACAGAGATTTAATTAAAATCTACAGAAACCTCACACAATTTGTGATGAGGACTTTAACAGTTCAGCCTGCACCAGCTGCAGCACAAGACACTCCAGTCCAAGGCACAGTTAATAAAATAACTCCACAAACATTACACGCGATAATGGGCAAAATGCCAGCAAAACGCGAACAAATCCCATTCTGGATAGCTCAGAAAATAACTCAGCTTGAAGCAGTATTCCCGAATACTACAACCAGTGATAAACACAGAATCCTAACAATCTGCTTGCCCATGGGTCTCACACCACAAGTAGAGGACTGCACCTCTTGGGGTTCAGTCTTTGCTGCCATTTATACCAGAACACATGGTATCCCGTCTGTTGGACTTGGCCCTTTTTGCAGGGTCATCCCTGAACTTTTTGCCTTCCTCCTGTATTTTTTCTGACCTGTTGTTGGCAGTTTTATGACTCTGGGCACTTTACCACTGCTGACCATGCTAAAGTGCATATGCTCTCTGTTATAAATTGATGTATGGATTAGTGACTCCATGATTGGCTGGTTTGGTTTACTTGTCAGACCCTAGTACAGTGCACTGAGTGTGCCCAGGGCTTGTAAACCAAATGCTGCTGGTGGGCTTGCAGCACTGGTTGTGCCACCCACAGAAGCAGCCTGTAAATGTGTGTCTCAGGTCTGCCATTGCAGAGCCTGTATGCAGTCTGGTACTGCCATGTTGACTGGGCAAGTACACCCACTTGCCAGTCCCTAAACCTTCCCTCTTCTGCATATTAGTCACCCCTGTGGTAGGCCCAAGGGCAGGGTGCATTGTAAGTAAAAGGTAGGACATGCCCTGATGTGTGTGGCATGTCCTAATAGTGAATTACAGCCATTTTTGTTTTTCACTATTGCAAGGCTACCTATTCCCCATAGGCCAGAATGGGCAGTTTGATTATTACATCTTATAATCCTAACTGACCCAGGGAACTAGGTAGAAATTCGAGTTTAGTATGCCTGAACTCAGAATGATAAAATACATCTTTTAGTGAAGTTGGTTTTAACATTCTGTGTTTAAAAATACCACTTTTAGAAAGTAGGTATTTTCTTGCCTAACTATCCAAGCCTGCCTCTGCTAGGTTGTGTATTCCATGTCTGGTTTGTGAGTGACAGGGGCTGAGGGATTCCAGGAGACAGGGTGAGTCAGCACAGGGCTGATTAGAGAGATCTGCATGGAGATGGGTGGGAGGAGTTGCACCTGGGACCTGAATAGGGCTGTGCCTTCCCTCCACAATGCTGGGTCCACCTCCTGTGGTGCATCTGATGTCCCTGGCCTACACTGTGAAAGGAAAGAAGGAGTCTTGTCAACAAAGTGCTCCATGACTGACCAGAACTGGTTTGGACTAGGCAAAGGCCTCTCTGCCTTTGGAGAACAAAGGGAAAATGAGTATAAAAGAGGGGACCCAAACCTCAGAACTTTAGATCACTTTGGGAAACAAGAAGAACCTTTGCTGAGGAGAGGAACCAGAGAAACTGAGGAGGAGACTATCCCTAAGCTGAGTGCTGTTTGGGGGATTGGCCTGCAGTGGTTGCCTGACTGCCAAAGAAAGGAGAAAGGAACTTCTTTCATCAACTTGTAAAAGATCTCCAAGGGCTTGAGAAAGAGATTGCCTCCTGCTGAAGTCTCAGGGACAACAGACTTCACCCACCAGCTCCCCAAGAGTTCTTTTGAAGTGCCTGCTGTTGTGTTGGGCCTTCTGAGGGACTGCGTGTCGCAAGGAGCTGGGAGCGCAACTCACGAAGAAGAAGCGTGTCGCGCCGCAGCCGCTGTCGTCGCATCACTGAAGAAGGGTGTCGCCGCTGCCGCTTCGCAACGCAGAAGCGCCTCGCATCGTCGGAGAAGAGGATCGACGTCACATCATACGCCGCCGCATCATCGGAGAAGCGTGTCGCCGACGCAGCCACTGTCGTCGCATCGCTGAAGAAGGGTGTCGCCGCTGCCGCTGTCGCATCGCATCACCGAAGCGTCTCGCATCGCCGGAGAAGAGGATCGACGTTGCACCAGACGCCGCCGCATCACCGGGAAGCGTGTCGCAGGGCCTGTCGCGGCTAAAAAGAATCGGTGAGTCGCCACATGGCCGTCGGCCGTGCATGCATTGTGTCGCATCAAGAAGAAGACGCCATCTTTGTTTCATTGCACCGGATCTTCATCGCATCACGGCGTTGCTGGTCGCATCGCCACGGAAGCGCAGTAAGAAACCGACGCATCACCTCCCCACGCTGAGAAGAACCGACGCATCCCCTACGCATCAGTAGGGACCCGACGCATCACCGTTCTTGCGTGTAAGGAACCGACGCATCACCTTCCCTGCAACACTTTCGTTGTATAGCGTTACGCATCCAAAGGTACATTGAACTCAAAGTGTCGCATTTACCATCTTAAGAGAACTGAGCTAATTCTACCATTTTTGAAGTACAGTATTGTGGAATTTTGTCGTTTGTGGTCTTGTGTTAAATCTATATAAAAGATACTTGTTTTTAATATACAACTGGTGTGGTGTCCATCTGTAGTGTTGTCACTTGATTACTGTATGTGTTCACAAATGCTTTACACACTGCCTCTGAGATAAGCCTGTCTGCTCATGCCAAGCTACCAAGGGGTGAGCAGGGGTTATTTTAGGAGTGTATCCCCTTACCCTGACTAGACGCAAGGGTCCCTATTTGGACAAAGGTACCTACCTCTGCCAACTAGAGACCCCCAAATCTAACATTGGTGGTCAGCGGTGAGGATTCTGGACTTGCATTTGTGACTCATGTACAGTGATTGGTGTACACTACTAGTGAGTGCAGACCAAACGCAACCACATACTATTTTTCCCTGTTTTCCTTTGGAATTTGGTTTTTTGGAATTCTGGTTAGTTGTTGCACCTGTTGGGCCTTGTCAAAATGGATGTCAACTTGTGGCACCTGGATATCTACAAGATAAGGGAACTAAAAGTATTTTGCAAGGAGAGGGGGCTACCTGTGAAGAGGAGATCCACAAGGCAGGATCTTGAGGCAGCCCTGCATAGCTATGAGGTGCTACGCTGGGAAGCAACACTAGCAGATGACTCTGAGGAGGAATCTGAGGGGGAGGATCCCCAGCCAGAATACCAAGAGGGCAGTGGCCCTGAGGAGGAAACATTTTGGGAAAGATTGGCTCGTGAAGAGAGGAATAGGATTCGTGCTCGTGACCGGAGGCTGAGGGAGCTAGACCGGGAGTGCGAGGAGATAGAGCGAGCCTTAGCTGAAAAAGAAATATGTGAAGCTCAAGAAGTGAGCTTGGCTGAGTTGGAGGTGGAATCCAGCTCAGATGGTGGCAGCAATATTGAATTTTCTAGTGCTGAGGGAGTAGTAGACACACCCAGAGATGTGGCGCATGACTTGAAGGAGGGGTTAATATACACCAGGGGGTTCTAGGATGTGAGGTAGCTCCAGTGGTGCGCAGTGTCCCTGAGGTGGATTGGGGAACTGGCACAGGGGTTCATAGTCCTAGTGGTGGGAGGGACACTCTACTGACTCTAGATGAGAGGTGCAGGGAGAGGGGTTCCCCCATGGTTGAAGTCCTGGTGTGTGAGTGTGAAGACCGCCCAGAAGAGTGTGGGTTTAGTGATAGAGACAGTCAGATACTGTCTTGCCAGTCTCAGGAGAGTGGTGTGGGGTACGTGTGCAAGGCACTGGATGGTGAGGTGAAGGATAGTTTGGTGGGTCTGTGTGATCCAATTGAGGGAGAGCATATTGTAAGTCCCTATTTTCCAGAGCTATGCCAACACCTGGTGGAGTGTGAGTTCTCTGACCCCAGGGAGCTCACAATGGAGGCAGACCATTTGGTGGATTCCAGAGGGTCTGAAGAGGCATTGGGGAGTGACCCTAAGAGGAGTGGCTCAGGTGTCTTCCAACCCAGAGTGGTGGGAGAGGTTCAGTGTAGCCCAGCTAGGTCCCGTGGTAGTGGGAGGGGTGTAGGGGCTCACGTCCTGTCTCTGCAGAGAAGGAGTGAGTGTGGGACTGCGTGTCCCAAGGTGCCCGAAACCCAGTCTCAGGGCCTGGAGGGTTCCTTAAGGGAACACCAGGTTGGGGGCCTAGACTGCACTGGTAGGCCATTTGAGGGGGATCTCCCAGGGTCTAGAGAACCTGGAGCATCTGTAAATGGAGCTCTAGTGGTTCTGGTGTCTGGCAGTGCCGCTCCAGTTGGGAGGGTGCAGAAGTCCAGATTGAGGGGTGAGAGGGGGATGTGTTCCCCAGTGGGAGAGCCAGTGGGTCAGGGGCCAGCCAGAAGGGCTGAGCCTCCTAGGAGTGACCATGGTGACACCACTTCTGTTTTGGGGGTCTTCACGCACTGTCAGGTGGACAGGGGTCGGGAGATCAGCACCAGGCAGACTGTCACACAACACATGAGAGATGTGTTACCCTCTGGGGGGCATGCGTGCTCCCCAGGAAGTCCTGGTGCGCCAGGCAGATTCTTACACAACTCTAGAGGAGTGTGTTTCCCTTGGGGGGTTGGTGTACCCCCGGAAGTCCTGGGATGCCAGGCACAGGTCCAGCCTAAGGGTACAGACCCTGGGTTGGAGGGCCACGTTCAGGGTGTCCCCCCTGACCTGGAGGAAGGGGCAGCTGCTAACAGTGCCCCTAGCAGTTTGTCTTCTGGGGGTACCACTCCTGATGGGAGGGGGCAGTACTCTGGAAGGGGGTGCAGAGGGAAGGAGTCCTCGCCTCTGACCCCGGTTCAACTGGAGGGTTTAGACCCGAGGTTGGAGGGCCAGGTTCAGGGTGTCCCCCCTGACCTAGACGCCCAGTTGCAGGATAGAACCCCTGAACTGGTGGGCAAATTGTGCAGGACACCTGCCACAGGTGCCCTGGTAATGCTGGAAGGGGGTGTCACTCCAGGTGGGAGGGTACAGAGCCCCAACGAGGAGGAGGAGGACCCCAGAGAGGCATAAGGCCTGGGTCTCATCCCTGACCCCTGTCAGTGGCCACTGTGGCTTGCTGACTGTCTGTTGGGACACACCTGTGAGCAAGTTAAGGTTAGGTGCTGCACAGGTGGTGTCCACAGGTGAGGAGAAGGGTTCCCCATGGATTAGCTTGGTGGGCCCTGAGAGTATGGACAGAGGGATTCCAATAGGTTCAGATTGGCGTAGAACTGGAGTATGCCCCTGCAGTTGCGGGCCAGGTCCAGGTTCTATCGCCCAAAGCAGGGAAGCCCATCAAGGTAGTGATTCGTCTACCCTGCATTTTGGCTAGAAGGGGGTTGTGTTGGACTTGGCCCTTTTTGCAGTGTCATCCCTGAACTTTTTGCCTTCCTCCTGTATTTTTTCTGACCTGTTGTTGGCTGTTTTATGACTCTGGGCACTTTACCACTGCTGATCAGTGCTAACGTGCATTTGCTCTCTGTTATAAATTGATGTATGGATTAGTGACTCCATGATTGGCTGGTTTGGTTTACTTGTCAGACCCTAGTACAGTGCACTGAGTGTGCCCAGGGCTTGTAAACCAAATGCTGCTGGTGGGCTTGCTGCACTGGTTGTGCCACCCACAGAAGCAGCCTGTAAAAGTGTGTCTCAGGTCTGCCATTGCAGAGCCTGTGTGCAGTCTGGTACTGCCATGTTGACTGGGCAAGTACACCCACTTGCCAGTCCCTAAACCTTCCCTTTTCTGCATATTAGTCACCCCTATGGTAGGCCCAAGGGCAGGGTGCATTGTAAGTATAAGGTAGGACATGCCCTGATGTGTGTGGCATGTCCTAATAGTGAATTACAGCCATTTTCGTTTTTCACTATTGCAAGGCTACCTATTCCCCATAGGCCAGAATGGGCAGTTTGATTATTACATCTTATAATCCTAACTGACCCAGGGAACTAGGTAGAAATTCGAGTTTAGTATGCCTGAACTCAGAATGATAAAATACATCTTTTAGTGAAGTTGGTTTTAACATTCTGTGTTTAAAAATACCACTTTTAGAAAGTAGGTATTTTCTTGCCTAACTATCCAAGCCTGCCTCTGCTAGGTTGTGTATTCCATGTCTGGTTTGTGAGTGACAGGGGCTGGGGGATTCCAGGAGACAGGGTGAGTCAGCACAGGGCTGAATAGAGATCTGCATGGAGATGGGTGGGAGGAGTTGCACCTGGGACCTGAATAGGGCTGTGCCTTCCCTCCACAATGCTGGGTCCACCTCCTGTGGCGCATCTGATGTCCCTGGCCTACACTGTGAAAGGAAAGAAGGAGTCTTGTCAACAAAGTGCTCCAGGACTGACCAGAACTGGTTTGGACTAGGCAAAGGCCTCTCTGCCTTTGGAGAACAATGGGAAAATGAGTATAAAAGAGGGGACCCAAACCTCAGAACTTTAGATCACTTTGGGAAACAAGAAGAACCTTTGCTGAGGAGAGGAACCAGAGAAACTGAGGAGGAGACTATCCCTAAGCTGAGTGCTGTTTGGGGAATTGGCCTGCAGTGGTTGCCTGACTGCCAAAGAAAGGAGAAAGGAACTTCTTTCATCAACTTGTAAAAGATCTCCAAGGGCTTGAGAAAGAGATTGCCTCCTGCTGAAGTCTCAGGGACAACAGACTTCACCCACCAGCTCCCCAAGAGTTCTTTTGAAGTGCCTGCTGTTGTGTTGGGCCTTCTGAGGGACTGTGTGTCGCAAGGAGCTGGGAGCGCAACTCACGAAGAAGAAGCGTGTCGCGCCGCAGCCGCTGTTGTCACATCACTGAAGAAGGGTGTCGCCGCTGCTGCTTCGCAACGCAGAAGCGCCTCGCATCGTCGGAGAAGAGGATCGACGTCGCATCAGACGCCGCCGCATCATCGGAGAAGCGTGTCGCCGCCGCAGCCACTGTCTGTCGCCGCTGCCGCTGTCGCATCGCATCACCGAAGCGTCTCGCATCGCCGGAGAAGAGGATCGACGTTGCACCAGACGCCGCCACATCACCGGGAAGCGTGTCGCAGGGCCTGTCGCGGCTCAAAAGAATCGTTGAGTCGCCACACGGCCGTCGGGCGTGCATGCATCGTGTCGCATCAAGAAGAAGACGCCATCTTTGTTTCATTGCACCGGATCTTCATCGCATCACGGCGTTGCTGGTCGCATCGCCACGTAAGCGCAGTAAGAAACCGATGCATCACCTCCCCACGCCGAGAAGAACCGACGCATCCCCTACGCATCAGTAGGGACCCGACGCATCACTGTTCTTGCGTGTAAGGAACCGACGCATCACCTTCCCTGCAACACTTTCGTTGTATAGCGTTACGCATCCAAAGGTACATTGAACTCAAAGTGTCGCATTTACCATCTTAAGAGAACTGAGCTAATTCTACCATTTTTGAAGTACAGTATTGTGGATTTTTGTCGTTTGTGGTCTTGTGTTAAATCTATATAAAAGATACTTGTTTTTAATATACAACTGGTGTGGTGTCCATCTGTAGTGTTGTCACTTGATTACTGTATGTGTTCACAAATACTTTACACACTGCCTCTGAGATAAGCCTGTCTGCTCATGCCAAGCTACCAAGGGGGTGAGCAGGGGTTATTTTAGGAGTGTATCCCCCTTACCCTGACTAGACGCAAGGGTCCCTATTTGGACAAAGGTACCTACCTCTGCCAACTAGAGACCCCCAAATCTAACATTGGTGGTCAGCGGTGAGGATTCTGGACTTGCATTTGTGACTCATGTACAGTGATTGGTGTACACTACTAGTGAGTGCAGACCAAACGCAACCACATACTATGTTTCCCTGTTTTCCTTTGGAATTTGGTTTTTTGGAATTCTGGTTAGTTGTTGCACCTGTTGGGCCTTGTCAAAATGGATGTCAACTTGTGGCACCTGGATATCTACAAGATAAGGGAACTAAAAGTATTTTGCAAGTAGAGGGGGCTACCTGTGAAGAGGAGATCCACAAGGCAGGATCTTGAGGCAGCCCTGCATAGCTATGAGGTGCTACGCTGGGAAGCAACACTAGCAGATGACTCTGAGGAGGAATCTGAGGGGGAGGATCCCCAGCCAGAATACCAAGAGGGCAGTGGCCCTGAGGAGGAAACATTTTGGGAAAGATTGGCTCGTGAAGAGAGGAATAGGATTCGTGCTCGTGACCGGAGGCTGAGGGAGCTAGACCGGGAGTGCGAGGAGATAGAGCGAGGCTTAGCTGAAAAAGAAATATGTGAAGCTCAAGAAGTGAGCTTGGCTGAGTTGGAGGTGGAATCCAGCTCAGATGGTGGCAGCAATATTGAATTTTCTAGTGCTGAGGGAGTAGTACACACACCCAGAGATGTGGCGCATGACTTGAAGGAGGGGGTTAATATACACCAGGGGGTTCTAGGATGTGAGGTAGCTCCAGTGGTGCACAGTGTCCCTGAGGTGGATTGGGGAACTGGCACAGGGGTTCATAGTCCTAGTGGTGGGAGGGACAATCTACTGACTCTAGATGAGAGGTGCAGGGAGAGGGGTTCCCCCATGGTTGAAGTCCTGGTGTATGAGTGTGAAGACCGCCCAGAAGAGTGTGGGTTTAGTGATAGAGACAGTCAGATACTGTCTTGCCAGTCTCAGGAGAGTGGTGTGGGGTACGTGTGCAAGGCACTGGATGGTGAGGTGAAGGATAGTTTGGTGGGTCTGTGTGATCCAATTGAGGGAGAGCATATTGTAAGTCCCTATTTTCCAGAGCTATGCCAACACCTGGTGGAGTGTGAGTTCTCTGACCCCAGGGAGCTCACAATGGAGGCAGACCGTTTGGTGGATTCCAGAGGGTCTGAAGAGGCATTGGGGAGTGACCCTAAGAGGAGTGACTCAGGTGTCTTCCAACCCAGAGTGGTGGGAGAGGTTCAGTGTAGCCCAGCTGGGTCCCGTGGTAGTGGGAGGGGTGTAGGGGCTCACGTCCTGTCTCTGCAGAGAAGGAGTGAGTGTGGGACTGCGTGTCCCAAGGTGCCCGAAACGCAGTCTCAGGGCCTGGAGGGTTCCTTAAGGGAACACCAGGTTGGGGGCCTAGACTGTACTGGTAGGCCATTTGAGGGGGATCTCCCAGGGTCTAGAGAACCTGGAGCATCTGTAAATGGAGCTCTAGTGGTTCTGGTGTCTGGCAGTGCCGCTCCAGTTGGGAGGGTGCAGAAGTCCAGATTGAGGGGTGAGAGGGGGATGTGTTCCCCAGTGGGAGAGCCAGTGGGTCAGGGGCCAGCCAGAAGGGCTGAGCCTCCTAGGAGTGACCATGGTGACACCACTTCTGTTTTGGGGGGTCTTCACGCACTGTCAGGTGGACAGGGGTCGGGATATCAGCACCAGGCAGACTGTCACACAACACATGAGAGATGTGTTACCCTCTGGGGGGGCATACGTGCTCCCCAGGAAGTCCTGGTGCGCCAGGCAGATTCTTACACAACTCTAGAGGAGTGTGTTTCCCTTGGGGGGGTTGGTGTACCCCCCGGAAGTCCTGGGTTGCCAGGCACAGGTCCAGCCTAAGGGTACAGATCCTGGGTTGGAGGGCCAGGTTCAGGGTGTCCCCCCTGACCTGGAGGAAGGGGCAGCTGCTAACTGTGGCCCTAGCAGTTTGTCTTCTGGGGGTACCGCTCCTGATGGGAGGGGGCAGTACTCTGGAAGGGGGTGCAGAGGGAAGGAGTCCTCGCCTCTGACCCCGGTTCAACTGGAGGGTTTAGACCCAAGGTTGGAGGGCCAGGTTCAGGGTGTCCCCCCTGACCTAGACGCCCAGTTGCAGGATAGAACCCCTGAACTGGTGGGCAAATTGTGCAGGACACCTGCCACAGGTGCCCTGGCAATGCTGGAAGGGGGTACCACTCCAGGTGGGAGGGTACAGAGCCCCAACGAGGAGGAGGAGGACCGGGTGTGGGAAAGCCCACCCCAGTCTCCAGTCCAGCCGCCGGGTACAGGCCCGGGGCTGGTAGGTCAGTGTCAGGATGTCGTACCTGACCTGACAGGAGGGAGAGTGGACAAAGGGTGCCAAGCACCTGGGGCTACTGCCCCCCGCTCTCTGACGCCACAGAGGTTTGAGAGCCCAGAGAGGCATAAGGCCTGGGTCTCATCCCTGACCACTGTCAGTGGCCACTGTGGCTTGCTGACTGTCTGTTGGGACACACCTGTGAGCAAGTTAAGGTTAGGTGCTGCACAGGTGGTGTCCACAGGTGAGGAGAAGGGTTCCCCATGGATTAGCTTGGTGGGCCCTGAGAGTATGGACAGAGGGATTCCAATAGGTTCAGATTGGCGTAGAACTGGAGTATGCCCCTGCAGTTGCGGGCCAGGTCCAGGTTCTATCGCCCAAAGCAGGGAAGCCCATCAAGGTAGTGATTCATCTACCCTGCATTTTGGCTGGAAGGGGGTTGTGTTGGACTTGGCCCTTTTTGCAGGGTCATCCCTGAACTTTTTGCCTTCCCCCTGTATTTTTTCTGACCTGTTGTTGGCTGTTTTATGACTCTGGGCACTTTACCACTGCTGATCAGTGCTAAAGTGCATTTGCTCTCTGTTATAAATTGATGTATGGATTAGTGACTCCATGATTGGCTGGTTTGGTTTACTTGTCAGACCCTAGTACAGTGCACTGAGTGTGCCCAGGGCTTGTAAACCAAATGCTGCTGGTGGGCTTGCTGCACTGGTTGTGCCACCCACAGAAGCAGCCTGTAAAAGTGTGTCTCAGGTCTGCCATTGCAGAGCCTGTGTGCAGTCTGGTACTGCCATGTTAACTGGGCAAGTACACCCACTTGCCAGTCCCTAAACCTTCCCTTTTCTGCATATTAGTCACCCCTATGGTAGGCCCAAGGGCAGGGTGCATTGTAAGTAAAAGGTAGGACATGCCCTGATGTGTGTGGCATGTCCTAATAGTGAATTACAGCCATTTTCGTTTTTCACTATTGCAAGGCTACCTATTCCCCATAGGCCAGAATGGGCAGTTTGATTATTACATCTTATAATCCTAACTGACCCAGGGAACTAGGTAGAAATTCGAGTTTAGTATGCCTGAACTCAGAATGATAAAATACATCTTTTAGTGAAGTTGGTTTTAACATTCTGTGTTTGAAAATACCACTTTTAGAAAGTAGATATTTTCTTGCCTAACTATCTAAGCCTGCCTCTGCTAGGTTGTGTATTCCATGTCTGGTTTGTGAGTGACAGGGGCTGGGGGATTCCAGGAGACAGGGTGAGTCAGCACAGGGCTGAATAGAGAGATCTGCATGGAGATGGGTGGGAGGAATTGCACCTGGGACCTGAATAGGGCTGTGCCTTCTCTCCACAATGCTGGCTTCACCTCCTGTGGCGCGTCTGATGTCCCTGGCCTACACTGTGAAAGGAAAGAAGGAGTCTTGTCAACAAAGTGCTCTAGGACTGACCAGAACTGGTTTGGACTAGGCAAAGGCCTCTCAGCCTTCGGAGAACAAAGGGAAAATGAGTATAAAAGAGGGGACCCAAACCTTAGAACTTTAGATCACTTTGGGAAACAAGAAGAACCTTTGCTGAGGAGAGGAACCAGAGAAACTGAGGAGGAGACTATCCCTAAGCTGTGTGCTGTTTGGGGGATTGGCCTGCAGTGGTTGCCTGACTGCCAAAGAAAGGAGAAAGGAACTTCTTTCATCAACTTGTAAAAGATCTCCAAGGGCTTGAGAAAGAGATTGCCTCCTGCTGAAGTCTCAGGGACAACAGACTTCACCCACCAGCTCCCCAAGAGTTCTTTTGAAGTGCCTGCTGTTGTGTTGGGCCTTCTGAGGGACTGCGTGTCGCAAGGAGCTTGGAGCGCAACTCACGAAGAAGAAGAGTGTCGCGCCGCAGCCGCTGTCGTCGCATCACTGAAGAAGGGTGTCGCCGCTGCCGCTTCGCAACGCAGAAGCGCCTCGCATCGTCGGAGAAGAGGATCGACGTCACATCAGACGCCGCCGCATCATCGGAGAAGCGTGTCGCCACCGCAGCCACTGTCGTCGCATCGCTGAAGAAGGGTGTCGCCGCTGCCGCTGTCGCATCGCATCACCGAAGCGTCCTGTTTTTAGGATACGAGCTGTCAAGTGAGGGAAAAAGCCTGGCAGCTAACTTTTTAGAAAAGTGTGTGCTGCTCCAACCTCCAAAATCAGTAAAGAATTTACAATCAATTCTGGGATTCCTAAATTTTGGTCAAACATACATTTTGGATTACGCAGAAAGAGCAAAACCTTTCTACGACTTAATAAAACCTGACTTTTCAGTCAAACAATGGACACAGGAACACACAAATATCCTGCGTTCCCTACAGGAAGACATTATAGCTTCTAAACATTTACAGACACGCGTAAACGCACAGAACTTAGTGATCCGAGTCATAGCGGGTCAATGCGGGTACACTTATTCAACTTTTAATGAAGGTGAAACAGTACCAATTGCATACAAATCACACCTGTATACAAACGCAGAAATGCATTTCACTTCAACAGAAAAAATCCTGACAGCAGTGCAGACCGCTGTAGCAAGAGAAAGAGCTCTGGCTCAGGGAAAACGCATAATTGTCATGACCCCAGTACCAGCTTTAGAAGCTGTTACAAAAGCTAGCATTCCAAATGCTAAAGACTTACATCCAAGATGGATACAATGGGCTAATTCTCTTACTGCAACGGATGTTGAATACAGATTTGATCCAAGTTTAAAAACACAGGCATTCCTGCAATACGAACAAGAATACCCTCTACCAAATGAAATTTTGCCTCTAGATCAGTATGAATACATTATTTACACTGACGGTTCTGCTCAACCAGCCACAGGAAGCAAGCAAGCTTACAGCGCGGCGTGTGCGATTGTTAAAGTTCGCATGCACGATGGAAAGTTCCATCCGAGTTGCACTAAAACGTAATCTCTAGGAGACTGCACAACACAGTTGGCAGAACTCAAAGCACTTATACTGGCACTTATAAATAAGGATCACGAATTCCCCACACTTATTGTGTGTGATTCCTTTTACTGTGTACAGTCGTACAATGAATATCTACATCATTGGGAACAAAACAGGTTCAAAGATGCAAAAGGTGGCACAATTAAGCATAAAATGCTATGGGAACAGGTAGTGGAGTTGAGAAACGAACTACCAAGGACTCACGTGATACATACACTGAGTCATCAGCGTGATGGCGTTCATGTTGAAGGGAATTCATTGGCTGATGAAGCCGCAAAGGGGGCTGTTCGCACAGCCGCCGTAGCTGCAGTTACTCATTCAAAGACGAGAATAGACGGCGAGATAATGGTAGCTGTCAATGCTTCACGCAAAGGCAGCACAGAAGTACCTAAAAAATTTCTACTCAAGTACTCCTACAAGTTAGATGCACAAAACATTCCATATGCTCAGATTCCTGGAGTGGGGGATAGAGTAATACCAAATATGGATCGTAGGCTAGGCTTGATTTTAGCGGCACACGAGGGTTTGGGTTCCGCGCATACAGGCGTTACAGCGACTATTTCTTTATTGAAACAGCGCTACTGGTGGCCAGGGTTAACGAAGCAGACTAAAGACTATGTCTTGAAATGCGACATCTGTCAGCAGATAAAAGGATCCACCGTAACACACCCAGCGCAGACACCATTACTGAAATTGAACAAACCTCTTGCATGTGTGTATTTGGACCACTGCGGACCCTTACAATCTGATGGGTCCAAGAAATATATCATGGTTGCAGTGGATTCATGCTCAAGATTCCTATGGGTTTGGCCTCAGCGCTCGGCTGACGCTCAAACTGTTATAAAAGATTTGCGAGTCTTTATCGGCACATATGCAGTTGGCACGTTACATTCTGACCGTGGTCCGGCGTTTAGCTCTCGGGCTTACAAAGAGGCCATGGAAGGAATGGGCGTAGCATTGCGGTACTCCTCTCCGTACCATCCCGAGGGAAATTCTGTTGTGGAGAGGAAAAACCGAGACTTACAGCAATCTTTAACAGCTAGGGTATTAGGCAAGGGCGGTAGATGGGTCGTTCACCTTTATGGGGTACAGCGCGCGCTCAATAATCAGCCAAGAAGCTCTCTAGGAGGTGTCACTCATTACGAGGTCCTATTTGGGACAAGAATGTGGGTACCTGATCTTGATTGTGAAGGCACAGTGGCGGATGAAAAACCATTTGATATCCATGATCGTTTGGCTGTTTTACAGGATCTAAATGAATCCAGGACACAACAAAGTAACGTGCTCCAGAAACAGGCCGCCACTGAGGAAGTCAAGGCAGTAACGGCAAGACCTATCTGGATCCCAAAAATCGGGGATCTGGTCAGAGAGAAGATTGCTGGCAAAAAAGAATTTGGGCCATCTTACAGAAAGCCTGTACCGGTCCTTGCAATCCACGGCACAAGAACTGTACTTCTGCCGCCTCTTGCCGGAAAAAAGGAGAAAAGATTCGTCTCAATTGACTTAATCAAACCACACTATGTGGCTGATACTAAACAGTAGGCCTCGTGGACTCCACAGTAGCAGACGCCATCCTCTCGCTACAATCCAAACAGTCCAAACAGAGAGACTCATTACGTTTGAAGAGCCACCTGTACGGAATGAAGGACTAAGCAACAATGCTATGGAACTCGTTCCACTTCAACAAGAAATTCATCTTCAAAATGAAAATCAACTTAACAACCAAGTTGCAATCAGACCTAATACAGACATCTACGTCAATGTGCCTCGACAAGAGAACACAGCAATTTCAACAAATCCTGATGCAATTCCAACAATTGATCGAACTGCTTCTGGCTATTTCATGAACTTTGATACGTTTTCACTGGATCCAAGCGAGCCGGAAACTACGCCAGCCAAAAAATCACTCCAACAGAGACTCATTGACTTTTTGAACTTTTTTAGAAAGACTTACCTGGTGTCACCTTGGATAGAACTATGGTATATCACTGGGATTTTATTTTTCATTTTCTGGCTAGGGTTAATAATAACTTTTAGTATGCTTATTAATGGACGATACCTCCAGCCAAGCTCTACAGCCCAAAGAGTCAATTTGATTTTAAAACCACACCAGTCTTCACATTGTGAACCAAGAGACTTGTCTTCAGTGAACATCACAGCAGTTCCTATACCGGACGGTATAGTATGGGACAAGATTGATTATGATATATTAGGTCCGACTGAACTTTTAAAGCTAAAACATGTATTTAAAATTTCTTTAAGTGATTTCATTACCTCCAGTACATTTTCTGATGATTGGGACACTGAAACTGTAAATGCTATGATGTCTGATTTAGAAAAAACTGCAGCATTTCCGAACAATGAAATGTTAGAAGGTACTTCAGACTATGTTACATTGTACTGTTACCAACATTTTGGTGATCATTTCTTACACAAGTCTATAACACCTAGAAATGTATTTGAATACCACCAGTGGGAACACTGCCCAACACCTCCAAAAGGTAGTTCACAAGCATTTGCACAGAAATTCACATACTTCTCAGGGTTTAACACATCCGACCCAACGTCATTTTATTATAAAATGGAGAAAATATCAGCTCAGAAAATTATGTTAACAAACACCAAACATATTTACTCTGCATCCTTTCTGAACCAGTTGTCTAAACATGGTTTTGATCTATGGAAAGACACAATAGAATCCAAATCAATCTGGGGTTCTAGGGACTGGCAAGTCCGGGGAATAGAAGCACTTTTTAGAGCATGCATCATTCCGCAGCAGATTTTATTTCTGAATGAAACTGTGCAACAGACATCCTGTCTTGGATTAGCCAAAGGCAAGGAAATGAACACACCGGGGTTTCCAACAACATCGCAGATGGGTTGGGGGCAGAATTCAACTACACAAGGGGTAGGTTTAGATGACATTTTCCAGTACAACAGACCAGATCCTGATTGGACAGAATGGCTGGTTTGGCCCATTGACACAAACATATGTCAACAGAGATTTATGAATACAACCAAAGGGTTTAGTATCCATAGGCCAGATCCACGCTATGTACAAAGACAACACCCAGGGGTAGTGACATCGTATAGTGTTAGGAAGTTGTGCCTTGATTGGCTAGAGACCTCAACACTGACAGAAGTAAAACACCACTTGACCCTACTCACACCTGACATGGATCTTAGAGATTTTCTACTAGGTCCCAGGTCAGAAACGTTTCATATATGCAGGCCTTTATGCCTATTTTAATGAAAACTGGAAAATATCCCAATAAGAGGCTGCAGAAAGGATACGAGAGATAGACCGTATTAACTTAGAAAAGGCATTAGCAGTAGTGGATAGTGGGTTAACTACTTTAACCTCCAGGATTTACTCCTTAGGCAACATTGTGTCCTCGGCAATTGACATATTGGAACAAGATCTGGCCTTGTTACAACACGGGCAATCTCAACTACGTTCTATTATGATGTTAAGCTGGACGCTGCAATCTTTGCGTGCAGGCTATGTGCCATGGCGTTTTATAAACACCACGTCTCTGTTCTCAGAATACAATCTAACTGATAAACAGACAGAAATGGCACAGAGGGGAGCCAAATATACAATTCTGCGTATTGAGAAACTGGAAAGGTTACCATTCACTGTAGCCGAATCACCATCAACAGAATGGCTCATTCACGGCCAAATCACTCTGCCGGTCACTACGTTTCAGTTTCAATATTGCCTTGAGCAAAGGCAGGCAGGCAAATATGTAAAAATGGGTAAGGGATACATCAAGGAAACTTGGGAGTTACCATATAGATACCGATGCCGGAATGGGGATCGAGAAGTGTATCTAAGTGGTACTAACTGCAAGAACGCTTTGAGCGGTTCTCTCATGTGTCAGGATATTTCTCTACACGGAGCCTGCAGTGGTTCAGTGGCGAACTTATCTTGTCACATATCAGGGACCCCAGCATCCATGATCACGCCGGTTTTCCAGCTGCTCTCGAATGGGAGTTACTTAATGCTAAATGATCAAGGTTGTTGTGGGATGCTTTCAGGCGTCGCATATCTAGTAACTGTTAACTCCAGGGTTACTTGCTGTATGCAAGTATTGTTTCCACCACTGAACACAGTCAGGGAGGCGCCGTTATGGCCTTCGCTGAATGTTTCTTTTATACAGTTTGATACTCTGGGCAGATTGAAAGCCATGCTTTTACAGCAACCCGTGCCCTTAACCTCCGCTCGAGAAACCTATGAACTTCAAGTTGCAAGGACCTCGACTGAGATACAAGCACTCATACGTACAAACTGCCCCATTCATTTTGCAGAAATGGTGGGACGTATCTTCATGTCTGATACGAGCGGAATTGTACACCTATTTAAGACCATAGGGTCTGGACTGTTAAGCACCTTTCAGACAGTCCTCGGAGTAATCCCAAATTTTATACACTCCGTGTTGGGAAGCATATTTGGAGGATTCCCGCTCATCCTGTTCCTAATTGCAGGAATCCTGATTGTAATATTGCTGCTGCGCAATGGACGGCCCACTTCCCGAGGGAATGGTGAACACGCTCCTGGAGCGGAAATACCGTGAACGCATGGTACAACTTCTGGGCATTTCTTGCCTGCGAGAACTCAATGCCTCCTGGTTTCTATCATTTAGACCAGTCTGGATAGACTGCATCTTACCTGTGCTTCAATGCCTGTTCTGCAGAGAAGAATGCACGTTGGATCTTTGTCTAACTTTCCATCAGATGCGCCTCCGGACACGGATGTAATGCTGGACCCCATAAAGGCCCACGCTCTGCGTTGTCCTCAACAGCTTCTGATTCTGATGAATGCATTCCTGGAGAATCCACATGTGCCGTTCGCTCCTGCTGGGTTAGGTGACTCCTCCACAGGCACCCAGGTTACAACTGCAGCAGCACCGACTGTTGGCAGTACTACATTCCATCTATGTGCGATTGACGTTCTCTGTGAGGCGTTGGATTTGTCATCTACAGCAGCTGACACCGATAATATTGAGCTTCCCAGCCAGGACGCGTAATCTTGAATTGGCTCATCGTGTCCTGGGAAAGAATTCGGCTTCTTCACTCGTTTCTTCTGCCTATTTTGGCACCTCTTAACGAACCACCACAAAACTTTCCTTCCTCAGTCAATGCAGAAAAAACTATAGGTTTGGAAAGTTTTGTGGCAATTCATCACATGGGGGTAAAGTTATTAGCAAGCAAAAATTCGAGGAATTGCTATCTCTGACAAGATTGACTGCTGTAATATGTGTGTGTGTAATTTCATATATGTGTGTGGTCCGGGGGTTGGTAACAAAATATTACTTTATGTTAAAAGACCCTAGAAACTCACTGAAAAAACACAGGTTAAAGTAACGTTATAGTTAGGTGTGATAAAAAGAAACCTTAGAAATTCAAAGAAAAAGTAAAGGTTAAAGTGATGTTATAGATAGGTAAATATCTCAGTGGCTAGTAAAGCAGAAATTCTCTTGGAGCAACTGTTATATATAGAGACTTATCTTGTCACAACATCCATTCAGACTGTTCCTATGCAACCAACATTCTTACACACTCTTCAACTGAAACATATATGTCTCATTTGATGGATCAACCCTAAAGACAACCGTCAGAGCATACAACCACACAGATATGACTATTTTTTATTAAAACATTTTTTTATTTTATTATTAATATTCATTGGAGATATTCATTTAAAAAATGATTTTCTGTTAAAAGGTTTTCAATACAGTACAATATCACAAATGTGGCCATACAAAATGATATCACAAATTTAACAATATACAAAAAGATTTTTGTTTTATATTTTGAGAGACAAAAACCATGTGAAACGTTAAAACAGCATAATAGTTATCCCAATGGGAGTTAATAAATCATGCAAAAAGGATATCCACTATTCAATGATTAGGTGGAACCTTAAGAGTTCCCAGGGTATAACTTTCAACCAAACGGGTGTCGACGCGTTTCGGTGGTATTAAAACCAGTTTATGTAACCACCTTCTTCAGGACAATATTAAATAGTATCTCTCACAGTTGCCATCAATTCATATCACCTATTAAAAACAAAATGTTTATTAAAAAACCTTAAAAAGAGCAAATATCAAAGAACAATTTTCATAAAAAAATGAATTTTATACTACTTAATTACTCTAAACATAATAAATTCAAAACAACATAATTCATAATATTATTGTTCATTGCTAAAGTTGAATCGTCTAACAGTTATCTGTAAGGGTTCCATCACTAATCCTATCAAAAATCATAACATACTCACACTCATCCACTCCTAATCATCCTTTCATTCTATTGTTTCATATATACTCTTTTATAAAGATGTAAAAAGAGAGACTATCTCTTTGTTTCATATATACCCATCTAAAAAGATGTGATAAGAGAGAATATCTTTAAGTCAATGAATTCATGTTTGTGTACGACAGTTCCATGAGTTCAAGCTCACCAAGAGGAAACTTAATAATAGTTAGCCCGCCCATTTGTTCTTTAATATATCTAAAGTTGCGGAAATTTTGGCGAGAACTTAACAATTATTATTTATCTCATGTTTATTATTTGGAACTATATTTGTGTCTGAGATTCATACAATGTAACCTACCTAATTCAAAGATTGATTTAAATTCATCAATTCTTCAAAAGGCGTCAGGGACGATATACTTCATAGGAGGGACTATAATGTTTCCATATGTGTATTCATGGAGTCCTTCAAAATATAGAAAAAAGTATAGAAAAAAATGTATAGAGTCCTTAATATAACTATAATATAACTATAAGTAATCGCACATGTTCTACTGTTTCAATACAACCCATTATATCCGACACAAATTAGTAAGATTATCCTACTTACTTCAATAAAAACTCAAAGCACCACTGTATTTAGGTTCCCAAATCTTCAATTAGGGCTTGACTAAGATACACATCAGTGGAGGAAATCTCAATATATCCATTCATAGACTCCTTAAAAACAATATATATAAAAAGGAAAATAATGATGAAGACAATGGAGTCCTCTAGTATGTCACCCTCATAGATCTATTTTTGCTTTTAGTATATTAAAGTCAAACCTATTTTGTAATGTACCTTAAAGATATAATTCTTTCTCCTAATCGATATCGGGCAGCATTTGTTTAGCAATCTCCGAAATTAAAAACGCATCCTTTACGATGTTTGGATCGCTAAAACCAATGGGCATCTATTCCGCATCAGCCTGAAATCATATATAAAGTCTAGTCATATACTCATCACTACTATGTAGACCAACAGCTACTACAATATATAATATTTTAATGCCTTTATCTTAAAAACTAAGTAAATAAACTAACTCCATTTGTCTGTACGCATACCAGTACCCCACCTACCCAAAATACTCGGTGGGTATACAGATGCAGTACGTGTTGACCTGAAATTGCTCCCTTAATCATAGTGTGAGCAAAGCTTCTGGAAATAACATACCTAAAGATTTTCTCAAAGCCGGAGTATATATCATATCAATATTGCATATTATTATGTCCGCCTAGATCCCTAAAAGAACTAACTCTGCAGTCTCTAAAGAGACAGATTTCCTCTCCTTACTTGGTTGCGGGTTCCAATCCAGTCTATAACGTCATGCCGTCTCTCCGGTCGCAAACGTTCTCAATTTAGTCCTCCTATTTTCGCGGTTTAAATACATAGGCTGTCGCCTCACACCTGATGCGTGAATAGCCACGTCATTTTTTCGCGACTGATCTAAGACGCACTGATAGCTTTTCCTTAAAGCGGTAATGTTTTTAAGGTGGCACCTACGTATGTAGCATAACAAAAGGGCCCACCTATGTATTATCGATGTAAATAAAGGATTGTAATTTTGAGAAATGGAATTCTCCACCTTTATGAAGTTAATACCTATTTATAAAAGACAAAATCTCTATTTTATATAAAAAATAT
The DNA here is from genome assembly GCA_963921515.1 of Calotriton arnoldi. Taxonomy (NCBI): domain Eukaryota; kingdom Metazoa; phylum Chordata; class Amphibia; order Caudata; family Salamandridae; genus Calotriton; species Calotriton arnoldi. The sequence goes on along the minus strand of CAWUFW010012544.1, from coordinate 403,609 downwards.
AACACTATTAAGCTCATTATAATAAATGATTCTGAGACCTTTCTATATAATGAGTCATTTTGCGACTACTCTAAGATGCACTGATAGCTTTTCTTTAAAGCGGTAATACTTTTAACGCGGCACCTACGCATATGGTATAACAAAATAAATGACACTATAAATCTCATCACACTAAATTATTCTGAGACCTCTCCATATAATGAGTCAGTAATGTATCCCATACCTTTTACTTTTATTGGGTCCATCACGAAACCCACAGACCTATCCTAATGAGGGAATATTGACCGACGGTCATAAATCTATTAGATAACATGATGGTTACCCACAGACCAACCCCGAGGTATCCCAAACCGCTCAAATCCGGAACACCGAGGGGTAGTTTGTGGACAATCTAACGGATGTATCGTAACATATATTAAACCTTCATTATTAGACAGTTATCCTACATCAGGCGAAAGATACTGATTATAAAAGGAACAACAAGTGGGGCAGAGCCTCGGACTGTAAAAGAAATCTGGCTGGTACAGTTCTCTGAAACAGTCCGACGCAACACGCACCCCACTGTGTCCCAAGTTTAAAGTTTGTAATAAGTCACAGCTATCCCTTAATCTCACACTCAGTTTAATCTATTAATCGCATCCAATCCTCCTTTGTATTTAGGCCTGATCGAATGGTATCTAGTATGGAAATGTACCATTGTTCACGTTTTTTTCTTTTAATTAAAAGATCACCGCCTCTCATATTACCCTTGATTCTTTCCACAATAAACCATCTGAAGTCTGTACATGTATGACCTGCTTCCCTGAAATGGTCAACCAGCGGTGCATTTTCTTTGTTGTTTTTGATAGCCGATTTATGCTCCAAAAGGCGAATACGTAGTTCACGTGATGTTTCGCCAATATAGGCCAAGTTGCAAGGGCACAGTATACAATAGATCAAATTCTTACTTCTACAGTTATTAAGATCTTTTGATATTAGGGTATGTTTATTATATGTTAACTCTTTACTAACTATGCATTGGTTACACATTGTGCAATTACTACATTTAAAATTGCCCACAACTTTCGTACCTAAAAGGGAGGATTGTCCTACCGTGGATGTTTCCCTATAAGTATGAACCAGTGCCTTTCTCAAATTGTTGTTGCGTTTAAACGCAAACAATGGTCTCTCCATTGTTTTTAGGTCATTGTCATTAAGAATACTCCAATTGGAGTTAATGACATTCTTAATTTTATTACTAATGTATGAGAACTGACTTACGAAAACAATCCTTTGATTATTCTTGTTTGTATGTTCTTTAACTCTAGTGTTAGATAACATACTTTCCCGGTTATAAAATCTCGCCCGTTTGAAAGAATGAGTTATAAGCTTTTTAGGGTACCCCCTCTCTTTTAATTTGATCTTGAGAATTTGAGAATGTTTATAGTAATCATCCAGTGTGGAGCAGTTCCTTCGCAGCCGAAGGAACTGCCCGAACGGGATGTTGTCTTTCTGTGACTTAGGATGGAAGCTTGAGTAATGCAGTAGAGTGTTTTTGTCTGTAGGTTTTGTAAATAACTCTACTGCTAAGCTGCCATCTTCATCTTTAATGTTAAGATCTAAAAAATTCACAGCATTATCACTATAATGTGATGTAAATTTTAAATTGGCATCACCCAAATTTAGCCATAGTAGAAATTCCTCCAGGAGTTCTACACTTCCTTCCCAGATAAAAAGGATATCATCTATGAATCGGCTCCATTTCAAAACGTTTTCGAAAAATGGAGCGGATTCATTGAAGATATGAATATCCTCAAAATGCCCCACATAGAGGCACGCAAGACTGGGGGCACAGGTGGCCCCCATGCTGGTCCCCTTGCATTGCAAATATAGATTGCTTTTAAACAAAAACAAATTATGTTTAAGGACCAATGAAGCACATGCTAGGATAAATTCCACATTAGCACCTTTGCTTTCTGCAGGACCCAGGATGCCACTGATGACATCAAGTGTGGCATCCTGGGGTATGTTAGTATACAATGCTTCAATATCTAGCGTTACTAATAGTTGTGTGTTGCGATTAAAACTACAACCCTCAATATTATGAATCATGTGGGCAGAATCCTTAATGTAGGATTTTTTTTTCTGTACAAGTGGTCCTAAAAAACTGTCCACATATTTACTTAGTGGCTCGAGTGTTGAGTTTATGCAACTCACAATCGGTCTCATGGGTGGATTCATAAAATTTTTATGAATTTTCGGCAGGCCATATATGGCGGGGTTGATGGTTTTATCATTATGGAGGAACCTATATTCTTGTTCCGAAATCCAATTATTGGTTCGTGCTATAGTCAGAAGTTTAATAACTTCTTTGTTAAGATCATTCCATTGACACATAGGAACTTTTCTATAGTGTTCCTCCACCGCAAGGAGTTCCATCATTTTGTTTTCGTAATAAGAGGTATCAAAAATGACCACACCACCACCCTTGTCGGCGGGTTTTATGGTAATGGTGCAGTCATTCTTGAGTTTGTTGATGGCTTCCTTGTGTTGTTTACTCACATTATGAGTCACAGGTGGTCGTTGATCACAAATTAATGATGGAACTCCTTGCGGTGGAGGAACACTATAGAAAAGTTCCTATGTGTCAATGGAATGATATCAAGGGCAGAAGAATTACATACAACAGCCATTTCCCAGGGGGAGCAGGCAGTAGATTTACAACTCAAGATAGTGGCTATAAAAGCTGAGCTAAATAAATGCTTATCACAGAAAATAGCGTATGAACAGCAAATCCAATTGGGTAAATCATATGAGACTGGTGAACAAGCAGAGAGACTCTTAGCGCTCCGAATAAGGCAAAAAAATTCTAGAAACCTAATCTCAGCAATACAAAAGGATGATCGAATCTATACGGAGTCGAAGGATATACTCAGAGTATTTAAGGAGTACTATCAAGTACTCTATAATGAAGAACAGTATGTAGCGCCGCCTAGGCTAGAGGAGGCGATACTAGGTCCCAAGTTAGATAGCCAGACAAGACAGGAATTGAATGAATGAATGAAATTGGATTTCTATAGCGCGTTGCTACCCTGAGGCCTCGTAGAGCTTAAGACCAGACAGACAGACACGTGATTAGAGTGTAGTGCTGAAAAGATACGTTTTAAGAAGTTTGCGAAAAATCTGTAGGTTAGATTCCATACGAAGAGTAGAGGGAAGGGAATTCCATAGATTGGTAGCATTCAAAGAAAAAGAACGACCGCCCCATCTAGATCTACGTACTTTCCTTGTAGTAGCCATGAAAGCGGAGCTGGAACGAAGACTCCTTGATGGTTGGTAGGGAGTAACCAGGGGGTGAATAATGGCAGGGCCAGTTTTCCAGAAAGCTCTATGGGTCAGGCACATAGCCTTAAATCGTATTCGGGACCTAACTGGAAGCCAATGAAGTGTTCTAATTGCGGCTTTTGCCGATTGTCTCCGAGGAACTTGGAGGAGTAGACGAGCCGCACAATTCTGGATCACTTGTAATTTCCGTGTGGTGGCCTGAGAAGCGCCCAAATACAAGGCATTCCCATAATCCAAGCGGGATAAAATGAGGGCTTGCACCATGATCCTTCGTGCCTCGAAGGGGAGTAAATGGAGAATTTTCCTTAACATCCTCATCAGGCCAAAACATGTAGCTGAGAGCTTAGCGGCTTGATGATTGAAGCTTAAAGAGCTATCAAGCCACATGCCTAGGCTCTTAATCTGGTGCTTTGGGGCAGGCATAGTGCCAAGACACTTAGGCCATAAAAATGCAGAGGAAGGTGATGGAGCTCTGCCCAGGAACATCAGTTGAGTCTTGTCCCCATTCAGCTTAAGGTGAGACAGTTCCATCCATTCGGCTATTGCCTCTAGGCAGTTGCTCAGAGCGCATGATGAACCCTCCGGGTGGTTTAATGCCACAACCAGTTGGGTATCATCAGCGTAGGTGATAATTTTTATGCCGAATGGATGTACTATCTCTGCCAGATTCGCCATATATATGTTAAAAAGCGTGGGGCTCAGGGAAGAACCCTGGGGAACCCCACAACTGAGAGGCCAACGGTTGGATGTAAAAGTACCCTCAAAGACCTGAAAGACTCGGTCCTTTAAAAAGGACCGAATCCATGTTAGAGCCTGGTGAGTTACTGCAAGATTTTTTAGTCGCTCCAGCAGGATGTTATGATCTACAGTGTCGAAAGCGGCACTGAGGTCTAATAAGATAATTGCTGCTGAGCCTCCCTGATCCAGAAGTCTCCTTGCTTCCTCTGTCACTGCCAGAAGGGCCGTCTCTGTCCCACGCCTGGGTCGAAATCCTGTCTGGGAGTCGTGAAGCAAGTTGTTAGACTCCAGATAATGAGTTAATGTAGAGTTAATATGTCTCTCAATTAGTTTGCTCAACCAGGGAAGGAGAGAGATAGGTCGGTAGTTGGCCATGTTGGAGTTATCTAGATTTGTTTTTTTTAAAAGGGCTCTAACCTGAGCGCATTTCCAATCTGGGGGAACCGTGCTCGAAGTAATAGAGGCATTTAGGGTGTTCAGAATTACTGGGCGAACAACATTGAAAACTAAGGTAAGATACCGCGGAGGGGCAGGATCTAAGGGAGAGCCCGAGGTCACCGTGGAGATAAGTGATTCCAAAGTGACCTCGTCTATCAGGGGGAACTCCGCTAAAGAACACTGTAATTCAGGGAGGGGGCTTTTAGTGCTGGACACTATTGACTCACTTTGGCGGAAAGGAAAGGATTGGCATATTAAATAAATTTTTTGGTGAAAGTATTCTGCTAAGTTGTTACAGCGAGCTAGAGCATCCTCTGTGTTATGGGATTGTTGCGGTATAATGGTAAGAGATTTAGCAATACGAAAGATCTCTTTGGGAGAATTAGCCGCTGCATTAATCCTCTCCTCATAGAATGAAGATTGGGCAGTTTTAATTTCTGCCTTATAGCTTCTGATTGCCTCTATATAGATATTTTTCCTCTCTTCTGCTAGATTCTGTCTCCATCTCCTTTCCAATTTTCTGCAGATTTGTTTGAGTTCCCTTAATTTAGGGGAAAACCATGGTGCCGCTTTACTTTTTGGTCTCTTTTGGGAGGGTTTTAATGGAAGTAAGGTGTCCAGCGAGTTTTGGATCCACCGGTTAAAGTTGTTATTAGCCCTCTCCGGATCAGAATCAGGAAGGGGAGCAGTGGCATCTAGGGTTAAAGACCAATGATTGACGGAAAGATTTGACCATTTCCTTTCCTGCAACAGAGTTACACTCTGGGAGGGAGGAGGCACTACAGTCTTCCAGACCAGAGGAATTAGTAAATGATCAGTCCAGGGGAGAGGGATGGGAGACCCCACCGACAAAATCTGGTCGTTACTAAACACTGGATCCAGAAGATGACCCTTAACATGCGTAGGGGCAAATCCTTTCTGCTTGAGTTGGAGTGCTGCGAGGCAAGAATGTAGCTCTTTAGCCAGGTGATCAGAGGGGTCATCCAGGTGGATGTTAAGATCCCCTAGTACTGTAAAATTGGCTGGGGTTAATGCTAAACTGGCCACAAGAGTCGGAAGTGTACCAAGGAATTGGCCTATGGGACCTGGGGGGCGATAGAGCAGCAGACCAGAGAGAGTAATTGTAGATGAGAAATCCAAAGAAAAATTCATACTTTCGCAACCAGGTAGCTCCTCCATGGAGGACCGGCAACAGAAATTATCTTTAAAAATGATAGCGAGACCTCCACCTCTTCCAATCTTGCGGTCTGCTCTATGTATTAAATACCCTGGTGGGAGGGCCTGGGTGATAGTAGGATCAACTTCATCCTGTAACCACGTTTCCGTCAGAAATAGAGCATCAGGTTTAAGATCATCTATAAGAAGTGCCAGTTCGACAGAATGGTTGGGGAGAGAGCGGCAGTTTAAAAGAAAATGTTTTTTTGGGGAGTTGGTATCTGATAAGTCCTTACTATGGGGTTGAAGCTTAAAGTTACAGTGGAGGCAGCTAGAAGGATTGTTAGCGAGGATCAGCGAATGTAGACAGTTGGAACTGGTGACTTGTCTTATGTTGAGCAGTGCCTGAGCACTATAAATAAAATTAGTTGTTAAAAAACCGCCAGGGGTCATGGCCCCTGGTCCCGACCGGGCTCGGACGGGCGCAGACGGGCTTGCCTTTGGCGCGCCGCCGGCACGCCCACCGCGCGCGTCCGCTGCGCGTGTGCATGAGCAGTGGTTTAAAACAAGTGGGGGCGCGAAAGACTAGCGCGCTGACCCAAACCGGAAGTGGTTAAACTCCCAGAAGCCCTCCGCGCAACGGCACAAGCCGCGTCGGACCGGGGCTGAGGAGGAGAAAGGTTTCTTTGGTAGGTACCAATACAGATTACCTTGAAACTATTCAAGTACAAGTGCAGGAATAAAACAAGTTTTAAAATAAGTTCTAAAAGGATTGGATAAGGATTTCTCATTAGAGGAAGTGACGCAAGTTCTACAGGAACTCCCAGCAGGAAAAGCAGCCGGCCCGGATAGTATACCATCGGATGTGTATAGGTATATACAAACAGTAATTGCCCCCATATTATTAGATCTATTTGCAGGAATACAATATAATGGCATAGTTCCTGAATCATGGAAAGAAACGAACATTATAGTATTTCATAAAAAGGGTAAACCAAAAGATAACCCCGCCTCCTATAGACCGATCTCTCTTATAAACGCTGATACAAAAATATACTCCAAATTATTAGCAAAGAGGTTGGGGAGGGTCATTGGTAGTCTGGTCTCACCATGGCAGCACAGGTTTATCCCGGGACACGGGACAACAGATCATATAAGACGAACCATCACGCTGTTTGACATACAGGCTGCTATGGGGGGCCAGATGGCCATGATCCTCCTCGACGCGGAAAAAGCGTTTGATCGAGTTGCTTGGGGTTATTTATGGGGGTTATTAGAGCAAAAAGGGTTTGGGCCTAGGATGATTAGAGCATTAAAAGCAATGTACTCAGGACCAAAGGCACGGATACAATTAATGGGGGACAGTTCGGACAATATTTATATATCAAGAGGGACGAGGCAAGGTTGTCCCTGCTCACCATTATTGTTCGCTTTATATATAAACCCCCTGGTTGAAGATTTGTTGGGATCTCAAGATATCAAGCCTATTAGAACAAAAGGCTTTGAGACCAAACTGCTAGCTTGCGCAGATGATTTGGCTATTCTAACTACAGCGCGATTAGAGCTGTTACGAGGATTACCAGGGAATTTGGAAGGGATTCAGGGTATCTGTTGAACGAAAATAAAACTCTTATAGTGTGCACTGAAAACATTAAGATGAGTGATTCAAGGCGTACAGAAAGCGCTATCTATCTTGGGGTGCGAATTAGCTCAGCAGTAAATACAATTGCCAAAATCAATTTTGATCCCGTATTGAAGACAATCTCCTCAGACCTCAAAAGAATTGATGGTTTGCACTTATCTATTATTGGGAGGGGAAATGTGTTAAAAATGACAATGCTCCCAAAAATTATGTACCTCTTTCGATCTATTCCACTCTGGATTGATGAATATATTATGAAAGCACTTGAGGCTGCTTTTGTGAATTTTACATGGCAATACGGGAAAATTAGGCGCTCTCTGAAATATCTATCACTCCCACAAGCAAGGGGAGGGTTGGCGTTCCCGAATATTAGATTCTATTACTGGGCCTGCTTATTGTGTCAGATGGCAATACTGCTCGCACCGGTTCGTAGGGGAGCTGTGGAGGAAGTATGTCATGATTCCCTTCCCTCGATTTTTGAACTTATGATGGGGAGAGAGGCTCGAGGGTTGCTGTTGCATAAAACAGATGGGAGTTATTATAGGAAGGTGCGTTTTAAGGTTATGCTGTGTGCTTGGGAGGTATGGAAGAAAGTCTTAAAAACCATGTCAATCCCGAAAATAAATTACTATACCCCATTATGGCGATCACATGCACTGCCACAGGTATTTTATGATAGGATGGGTAGGTATTGGGAACAATCAGGATTAATAACGATAGGAGATATATATGAAGGTGATCAGTTACTCTCTTTTGATATGTTGCAGCTGAAGTATGGGATTCCAGCTGGACAATACTTCAAATATGCACAAATTCGGAAGAGTTTAGGTGGTCGCAAACCTCTAGTTTCTCCTGGAGGTAAGATCCCTCTAATAGAGCAATTAGGAGGGAGTGGCAGAAGGATTAAGGGTATATATGGTACCTTGCTACAAAGTATACAGGATGATTTGGAGAAATATGAGTCAAGGTGGGCATTAAAATTATATGACCCAGATGTTGATCTATATAAGGCCTTGCATCTAGCGGAGAAAACATTTCGCTCTACAAGCCTAAAGGCACAGCACTACAAAACCTTATTTGATGTGTATTTTACCCCCACTAAACTTTTTAAATGGGGTAAAAGAGAGGACGATAAGTGCCCACGGTGCGGGAAAGGACCAGCAACCTTGATTCACATGTTTTCCGACTGTGATAGGCTACTTTTAATTAAAAATGAGTTGGTAAGATTTTGGGAGGGGCTGCTAGGGCAAAAGATCAACCTATCCCCTACCCTGTTGATATTGGGTCACGATAAGAGATTAGAATTAACAAGGGAGAAAGAATATTTTCTATTTATGTGTGTAGCGGTTTTAAGGTTACTCCTAGCCTCGAGATGGAAGGATGTGGAACCTCCTTCCTTTCAAATGTGGTTAGTACGTCTCTTAGGGGTTCATAACCAGGAATCGGCATTATATGCATCTCGTGGCAGGGAGACGAGAGAGCTGGGGTTGGCAATCTGGGCACCCCTTGCTAGATGGAGGGAGAGAATCCAAAGCCAAGGTTATACTAGAAGAGTGGGAGTGGGGTAGACTATAAGAGGTGATGGATATTTTATCTTTTTATCTCTCACAGAATATATATATTTGTTTTATCTACCGTTAACAATCATGAGTCTTAAATTCCTTGCTTAATGAATTTCACTACTAATGGTTACATGATTTGAACGATGTCCTAGACGCGTATGTTTTTATTTAATTATTTAATTATTGTGTATTATCTATTGTATTATCTATTGTGCTTGGCTCTACCTGGTTTTACATTGTATGATATGATTAATAATGAATAATGAATTGTTAATATTATTGTATTGTGGTTCATAGGGTATTAATAAAAAAAAAAAAAAAAAAAAGATGTCATCAGTGGCATCCTGGGTCCTGCAGAAAGCAGAGGTGCTAATGTGGAATTTATCCTAGCATGTGCTTCATTGGTCCTTAAACATAATTTGTTTTTGTTTAAAAGCAATCTATATTTGCAATGCAAGGGGACCAGCATGGGGGCCACCTGTGCCCCCAGTCTGGCGTGCCTCTATGTGGGGCATTTTGAGGATATTCATATCTTCAATGAATCCGCTCCATTTTTCGAAAATGTTTTGAAATGGAGCCGATTCATAGATGATATCCTTTTTATCTGGGAAGGAAGTGTAGAACTCCTGGAGGAATTTCTACTATGGCTAAATTTGGGTGATGCCAATTTAAAATTTACATCACATTATAGTGATAATGCTGTGAATTTTTTAGATCTTAACATTAAGGATGTAGATGGCAGCTTAGCAGTAGAGTTATTTACAAAACCTACAGACAAAAACACTCTACTGCATTATTCAAGCTTCCATCCTAAGTCACAGAAAGACAACATCCCGTTCGGGCAGTTCCTTTGGCTGCGAAGGAACTGCTCCACACTGGATGATTACTATAAACATTCTGAAATTCTCAAGATCAAATTAAAAGAGAGGGGGTACCCTAAAAGCTTATAACTCATTCTTTCAAACGGGCAAGATTTTATAACCGGGAAAGTATGTTATCTAACACTAGAGTTAAAGAACATACAAACAAGAATAATCAAAGGATTGTTTTCGTAAGTCAGTTCTCATACATTAGTAATAAAATTAAGAATGTCATTAACTCCAATTGGAGTATTCTTAATGACAATGACCTAAAAACAATGGAGAGACCATTGTTTGCGTTTAAACGCAACAACAATTTGAGAAAGGCACTGGTTCATACTTATAGGGAAACATCCACGGTAGGACAATCCTCCCTTTTAGGTACGAAAGTGGTGGGCAATTTTAAATGTAGTAATTGCACAATGTGTAACCAATGCATAGTGAGTAAAGAGTTAACATATAATAAACATACCCTAATATCAAAAGATCTTAATAACTGTAGAAGTAAGAATTTGATCTATTGTATACTGTGCCCTTGCAACTTGGCCTATATTGGTGAAACATCACGTGAACTACGTATTCGCCTTTTGGAGCATAAATCGGCTATCAAAAACAACAAAGAAAATGTAACGCTGGTTGACCATTTCAGGGAAGCAGGTCATACATGTACAGACTTCAGATGGTTTATTGTGGAAAGAATCAAGGGTAATTAAAAGAAATAACCGTGAACAATGGTACATTTCCATACTAGATACCATTCGATCAGGCCTAAATACAAAGGAGGATTGGATGCGATTAATAGATTAAACTGAGTGTGAGATTAAGGGATAGCTGTGACTTATTACAAACTTTAAACTTGGGACATAGTGGGGTACGTGTTGCGTCGGACTGTTTCAGAGAACTGTACCGGCCAGATTTCTTTTACAGTCCGAGGCTCTGCCCCACTTGTTGTTCCTTTTATAATCAGTATCTTTCGCCTGATGTAGGATAACTGTCTAATAATGAAGGTTTAATATATGTTACTAAACATCCGTTAGATTGTCCACGAACTACCCCTCGGTGTTCCGGATTTGAGCGGTTTGGGATACCTCGGGGTTGGTCTGTGGGTAACCATCATGTTATCTAATAGATTTATGACCGTCGGTCAATATTCCCTCATTAGGATAGGTCTGTGGGTTCCGTGATGGACCCAATAAAAGTAAAAGGTACGGGATACATTACTGACTCATTATATGGAGAGGTCTCAGAATAATTTAGTGTGATGAGATTTATAGTGTCATTTATTTTGTTATACCATATGCGTAGGTGCCGCGTTAAAAGTATTACCGCTTTAAAGAAAAGCTATCAGTGCATCTTAGAGTAGTCGCAAAATGACTCATTATATGGAAAGGTCTCAGAATCATTTATTATAATGAGCTTAATAGTGTTAGATTTTGTTATATAAAATAGAGATTTTGTCTTTTATAAATAGGTATTAACTTCATAAAGGTGGAGAATTCCATTTCTCAAAATTACAATCCAATATTTACATCGATAATACATAGGTGGGCCCTTTTGTTATGCTACATACGTAGGTGCCGCCTTAAAAACATTACCGCTTTAAGGAAAAGCTATCAGTGCATCTTAGAGCAGTCGCGAAAAAATGACGTGGCTATTCACGCATCAGGTGTGAGGCGACAGCCTATGTATTTAAACCGCGAAAATAGGAGGACTAAATTGAGAACGTTTGCCACCGGAGAGACGGCACAACGTTATAGACTGGATTGGAACCCGCATCCAAGTAAGGAGAGGAAATCTGTCTCTTTAGAGACTGCAGAGTTAGTTCTTTTAGGGATCTAGGCGGACATAATAATATGCAATATTGATATGATATAGACTCCGGCTTTGAGAAAATCTTTAGGTATGTTATTTCCAGAAGCTTTGCTCACACTATGATTAAGGGAGCAATTTCAGGTCAACACGTACTGCATCCGTACACCCACCGAGTATTTTGGGTAGGTGGGGTATGGGTATGCGTACAGACACATGGAGTTAGTTTATTTACTTAGTTTTTAACATAAAGGCATTAAAATATTATATATAGTAGTAGCTGTTGGTCTACATAGTAGTGATGAGTATATGACTAGACTTTATATATGATTTCAGGCTGATGCGGAATAGATGCCCATTGGTTTTAGCGATCCAAACATCGTAAAGGATGCATTTTTAATTTCGGAGATTGCTAAACAGATGCAGCCCGATATCGATTAGGAGAAAGAATGATATCTTTAAGGTACGTTACAAAATAGGTTTGACTTTAATATACTAAAATCAAAAATAGATCTATGAGGGTGACATACTAGAGGACTCCATTGTCTTCATCATTATTTTCCTTTTTATATAGATTGTTTTTAAGGAGTCTATGAATGGATATATTGAGATTTCCTCCACTGATGTGTATCTTAGTCAAGCCCTAATTGAAGATTTGGGAACCTAAATACAGTGGTGCTTTGAGTTTTTATTGAAGTAAGTAGGATAATCTTACTAATTTGTGTCGGATATAATGGATTGTATTGAAACAGTAGAACATGTGCGATTACTTATAGTTATATTATAGTTATATTAAGGACTCTATACTTTTTTCTATACTTTTTTCTATATTTTGAAGGACTCCATGAATACACATATGGAAACATTATAGTCCCTCCTATGAAGAATATCGTCCCTGATGCCTTTTGAAGAATTGGTGAATTTAAATCAATCTTTGAATTAGGTAGGTTACATTGGATGAATCTCAGACACAAATATAGTTCCAAATAATAAACATGAGATAAATAATAATTGTTAAGTTCTCGCCAAAATTTCCGCAACTTTAGATATATTAAAGAACAAATGGGCGGGCTAACTATTATTAAGTTTCCTCTTGGTGAGCATGAACTCATGGAACTGTCGTACACAAACATGAATTCATTGACTTAAAGATATTCTCTCTTATCACATCTTTTTAGATGGGTATATATGAAACAAAGAGATAGTCTCTCTTTTTACATCTTTATAAAAGAGTATATATGAAACAATAGAATGAAAGGATGATTAGGAGTGGATGAGTGTGAGTATGTTATGATTTTTGATAGGATTAGTGATGGAACCCTTACAGATAACTGTTAGACGATTCAACTTTAGCAATGAACAATAATATTATGAATTATGTTGTTTTGAATTTATTATGTTTAGAGTAATTAAGTAGTATAAAATTCATTTTTTTATGAAAATTGTTCTTTGATATTTGTTCTTTTTAAGATTTTTAAATAAACGTTTTGTTTTTAATAGGTGATATGAATTGATGGCAACTGTGAGGGATACTATTTAATATTGTCCTGAAGAAGGTGGTTACATAAACTGGTTTTAATACCACCAAAACGCGTCGACGCCCCTTTGGTTGAAAGTTATCCCCTGGGAACTCTTAAGGTTCCACCTAATCATTGAATAGTGGATATCCTTTTTGCATGATTTATTAACTCCCATTGGGATAACTATTATGCTGTTTTAACGTTTCACATGGTTTTTGTCTCTCAAAATATAAAACAAAAATCTTTTTGTATATTGTTAAATTTGTGATATCATTTTGTATGGCCACATTTGTGATATTGTACTGTATTGAAAACTTTTTAACAGAAAATCATTTTTTAAATGAATATCTCCAATGAATATTAATAATAAAATAAAAAATGTTTTTAATAAAAAATAGTAATATCTGCGTGGTTGAATGCTCTGAGGGTTGTCTTTAGGGTTGTTCCATCAAATGAGATATATATGTTTCAGGTGAAGAGTGTGTAAGAATGTTGGTTGCATAGGAACAGTCTGAATGGATGTTGTGACAAGATAAGTCTCTATATATAACAGTTGCTCCAAGAGAATTTCTGCTTTACTTACCTGTGGTACCCTGTCTCTTGGTTAGTGGGGTCACTCCCTCTTATTTTCCAAATATCTCAGTGGCTACATTAACATTTTAAACAAAAAAAAAAAGAAATTCACCAGTTATAGTTAGTAAAGCTAACTATAACTTGTGCCCCGCCATGCACTGCTTTTGACCTCACATATTACATCATTCATGACATGTTCTTAATCATAAATTATGATGTCAAGGATGACATTCCTGATGACATCATCCAAGCTTCTTTTGCACACATTCACAGTCACCACTGGGTAGTTATAGTTAGGATTGCTTTTGCATAGACAAGGCGTCTGGAGAGTTGGGCCCATGAGAGTCTAGCGAGAGTGCAAATTTAAAAATAGTGTGTTCTGATTGGCCCAGGGAGGTTTTTTCACTTCAGCCATCTTGCTACTGTGGAAGTTAGACTCCTGCGGGAGTGAACGCTTTGATTGGCTTCCAGCATCATGAGAAAAATGTTGCTGGCAGCCATTACAGTACTCAGGGATTTAGTCCCCTGTCCTGAATTTAAAGAAAAAAAAATGAAATGGCAGGTTTGGGATTCTCTGCCCCCAAATGCCCCCATGGAGCGGACCCAGATGGACCACCCCTAGGGCCAAAGTAAAAATATTTACAAATTGTTCTGTGATCTGGTGGGAGCTGCATAGGTTGAGGGTAACAAAAAAAAGGCGGCTGCAATTTTTTAATATATACAAGGGTGGGGGCATCAGTAGGGCCCCACTCTCCGGCCCATTTATGGCCCTGGGAATGCCATTCCCAAGGACTGGTATATTTAAGGGGAGGGTGGCAATGAGACACCCTTTCTCAGAGCTGATGGTGGCCCCAATGACCCCATCCTCAGGGGGTCAGTGTTGTAAAAAAGGAGAGGGGGTCTGCAATGCCCTCCTCCACAAGCCTGTGAATGCCCAGGAGACCCCATTTCCCGAGGATGATTTTTTTTTTAAATGGAAGGGGCCGGGCTGAGCCTACTTAGGCCCTGGGGACTCCATCCCCCAGGGCTGAAATGTAAAAAAGGGGAGGGGCGGCATGGTTCCCTCCCTGACCCTAGAAAAGGCCATAGGTACCCCATCCCTCAGGGCCATAAGTTAAATTAAAAGAGAGGGGGACTGCACGCCACCCCCTGAGCCTTCAATGGCCCCAGGGACCTCATCCCCCAGAGCCAACTCACTTACTGTGTCCTGGGAAGCCCACCCCATGGATACAGTAGTTTCCCTGCCCACACTAACGTTGACAGGGAAACGTATTTGCTACTGTCTGGCAGGAGAATTCTCACTATGGAGATTCTGCCCCGAGTGTAGAGTTTCCCCCACAACTGTGGGGCTTCTGCTACAAGTGCGGAGGCCCTTTCTGAATCAGACCCTAAGTCTGCTTCTATCCGGTGAGAGATTTAAATATGTGCACTGAAGTGGGCAGGGAACCAGAACACATATTGCTCCCCGGGACAGGAGCCATGCTGGCTCCCACACTATGCGAGAAGCCGCTTGGGACTGTGGGGGCCCTGGTGCTCCCCCCATGAGCCCAAATGTTGTGTTTGGTGGGTGTCAGGCCTTGGGACTGTAGCACACACCTGTACATAATGGGCGCCCCGCAGAATGGGATCCCCTGGCCAACATAGGCTCTTGGAGGGGGGGACTGTGCAGCCCCATCTCCTTTTTAAAAAATCAGACGGCCCCGGGAGATGGGGTCCCTGGAGCCTAAGAAGGCTCAGGAAGGGGGCTGCATAGCCCCTCTTCTTTTTTTATCATATTTGGACTTGGTGGATGGGGTCCCCGGGACCAAATAAGGCTTGGGGAGGGGGGCACGTACCCACTTTCCCATTTTAAATAAAGCATGGCTCCAGGGGGAGGAGACCCCGGGGCCTATGAAGACCAGGGGAGGGGGGTTGCGGTGCCCTCTCTAATTTTTAATAAAATACAGCCTGGTGTTTGGGTCCCCAGGTCTAATAAGGCTTGGGGGTGCCACATGGTCCCCCTCACCTTAATAATGTTATGCTGCCCCTAGGGTCTCCGGGGCCAAATAAGGCTCATGGAGGGGGGGCACTCAGCCTAGCAAAGACCTAAACAAGTTACGATGTGGAGGACATGGTAATTGGCCACTAGGAATAAAATTAATAATCTCAATTTTTATAGCAACAACAATGATTGGTTTTTATTCACATTGGGCTTCATATGTACCACAATACTAATAAAAATAGAAAGAAATCCTGAAAAATAAACTAGACTACATATGTAAAGTTTCAGAATTACCATCTGAACAATTAAAAGACACATTTATGGTCATATGATGACGTTCCGGATCTATCGCATTTTCTACATTTTGTGATGATAAAGTTTTGTAGTTCACCAGGGATATTGGACTATAAGACACACAGCTCTCCGGTGGTTTGGCGGTTTTGTGTATCACTACTATATTTGCAAGCCTTTGATTTTCTGGTAGTTTCCTAATTCAAAGGCTTTCCTTGTACATCTTCACTAGGTATGGGGCAGTTTTGGACACCGTTAGTTTATACCGTTCAATCAGAAGGCCGTTCGGTCCCATTGCCTTCCTGGCTTTCAGTGATCGCATAGCTTGCACCACCTCACTATCTGTAAGGTCTGAGTCTAAACTTTCTCTGTCGGCTGCCTCCAGGGAAGGCATATTAAAAGTAGTCAATAATTAATGCGCTTCCATTTTGGTGGTGCGTGCTGATGGCGTATATAGTTGTTATAGTAAGCTGGGAAAGCGTCCGCTATTTCCTGCCGATCTCTGACTGATTCCCCCTTATCCAGAGGGATTTCAAATACCCATTTGGAGCTTCTTCTTGCTTGTCTAACCATACCAGACACTTTCCCGCACTATCCCCAACCTCATATATACGATGTAGGGTCACTCGGTGTTTGGTTTTTGAAGCCTCCCCGGCAAATGGCATGGTACTGTTGGGTGAGATTAACAAATGCTGAGTTGGTTACATGGTATTTCTTCTTTAAGACCCTGTTTGTGCAGGCCCAATAGTAGCATTTAAGTTTGCAGGCCCTGGGCACATGTATTACCACTTTACTAGGGACTTATAATTACATTAAATATGCCGATTGGGGATGAACCAATATTAATAGCAATAAAGAGGGTATGCAGTTCCTGAAGTGAAAGGCGGGAAAATAGCGATGGAAGTATCAATAACTGGCTAACAAAAAGGAAGGATGGGGAATCCTTCCTTTCGGAAATAGTGCCCTCACACACCCAGCCCGCTGGGTGTCATGCTTCATCATTGGGCATGCTCCTCGTCGGGTCGGCGCTGCAATACCCGACGGGCACCCTCAGTGGGGGCTCTTTGGCGGAGATCTTTTATTCCTGCCGTTTGGTGAGGTGCGTGTGAGGGGCCCTATAGTGTAGAAGTGCAGTGAAGTGTATAGTGCTCAATGGAGACAAAGTGAATTAAAACAGGTCTGGGAGAAACCAGGGCAACTAATTTAATATTCCTGACTCCCCACCTGATTAAAACTAGAAATATGGCAACCGGCATTGCAGGTTAGGTCCTCCGCTGAGTGGGCGCGAGCTGTTGACACATGTTGAATCAACGTGTCCATTCCTTGCCGGTATCTGATGGGGCTGGCTTTTAACTAATTTTCGACTGGCTACAGCACCCATGAACACTGCACGTCACCGATGTGACAAGACTGGTAATATCTAGGTTAACATACCCCATTACCAATGGTTTAGTGTAGATTTCCAACCCAGATTTAGGTCCTGATGAATTGCCGCTTGATCCATTAGGGACTACTAGGGCAAGAAACATGTTGACCGTATGATTTAAAGTGCAACTGCCTTTTACATTACTTTAGACAGTTGCCATATTTCTAGTTTTAATCAGGTGGGGAGTCAGGAATATTAAATTAGTTGCCCTGGTTTCTCACGAGGAGCATGCCCAATGATGAAGCATGACACCCAGCGGGCTGGGTGTGTGAGGGCACTATTTCCGAAAGGAAGGATTCCCCATCCTTCCTTTTTGTTAGCCAGTTATTGATACTTCCATCGCTATTTTCCCGCCTTTCACTTCAGGAACTGCATACCCTCTTTATTGCTATTGATGCTAGGGCCCGTATGCTGGACCTTTATTGCCCTTTTGGTCTCTCTTTGTTGTTGACACACGATGAACCAATATTACCATGTTTAGAGGAGAGAGCAAAAGCACTTTAGTACTGCTCAGCAGTGGTAAAGTGCGCAGAGTCGTAATACGAACAAAAACCAGGTGAGAAAAGTAAAGGAGGAAGGCAAAAGGATGGGGGAAGATCACCCTAAGACTTTCATGTCTAACAGTAACTTTGCAGTAT
The DNA here is from genome assembly GCA_963921515.1 of Calotriton arnoldi. Classification (NCBI taxonomy): domain Eukaryota; kingdom Metazoa; phylum Chordata; class Amphibia; order Caudata; family Salamandridae; genus Calotriton; species Calotriton arnoldi. The sequence continues at coordinate 385,652 of CAWUFW010012544.1, read as the reverse complement.
ACTGTGGTGCATGACGATAACAAGTTACTATATAATTGGGCAATGACTGTTTCTAGAAAATGAAAGGGTTGCCATATTGTTTTTATTATATTTTGACTGTGTTCTATGTTGGGGCCTCAGATATATGTAAGTAGTAGGTTTTATTGTAGTTCCTTACCTAGTACCACTTTTATAAAGTGGTAATAGGTAGGAAAATGTTTTTATATTTTGTACATATTTTTAAATAAGTTCACGGAGTACTGTGCTAATGGGAATCATGGAGGCAATGGGAGTGGAGGCCGCAATTACTAATTTTATTAGAGAGTCTTATATAGATGCCTCTGCTTAGGTTCGATTTGGTCAACGTGGGGAATTCACCAAACCTTTTAAAATTGAAAGGGGGATCAGACAGGGCTGTGTTCTGGCCCCCTTTCTATTTGCCCTTTGACAGATCTTTTGAAACAGCTTAACTCCCCATTTGGCTGTATGAGTGATGTATCAGGAAGACCTGGTGTGGAACAGGTCTCCGTTCTTTGCAGGATGGTGACAGAAATCAACAGGACAGCGAATCAGCCATGGGTGAACATTCAGGATAATCCATAGAGGTGCTACTCTGATAAGCTATAGTAAAAGCTGGCCTCACTCACACTGCGTCTGAGTTCCTTAGCTATTCATTGCTTGTATTTCCAATTCAGAGCTGTCTCCGAATTGACAACAACAATATGTAGGGGCAGCGTGCTCACTGTACTTTATCCTTGAACATAATGTACAGTGTGTGATAAAATGCTTAGAAAGCAATGTGCTTGCAAGCAGAGCACTTTCTGAGTACTTTATCATGTACGTGCGAAGTATGTTAAAAGTCAAATTTAAATATGAACATGTAAAATGGAAGTTTATGTGCACAGGCCCTGTTAAACCTCACTACACCCACCACTTGTCCCTTAGGGAACTTATGCTACAACCTAAATGTACTTTAAAAATAAAGGAGAATGAAAGCCAATTTTGCCTAAAAATGGCAATTCAAAAGCACACATTTAATAAGAGCATAAAAGTGATTTAAAAAATAATTGATGCCAAATTCAAATTTTGATATCCGAGGAATGTGTTATATGTTTCAAGAGACAGTAATAACCATAATGGATTCAGCTTTCGCAAATGATGTTTCTGTTGTGGGCTGAACCTCAAGTTCCAAACCACAAACAGAGTCGTATCCAGCCCAATCAGAAACCGCCTATGGTGTGTCAATCTGTAGTGCAGCCTGAGAGGAGGAGACAGGGTCTAAAAATTGAGGAGCCGGAGCATCCAAGGAAGGTTCATAATATGCATGTTATAGCAACGAACGGCAATCACATAGGACAACACAGAAAATGAATCCTTTGTGGATGCATCAGCAGTTCCATATCCGTAGATTGAACTGGTTGCATTCAAAGGTATATATCCATAGCACACTCAAAAGTGCACACGAGCCAGTGGAACAAAGGCTGAACACAATGTAACAACATAGGTCAAAAGGACAAAGACAAGCTGTCATTCATTTCTGAAAGTACGGATGCGTCAAAGCACTTCATCATACACTCACAACATAGAGGCACGTGTGACAGCTCCATCACTATTTGGCTGCGAAGTGGAACATCCATTGTAGAGCAGAAAAAATAGGATGCAAATCCTGACAAAAAGTAACAGCGGTGTACTGCCAAAGATGCTAGAAACCAGGGAGTGTATGAAAGGTGGAATCACTCTGAAGACTTACTGAAATGTGCTGACAGGGGGCGTCGCCAAGGTGGCGACCAGGTAAGACGTGCGTTGTTCATCTCCCCGCTCCCATCTGCCCGCTGCGACACCGGTCAGCACTACTACAGGGGAAAAGCCACCAAAGAGAAAGGGGGCACCAGTGCGACATCAGCGGAGGTCCCAGAGATTGAAGAGGGTGCCGTGGAAATGCCGAAAAGTTTCTGTGCACACCGCGGCGATCCAGAGCAAGATGGCGGTGACCCTCCGGGCCTGAGTGCGGATGCCGAGAACAGAAAGCTGGGCAGGATTGCGCTCCGCAAGGAGGGCGCAGGAGGAATAGAGAGGAGCCGGAATGCGGACGAATAGACAGAGGAGTGAAGATTTGTCATCGGCGTGCTCCAACGTCGGAAGCCAGGGCAGAGGAGGGATCGCCTGAACATTATGGAGCCCGGGGAGAGATTGGGAGAAGAGCAGAAGGACTCGGCCTGAGCTGTGTCCGAGCACCAGTATTCTGAGCCGCTGGGGGCGAAGGCGAAGGAGCAACCAGACGACAGGAGACAGTGAGGCACGAACGGAGTCCGGGGCAGGAAAGTGGGACAACAGGTGGCCTAGAGACGATGGCCCGTGATGAGAGAAGACTGAGTGCAGGGGACAGGAGAGGCAGCAACGGAAGGCACCTGTCAAGGTAGGAAGCAGCGGCAGGGATAGTGCGCACGACAGGGCCCCCACCGCATGGCACTTGGTGCAGGAAAAGTGGCCGGTGTTGCAGAAGCTTACTTCAGAAAGGCTACAAGGGGTTCCACCAGAACGAGTGAAGGGAGCCCGCCCCTACGCACACGACCTCAGAGACAGCAGAGGGTGGCCTTCAGAGCACCGGAAAGAGGTGCACAATCAATTGGGCCTAGGAGATGGAGCTATGGGCGCGCTGCCCGGTTTTTGCTGAGAGAATGGCAGACACAGGGCGATAGCGGAGGGCCCCCTCACATTACGCAGCTGTCGTTGACCACTGACTGCCCAGGAGTTGAAAGAGTTCCTAGAGTGGCAATACTACACCAAGAAGTAATTAAGCCTTACAGTATCAGCGGTAGATTAGCGGAAGAGACATTCCCAGAGGACACTGGAGAGAAGCATCGCGGCTAGGACCACAACACCCCGGTTCGGCTTTACGGTTCAACCACTGTAACCTGCCCCACTGGAAGTGCATCTAGGGCCATCAGTACTAGTTTAGACATGTCTGCACTACGGGGGAAGAAAGACAGAAATGTAAAGGACATGTTAACTAAACTAACCAGGGCAAGTGGAGGAGATGGAGGGTCCTCGCCTACTGCGCCTATGGGGCAAGACACAAAGAATGCTGAAGAGCCGGTCACGTGTTTATTTCTGGAGCAGTTGTTCACCACACTTAGAGAGGATCTGCAGTCCCTTAGAGGAGACTTCTCAAAAGAGATAAAAGAGGTTCAACAAGAGGTCGAGGCGGTGGGGGAGCGAGTGGCAAGCATTGAAGATCACGAGATGGCCTGAGATGAAGAGGTGGAGCAGCTCCAACAAGAGGTCATACGTCTCCGAGCCCAGCAGATCGATATCCAGGCTCATACAGAGGACTTGGAGAATCGGTCTCGAAGAAATAACATTTGTGTTAAAGGCGTGCCATCCAAGGAAGAAGGCTCGGACATATCGCAATACTTACAGGGCCTCTTCAGAAATTTCCTACAAGTGCCTCAGGACTTTGAAATCAAAATAGAGAGGGCACATAGGGTGCGCCTGCAAAGAAGACCTCCTCCCCCTCCCCCAGATATCTTGGCATATCTCCCAGATTTTCATTTAATAGAACAAATACTACTCAAAGCACACAATAGACAACCCCTGACTTATCAGGGGCATACCATTGCTCTCTATCAGGATTTGGCCACAATAACTTTACAGAAAAGACGAGCATTCCAGCCGGTTACGGCGCATTTGCGGAACCTGGGAATCACAAACTCATGGGGACACCCCTTCAGAATAATCTTCAGATGGGAGGGCAAGTTGCAATAACTCAGATCACTGCAGGACACATGCCGCATTCTGGGCATCGAGAATCCCCAACAGGAGGAATCGGAGAGCGAGGGCGTTGCAGCGCATCGTGAGCAGTGGAGACATGTCAGATGCGGCTGCCCTTTGGAGAGTGCAGCAAAACCAGACCCCGAGACGATAGCACAGGAGAGACAAGTAATTTTGGAGACACTTTCTAACGAGACCCTCTCCAAAGATGGCACTTGAGAGTTCTGGGGCCAGATAAGTGAATTGAGATGTCCCGGGTGGGCGCCGGGTGGGATTAATGGGATCGGGGGGAGCTTATTGGCCACATTATGCACCCAACTATTTGGTTCACCAATGACATGTGGACTCGACCTGCGTGTCCTGGACTACATGGGGGTTTGTTCTTCTTTGCTCCAGTTGGGGTTGGGGGGTGCTGGTATCTGAATAAAGGAGGTCTCGGTGGGGACATATGCTTAAAAAGGGGACAAGCAAAAGGTAGGGGACCGTTGAGGAGAAGGGGGAGTGGCGGTCCAATCAGGGCTCAGCTTAGATATACAAGACTACTCTTAAAATGTTAAATGATACATCGAAAGTCCTTACACTTAACGTGAAGGGTCTTAATAACCCCATTAAAAGGAGGGCCATCCTTTCCTATTTAGAAAACTCGGAAGCAGATATCTGCCTTCTACAAGAGACGCACCTCTTGTCTAAAGATTGGCACCGCCTAAGATTAATGGCCATCCCCCAGCAATTCTTTTCTTCCACCACAGATAAGAAAGCGGGAGTCGCTATTCTGATTGCTAAACGCTGTAAAGGGGAGGCGAGAGAAAAGGTGGCAGAAAGAAAAAGGTAGACTTTTAACATACACAATTCAGATGGGGGGCCACTATATGGTGATAGGGTCGATATACGCACCTAATTCAGGTCAGGAGGGCTTCTTGAAGACGGCATTAGCGGACACCCTGGTTACACAAACATGTATGACATTGATAGGAGGGGACCTGAATATCGTCCTGGATACGGCCAAAGACAGATCAAGCAATCGCTTCATCCGCAGGGGAGAGCTGTCTCGGGAAGGGGTTGAATGGCTCCAGGAGGTGGGCCTGGTAGATTTGTGGAGGGAGGCGCATCTCCAGACATCGCAATACTCATTCTTCTCTCATTCTCATGGGACCTATGCAAGACTAGATTATTTCTTAGGTACAAAAGAAATTAGTGAGGTGATGAAAGAGGTTGACATAGAACCTGCAGCGCTCTCTGACCATGATGCAGTGACTATTACCTTACAGATACCACCACATCAGAGACGGGGGGTATTGGAGACTGAAAGAAAATATGCTTCATAAACATGCAGTGGCACAACAACGTACCAAATGCATAAAGGATAACTTAGTGATAAACGATTACCCCGAGGTACCTATCTCCACAGTATGGGAGGCCCTGAAGGTGGTGGTGAGGGGCGAGTTAATAGCTATTTCTGCAGCAGATAATAAAGAGCGTAAGGAGAAGCGAGAGCAATTGTCCACACAGGTTAAAGAGTTAGAAAGATTGCATAGTCGTACGGGGGCGCCTAGAGTGTGGCGACAGTTGAAGGCAGCGAGAGCGCAATTGGCGGTGATAGACTTAGATAGAGCAGAATATGAAGCACTACGATTAAAACATTCCTATTACATCGGGGGAGACAGGACAGGGTGCTTGCTGGCGAGTAAGCTTAGAGCCCAACAGCAACACACAAGGGTTCACTCCCTTAAGGTGAGCAGAAGGGAGGAAATCACAACCGATGAGGACAATGCACAAACATTTCGACACTTCTATGCGGAATTATGTAAGAGAGAATCCCCAGCAGAAAGTAACATGACATCATACTTACAGAGCACTCACACGTCCAAAATCACTTCTGATCAAGCGGTTACTCTCGACGCCCCCATTCGGATTGAGGAAGTGGTCACGGCGTTCTCACAGCTTAAACTTCTCAAGTCACCGGGTCCGGATGGATTTATGGCGGCCGTCTATAAGAAATTTTGCCACATTCTAGCCCCAGTCTTGAGAAGATTGTTTAACTCCTTTGGAGGGCTGGGAACGATTCCCTCTTGCATGTTAACAGCGGCCATAGTGGTGTTACCTAAACCTGCGATGGACAAAAAGTTTTGCAGTTCTTACCATCCTGTATCCCTTCTTAATGTGGACTTAAAATTATTCACAATTATATTGGCCACGATTTTAGGCCGATTGATGCCGAATGTCATAGAGCCAGATCAAGCAGGCTTTATTCAAAATCGTCAAAGTGGGGATAATACCAAAGGGAAGGCCCACCACGCAAATTTGGATGTGCTCTTACTGACGGTCGATGCTGAGAAGGTGTTTGACCGGGTTTTCTAGAGCAAACATTGTCTCACTTTGCCATAGGGGATAGATTCCGATCGTGGGTGGGGGGTTGTTACAGTTCCCCGACGGTCTCAATCACGGTTAATGGCCTCTTCTCTCGCCTTTTCTCCAATCAGCGGGGTACCAGGCAGGGGTGCCCTTTGTCACCCCTCCTGTTCGCCCTCTACATTGAACCACTAGCACAAAGGGTTAGAGATAATCCAGGTATTAGAGGGATTCCATTTAGCGAGGAAGCGCATCCCATTAGCTTGTACACTGATGACATACTAGCAGCACTTGAGAATCCAGAGGGGCCACTCCCTGTTTTTTTAGAAGAGCTGGAGACCTTTGGTCGGGCCTCGGTATTCCGGGTAAACGTCAGTAAATCACAGGCCCTCAGCCTAAATCAAACAAACCGAGACTCGAGGATTGGGGGAGACCATGCCCCGGAGATTCGGGCAGTGGAGTCGATTTCATACTTGGGGATTGAATTGGCAGCAACCATTCAGCAAACAGTCACGCTGAATTATGCTAAACTGGCGTGACAGATCAGGAAGGATATAGACAATTGGGGTCGCCATCACCTATTACTACGGGGTCGTATTGCGGTAATCAAAATGTCAATATTACCTAAAGCATTATACCTGTTTCAGACTCTACCGGTCTCTCCTCCTAAGGGAACCCTTACCTCATTACAAAAGGATATCCTTCGCTTTATATGGGCTGGAGCTCGACCACGCATGTGACGGGACTTGGGTTATCTGGGCCCGGATTGCGGGGGTCTGGGGATCCCAAACTTACAGGACTATTTTAAGGCGGCTCAGATGAGGTATCTTGTCGAGTGGAGCAGAGTCGAGTCTGAAAAACGATGGTTGTTTCAGGACAAGGCGATAGCAGGGCTCCCCTTGTGGAAGGTACCTTTTTTAAAGAAAGCAGCTAGGCCACAGAGTCTACAGAGGTCACCAATTACAAGAACTGTGATGAAGATTTGGGACGGGGTGTCTACTAAAAGGGAACTCACGACATTTCCCTCATCTATGACGCCACTTTTTGAGAATAGAGATTTCTCTCCAGGTAGGGAGGACAAAGCATTCGCAGCATGGCATAATACGCCAAGCAGAGCAGCAGGGCATATGCTTGATGTCAAGGGTATCATTCCATTTCCACAACTACGTCAGGACTACGGGTTACCGGAGTCAGAGCGGCTACGCTATTTGCAGCTTCGACACTGGTTGCTTCATCCCGATATACACCCACAAGTGAGCCGCAAATTGACGAAATACGAAAAATGTCTAGTTACAAAACAAAACGACAAGAGATTGATCTCCGAGCTATATGCCATGCTTCGGCAACCGACCCCATTGCAACTCACACCTAGCCAGAAAAGATGGGCGAAAGATGGGCGAAAGAAATAGGGAGGGAAATATCGAATAAAGAGTGGGGAGAAATCTATTATAGGGCTAAGCATACAGCGCTTAATGTGTCCAGTGTTGAGACGGCCACCAAAATAGTTACGTATTGGTATTTAACACCAATGCGCCTTAACAAGGGTAATCCTGATCGCAGCCCTACATGCTGGAGGGGATGTGGTAAAGATGGTACTCTCTTACACTTGCTGTTGGAATGTCTGGTCATGTCAGCCTATTGGCCCAGAATATTGGATGACATAGATCAGCAATTTGACACACAAATCCCAAGATTCCCAGCGTACATTGTGTTGGGATTGCCCAACCCTTTAACATTTCCACTTAAATCCCGTAGGGGAAGACAGATGGGACTGGCATTAGGGGCAGCTCTCCAAAATATACTGACACACTGGGGGACACAAAGCGATACCAAAGGGGATGATGGACGGAGCGTTAGAGCAAATCAAACACTCACCCCCAGTCAACTGATCTGGGTTTAATCCATCATCATTCTTTAGCTCACTCCACCACCCCAGTTCAGACATGGCCATATGCAAATCGGTCTGACCCTGTGCCTCATGGGAACAGTCCAGCCCGAACTGCCAAGCCATGTCTTCCCTGGCCCAGAGACAAGCATCCTGGGACCGGTTTCGGGTTCATAACCCTCATCAGCCAGGCTATCTTGAATCCAGTGGCAAAGTGAGCAAGGGACCCACGTCTGGGCATACCCTGCCAACTTAGGGCGAACAAAGCGATACCAAAGGGGATGATGGACGGAGCGTTAGAGCAAATCAAACACTCACCCCCAGTCAACTGATCTGGGTTTAATCCATCATCATTCTTTAGCTCGTACTTAGGCTGGCTCCACAGGCTATGGTACATTCTCGGAATGGAACGAAATACTGCCACTCCTACAAATTCCAAAACCACATTTAATGAGGTATGGAAACCATTTCTCAACCTTTGTCGGCTGAATTTACTGAACTCATATGCCTGAGATATCGCCGCCTTCTGCGATTAACAGAGATAGATCAAACATCCCCAACCAATGATAGAACCTAGACTAAAGAGTCCACTGATTCCCAGAGAAATCATAAATGGAAGAAATGAGATTACCGGTAGAGGGAGGAGGGAGGGGGATGTGGGGGTAGTTTGAATTTTTTGTATATTGTTGTTTTGCTTGAACTATGCTGGATTAGCACCACAGTGCATATTTGGCACCTCTGTCGACAAATTGTATTTGCACTGAAAGATGGAGATGGAGGGGTAATAGATAGAGATTGTACTTGAAGAACTGTGAAGTGCTTTAAACAAATGTGAACATGTAAAGAATATTAAGAGTAATAACAATATTTAATAAAAAGATTTAAACCTAAAGCGTGCTGATCAGGTAAGACCCAATCGCTTTCAAAAGTGCACTACTCCCACAGTATTAGATGCATTAAATAGCTGGTGCACAAGTTCTCCGAAATGTTGAGGGAGGTTAGAGTGTAGTAGCAATTGTATTTCAGAGGAAGACCTTGATTCTTAGAGATAAAACGTCTTTCTAGCAGATGTTAAATAAACCTCTTTCTAAAATAATAAGGATTTTAGTCTGCTCAAGTTACCAAAGTAACAGTTCAGGGAAGACTTGGCTTGGCAGTTCGGGCTGGACTGTTCCCATGAGGCACAGGGTCAAGACTGATTTGCATGTAGCTGGGTCTGAACGGAGATGGTGAAGTGAGCTAAAGAAGGATGATGGATTCAACCCAGATCTGTGACTGGGGGTGAGTGTCTGAAAAGTTTCTGCGCTCCGTCCATCATCTCCTTGTGTTTGCCAAGTTACCAACGTTCACATTAAAAAAAGCTATTTAAGGCCAGACTGTCACCTCTCGGACTGTACGAGTGGGTGGAAATAACACATTATTAAAGCAAGTAGCGATCCTGGAAACCGTTACCACATAAGTTTCTTCTGGTTTAATCCCACAACAACCTTGGTCATAACTTCTATTTAAAAATAATGTGAATTCCAGATAATTCAAAGCAGCTGAGACACCCTTCAGATAACATGCTAAGTTGGCCACCAATGCTTTACACACTCAATGAAGCATGACCTCCGTGCAAATGAAAAAATTGACAAGCAAAGTTTCCCATTCGTTTCTACAGAGAAATGCTTCAGTTTCCCCATTCCTCCATCTGAAATTGAAAGGTAGGACTATGACTCATGCACACATTGCTCCCCTATTGCCTCATAGATGCCTACTGGAAAATGTTTCAAACATGATGTGAACTGAAAGATAGAATTCGGCAGAGAAATAAATCCTTGGATTAACCACTCTGCCTATGGTGTCTTGGCTAGTGCGAAAGGCAGCTTCTCTAGGTGTTCAATGCTTAACATTGTGTAAATTGCATTCTTTTTTGCCATTATTTTTTGTGATTGTATTAAATTATAAGGTGAAAAATAAATCTGACGTCAGGTGTTTCCATGTTAAGCGACCAGACTTCAGAGTCTGCAATGTCCAGCTCAATTGCATAATTGACCTAAGCTGGCTTTGTCCATGTTGTAAGAGGAACATGTCACTCCGTATAATGTAAACTGCAGAAGGCACCATATTATTGAGAGAATAAGTCCTAGTTGATAAAGTAGTCATAATGTTATCAACAACAGCCAATGCCTTTTCTAAATGAGCTTAATTTCTCGTATGAGCTCAGCATCTTCCTGCTGGGAAACTTTCCAAAGTTTATTATATATGGCAAATAGAAAGCATTTCAGACATGGCACTCTAGGAACAAACAAAGAAATTGTGTAAATTCAAATTGTCAGAAAGGAGAGACATGTGTTCTTTCACTGAATCTAGAGTGGAATGTTGTAGCAATTACTCACATTACTTTCCCACACTGTATGTTGTAACAATCCCTAAATCGTGTGTCTGCACATTACGTGGGTCTGGTCTGTTTATTCTCAAACCCTTTGTGTTGTTTAAAAAACGTGCATGACAAACATTAGTATCTAATGGCCACACTAGCCACCCATCAGAACAGGAATGTGAAGAATTGTATGTGTCATTCTGTATCATGTTATTGAGCTGTTCCTCAGTGTAATTTGTAAACTGTTGCCAATTATCAAAATGTGCAAATGCAGGAATATTTGGCGTGTTCATTTCCTTCATTTTAGCCAAGCCAAGGCATGATGTTTTCTGTACATTTTGTTCAGAATAAACATCTGACTTGGTATCAGACATTCTCTAAACAAAGCTTCATTGTCTTGTACTTGCCACTCTTTTGTTTCCCACACACTTTTAAATCAACAATGTCTTTCTAAAATTGATAACCTTGTATAGACAGTTGGAAAATAAAAGAAGCAGAATACATCAATTTAGATCCGGTAAGCATATTTATCTTCACTGGGGAAGGGGAAAGTTTAAAATAATAACACAGTGGATCTATGGAGTTTTTGCCAGAAAAATATGCAAACGTCTGCTTTAATGTTTCGAATCAACCCACTGACTGGTATCGGGCAGTGTTCCCACTGTGTATAATTAAAAACTGCATGTGGCGAACTAGCTCTGTGTAAATAGTGATATGCAGGATGACGATAACAGAACATTTCTCCATAATTAGTTGTTCCACTATATATATCTTAACTTTCAAATACAGTATAATATTCTAGCTCAGAACGCACAGTATTAATCTTTCTTTTTAAATTTTTTGTCCTTATTCACCTCAGGTTAGCCATCCGAGATCATCCTCTATTTGCACCCTTATCGTAGAGGAGCCACCACACCCAAGGCATAATTTACTTTTTCTTTTTCTTCTTCTTGTATCATGGCTGTCAAAACCAGGTAATGAAGTACAAAAGATGTGAGTAGGTGTAAACATTAGACAATCCCTAATATTTCAAATGGCCTCTCACCCCTTTTGCTCTAACCACTTCACTATTGGTGCCCGAAACGTATATCTTTTCTTTTTCATTTCCAACATATCTAATTTAAGAGTGTATCTAACTGAATTTTATCCAATCTGTGATCAGCCGTGGAAGGTTACTTATCCATTTCCTACAGATCTCCCTACGGACCAGGATGATCATGTAAAATAACAAGTTCACTCCATCCTTGTCCATTTTTGCCTTCTCCTCTAGTACCTAAAAAATAACAAGATATAGGCTAACCTGAACTTCTATATCAAGAATGTTCATTAAAGCCTTACTCACATCCTCCCAGAACCTTTGGACTCCTGAGCATTCCACAAACATATGAATGTCGTCTGCTTTTTCTAGGCCACACTTCACGCAGCTCACCACTTCTCATCTTCCTAGCTTCGACAACCTGAGAGGGGTCCAATGTGCCATCTGAACAGAGAAAAGATGGCTTCTCCTTAAATTGCCAGGCTTTAGAGTGCTATAAAGAGTGTTAAAAGATACTTGCCATAAGTTGTCCAGCTATAGCTCCGACAAATGTCTTTTCCACAGCTCCTCCGGCGACCTGAAATCTCCGTCCGCCAAATCGATCATCAGCCAGTACCATCTGGAAACCTCCTTAGCTTTTGGTGTCACTGATTTAAAATTTCTTCCAACTCATGGCTATTGTCTAGAACCAGCTTCTTACTTGGAGGCATTTTCAAATTTGACATTGTATTATCCACCAGTTCACAAACCCCATCCCATGATATCAGCCTACCCTCCTCCACCAGTTGACCCCACGTGCAAATGCCTGCCTCTTTTAACGGTGATGCCAGCTTATCCTTGACCCACTCAGTGGTGCCTAGAGAGTCCCAAATGGGTGGAAACTTGCTATAATAGGTGAGTTTAGGTGCCTTCTTGATATGAAACCATAGTTCAGCCATACCTTGTGGTACCTTCAGGCTCACCTTTTTGTAATATTTTGGGTCTCCAAACTTATACATAAAGCCAGAATCTCCACCCCGAGTGTCCATCAACATTGCTCTAAACATCCTATCAATTTCTGAACTCTCCGGATCATGCGGGAGCATCCTTCCATTCTTTAACATAAGTGCCTGGCATAATAACGTAAGTCCGGCAAAGTGAAGCCCCCTTTAAATTTATTCCGCTGCAATTTCTTCCAGGCTATCCGTGCTCCTTTTGAGACCCAAATAAAGCTGTTTATCCTAACTTGCAAACTCTCTAGCCATTCATTCTTGAAAGGTATGGGGATTGCATTAAATGCAAAAATTAATTTTGGCAGAATAGACATTTTAAATAAATGTACTCTCCCCAATATAGATAGGGGTAGATGAGCCCAGCTCGACATCAAATTGCAAGACTCTTTCACTATATTTAAGAAGTTCACGTCGGGAAGTTTCTTAATATCCAGTGTAATTCTGATCCCTAAATATCTAATTTCCTTTTTAACCAGGTTCATTTCTCTCCCATATTCCAGGCCATAACATCTGTCTTAAGATTGTTGATGGAATATCCTGTTACCTCACCAAACTCCCAGGTCGCTCTCCTGATTATTGGCAATGCAGCCTGAAGGTCGGCTGTATAGATCAAAAGGTCATTCACATAAAGGGCAACCTTTCTTTCCCAACTATTATACACAAAGGGAGGTATAGCTTTTTCATTTCTAATTTTGCTAGCTAACAGCTTGATATATAGATTAAGCATTAGCGGGGATAAGGGGCACTCCTATCTTGTTTCCCTCGTTATTTTAAACGGGGAGGTAAGATTTCCATCTACTAAACTTTTTGGCAAAAGGGGTTTGATATATCAAAGATAGGGTCCTACAAATGTTTTTCTCCTAAGTTATAGAGCTTTAGCATTGATTGCAAGTAGACCCAATTTACCCAGTCAAATGCTTTTGTAGCATCTAAAGTTATTGCACCAAGGGTACCTTATGTGTGGTGGCAAGATCAATAGCACCAATCAAGCTATTGGTCCTCATGCAGGAGCACCCCAACCACACCATTAAGCTTCTCTGCTAATATTTTAGCGAATACCTTGCAATTGCAATTTAGAAGGCAGATTGGCTTGTATGACTCACAGTTCCTTGAGCATTACCCAGACTTCAAGATTAATGTCACTGTGGCTTCATTCAATGATGCAGATATCGCTGACCCTTTCTCAAATGTCTCCACAAATAAATTTGTCTTAATTGGCAACAAGGTATCCACTAGAGCTTCCCATCCAGGCCTGCTGCCTTTCCTAATTTGCCAGACTTAATTGCTTGACTAATTTCCAGGGGGTTATATTGCTATTCAGATATTCGTTATTATCCTCACTTAACTTGACTGGATCTACTTGTTCCAACCAGGACTTCACCCCTTCCTTTATTGTCACTAAATCTTCATGGTATAAGTCTTTAAAGAAATTTTGAAATGCCTTCTCGATCTCCACTTTTTCGCTTAACAATATCCCTGTCTTATTGCATTTTATTTCATTAATAACACTTCTTTCTACATCTACCTTACTTTTCCAAGCTAACAGCCTGCCACAGTTTTTCTCCATACTCAAAATGAGATATCTTACTAGCCTCCCCTCACTTTGAACATATTTCAAAGTGATGCCTAATATTCTAATCTTGAGGGGGGGTGCAAGAGGAAAGTTCCCAGGCGGAGCCGCAAGAAGTGATCTCTAACTTTGAGGTGTTGCCCCTAGGTGGCATTATGGCTGCCAAGTACCCTTAGACTTTACCAGTCCAAATAAATATCAAGTTCTTCCAGTGAAAGATTCAGATACCATTATCCAGCATTGGCAAGGTTTGCAGGTAACAGGAGAGTCTCGCATGGGGAATGAGACCCCTGTTAGTGAAAACCTTTTGTCAATATACAGCCAACGAAAGGTTTAGCAGGCTCGCGACCTCCCACAACAGAGGCAGCGATAGGTCATTCAGTTGGGGATTTGATTCAGGCCCTTACTGTAGAGATCAGGAGTAGATGTGAAATCTGAGAGCTGAACCAAAAGGTGATTCAGATAGCTTGTGACAGTTTAGAAAAAAATATGGATGACCTTTCAAACAGAACTACTATGCTGGAGGATACCATTAAGGAACTAAAATCCTGGTGGAGGCTAATAAAGATGATATTCGTTACCTGAAAACAAAAGAAGAAGGATACGAAGAGAAATTAGAGTCCTTGGAAAACAATCAGAGGAGAATAACCTGAGAATTCTGAAAGTGCCAGAGGGGGAAGAGGGAGATAATTTGAAAACATTTCTGGCAAGATTGATTAAAGGTTGGACCCAAATCGACGACTCAGAACTGGACATTATCAAGGATATTCAGAGGGTACATAGGGATCCCTCTAAAGAATAATTGCTAATAGAAGCAAAACGAGAAGATTCTAGTCAACCTTCACACTTATACCACCAATGAGCACATTCTTTTAAGTGCTCCTAAGTTAAAGTCGCTCAAAGTTGACGATATAACTTTGAAATAAGATCAGATGTTTCACAGATCACTTCGAATAAACAGTGGGAATTGGGGAAAAGGATAGACCCAATAAAGAAGTTGGGGGCTACAGCTCAGCTGAAATTTCCTGCCACTCTTTGAGTGATGTATAATAATAAGATGCACAACTTTAGATGTTACAAAGAAGTCGATGATTCTGTAAAAACTGCTATGGGCACCAGCAGTAGTCTCATCTAGAGATAATGGTTAGTAATAGCTAAAAATCGAGAGTATCCTTTAACCTCTGACCTCTCTCTTTACCCTCTTTTTCCTTCTTTTTATTTTCTTTTTAGGTTTGTTTGTCCTTTGTTTTGTGGCAACAGGGTGCACTTCGGAGATTGCATTCCCCTAGCCCTAAATTATTAGTTGCTTCCGCCTTCAGAAACTCCTTTAGGTTCTGGTGAAATATCTTGACGTCCACTGCGTTCTCTACCAGGGTCTGCACTGACTGCTGGTTCCGAAGCAGTGTCCTCAAAATGTGTGGCATATTTAAGGGAAATACCTGCTACTTTCTTCTTTTTGAAATGAGGTTTCTGTTGTGGAAGTTTGTCTTCCATTTTTATGATGTTGTCAGACGAGCGTTGTGAGTCCTTTCTTTGTTTCACGTACTCCTCCAATCTGCGCTCTGATCATTCTCATCTCTCCTAGCATTTTTTGGGCGTTTCCTGAATGGAACAAGAAGGACGTTTATCAGTACACTAATACCTATCAGGTTCTCTCAAACTTTCATGGTTATACAAATTATAGCGTTTTTCAGAGGAGTCCTGTTGGGGAGATTTGCCCCTTTATTTTTTTGTTTCTCCCAGCATTTTTCAGAAGACTGTGGTGACTGTTTAGAGTTATCCTTTTCAAATTACCCTTAAGTTGTGGTTTATTAGTTTTGGCCCCCACACTAACTTTACCTATAGATGTACAGGATTTAGCAATAATTTTTGTTAGTTGTCGCTCCTGATTCACTGCTGAAATTTGCGCGAGACATTAGCAAATTGCCAAAGCTGCTGCTTACCCTTTAATATTACTTAAAATTATTGAGGTTACTGTGCCCCTGTTAGGGTAGGACCTGGACAACCCAGAAGGCAGGGTGCAATGTATTCAAAAAGTAGGACACAGACTTTTAAGTTTTACATGTCCTGGTAGTAAAAAACTCTTAAATTCCTAAGGCCTATCTCTCCCACAGGATATCATTGGAGTTACCTCATCATATTTTATAAGTGTAATTCCCAAATTGGAAGAGATAACCATGTTTCGTGTCTCTGGAATCACAATTTAAAATCCTAACTTATGGTAAGTCAGAATTTAAATTGCAATTCTTAAAATGCCACTTTTAGAAAGTTGGCATTGTTTTGCCTTAGCCACTTAGTGCCTGTAGCCTGTGTCTGTTCACATGTCTGAGTGCATTTGACAGTTGGGCTTTGTGTATTCCTCCTAGACAGCCACACAAAATGGGGAGCTGGGATGTGACAGGGTGTGCCATCACTGGCACAATGAGAGGGCGAAGCTGGGCACAGCCCTACTTACACTTGAATAGCCTGTGCCCTGTTTCCATACAAAGGGCTGCATACACCCTGTATTTAGTCTAGGGTAAAGGCAGGGAACATCTGCACTTCAAAGCCATACCTCTAGAAGCTTCTCCCCACTTCAACTGTGTATTAATACTGGACCTCGGACACAAACTCTTCAGTACACTTCTGAACCTGTGGATACTCTGCCAGGAAGAAGGACTGCTGTGCTGCTCAATTGCTGCTCAAGGACTTCCACTCTGCTGGACTGCAATCTGCTAGGCTCCTGCTGTGTTGTGCTGGCCTGCTGCCTCCTGCCCTCTTACCTGGGTGAGGACTGGACCTGAATCTCTTGAACTCAGAACCCAGAGTGACTCCAAGGGCTAGTTGGCTGGCCTCCTGATCTGAAGCCTCAGTGACATAACAGGCTTCCAACAACCTTGCACCTGCACCTGTACTCTGCCATCTGTGGGCCCGATTCACAAAGATAAAGTGAGACAAAAGTCTAACTTTACGAATTTCAGTATTCACAAAGGGCATTCACTACTCGTAAATGCCCTTTGTGAATACTGAAAGTCGTAAAGTTAGACTTTCGGTATTCACAAAGGGCATTTACGACTAGTAAATGCCTTTTGTGAATACCGAAAGTCGTAAAGTTGGACTTTCGTCTAACTTTACCTTTGTGAATCGGGCCCTGTGAGTCTACCCTTCCAAATGGTGCCACTCCAGTCCTGGAGCCTTGGAAGTGGGCTTAAGATGCTTTGCCAGCCTCTGTGGACCCAGCAGAACTAACGATTTCCTCTATTGCATGACGCAACCCCAAGCAAAATAGACATATCTCCGCTGTTGCATGGATTGGACCCGTCACAAAGGCTCGCATTCCCGGCTGCGCCCATATCTCCTTCAGAGCCATTGCTGTGCAACACATACTCAGTGCAGGCCCATGCATCTCTCATCAACTTCAGCCTCAACAACAAAGCTGGACTCACAGCTCATCGGAACTGACGCATCATCCTGACTGCGTGCGGCATCTTCGACTCCTGTCTTTCCATTGCAAGCCCTCACTCAATGGGATCCTTAACATCTATGCAACAGGACCTCGCACCGCAGTCTTGCCGCATCTTGGAGCCAACACATACCTTCGGCTGTACAACACATTTTCGAGGGGTATCCATACATTGCTCCCCAACCAGGATTTACAGTACTTTTTGTCCAGCAGGCCTAACTGTGTCCCTGTAGCCGGCCCACATTTCATTGTGGTCGGCCTGAACTTGTGACTTTGTCCCAGTCTGGCGCAACCAGATATCCACAGCTGGAACTTTACGCCTTCTGGCGCTACTTTCTCTCAAAAAATTAAAATCCAATATCTCTGGTTTAACTAATTGGATTTTTGTTATTTTGGTATTGTTTCAGTTATTAAAAATCACTCTTTGTTTCCAATCCTGTTGTGGTCTCCTTTTGTGGTGTGTTTTCACTGTGTTACTGTTTGAAGTGTTTCACAAATACTTTACACATTGCCTCTGAGTTAAGCCTGACCCCAGTGCAAAGCCACTCTGTTTACCCAGGAGCAGTATCATCACAGTGAATTTATGTCAGCCATGTGAGACGTCCTTGACATATCTTAGTAGTGCACAGTGGTGTAGCTGGGGGGGCGGCGATGGGGGCGGAGTTTTTGGGTGGCAGCCGGCCCCCCTTCACCTGCTCTCACCTGCGGCCGTTGCGGCCGCAAGAATCAATAATCGGCCGCTACCACCACCCCCCCCCCGCTCTTCTATCATTTTGCCGTGGGCGGCAAAAGCAGGGGCCGCCACGGGCAGCCTAAGGCCTAGCTATGCCCCTGGTAGTGCAACTAGGGGAGTTCTGGCCTCTGCAATTTTACTAACAAAGTTATCCTTCTAACACCTGCTCAGGACAATTTGTTTATAGTAAAGGTCTCTGTTGCCATCATGAGTAATGCAGTGCTATAAAAAAGCATTAAAAGAAATATTTAGGACCAGTTTACAAAAACATTTGTAAATTACAGCATATGTATGTAGGTTCTATAATGTACGAATGTCTATTTAATTAACAATTATTTCATGCTTACACACACATTCTTTTTTCACATTGTAAATGATTTGTGCAGGTGCATGGATTCACTACAATGATAAATTATGGATTTTTCTTAAATCTACATGTGAGTATTCTACACATGCAGGCATCATATATGCAGCATTTGAACAATTGTTGAACTTCATTTCTTAGATTTGATTGTCATTTTCATTTAGAAATATATATTCCTTTGCATATCTGCCCTTGCTATGTTCACCGTCTCATGTGAGCTCTGTTTTGCTTTCTTATACTTAATGGAACACTTATGATTCGGTCATTCAGAGCACTGTCATGAAGGATTGCATTCACTGGGGGCATAGCTGCGAGCATTCTTCATGTGGAAACCATTTATAAAATGCTTACATTTAACTCAGAATTTCTCTGGATTAGTGCAAATGTAGCAGAGAGCACAGCACAGAAAGAGAGAGAGGTAATTGCCATTCTCTGTTTCCGATCTTCACAGTCTGCAATACATTCATATAACTCCGAGAAATTGATGATACTGCTCCAGGGGCCGTATTATGTATAGCGCTCTGAGTGTGCAGTAGGAGTGTACACCTGCTTTCTACTCCCCTGGAGACCTACTGTATTACAGCATACGACTCCAATGCTTGTGCTTCACTTTCTGTAATAGTGACCATTATAGACTATCTTTATAAGAAGAAGCCAAGCAAAAGGACTTCATTTCCCATCACCCACCACACAGAAAGTGACATCACTGGATCTCCCTTCATCCACCTACACAGGAAGTAACATCACTGGATTTCTTATCATACATCTGGACAGGAAGTTACATTACTGGTTTTCCAGTCGAAACCATCTTTAAAAAAAGAAGCCAAGCATAGGACTGCATTTCCCATCACCCATCAGCACAGGAAATTACATCACGGCACCCTGCACTTCTTACCCCTCTCAGTACCTACATATTGCCAACTGCAATAGGGACGCCAAAGGAAAGCCCATCTGCACACATCTGAACCTCGGCCATGCCAGGCACCAGGAACCCTGGTCGGAACACCGTCCAATGATACTCTGCAGCACTCATTAGGTCACTAGACTCCAGACATCATTCCATCAACTGCTGCCATGTTGCATCTCACACCATGGTAGGAGCTTTTACCTGCACCCACTACTGGTCCTCTAGCAGCCACACACCCACACCCCCCACTAAAATACTAACAATGTCCTCAACAACCCCACCCAACACACAGGCCACACAAGTACCAACAGCTCCTATATCCCCACCCTACACCACACGCCACAGCAAACCTGCATGTCAACACCCACTTGCATGCATGCTTCTCATCACACAATCACTCTGCAAACACACAACCGAAATATGGGACCGGCTGATTAGCGACGCACCTGACATCCTCTTTATCACTGAAACCTGGCAACACCCCTCATCATCTCCCAACATCGTCACAGCAATCCCAGTGGGCTACAAGATCGCTCCATAGGTCCACCTTCACAAGCCAGGATGACTCACTCTCATCTACAAAAAATCCATCAAATGCACAACATCCACAAAGAACGCCACTCTATTCATGGAACACCTGCACTACAATCTGCAAATCTCAGAAAAATTCACCCTGAAAGAAACCCTCACCTACCGACCACCTGGACCATGAGCCACCCTTACCAACCTCATCACCAACTTCATTGCTCCACTTACCATCAAATCCAGAGCCTACATTCTCCTTGGTGACCTCAAGTTTCATCTGGAAGACCAAAATGACCCCTGTTCCACTTCACTCCTCGAAAGCTTGAGCAACATCAGAGTCACCCAGCTCGCCCCAGAACCAACACACACCGCAGGACACACACTGGATCCCATCTTCACTACAAGCGACAGCATCAAATACAACTCCACCACACCTCTCTTATGGGCCGACCACTCCATTATCTACTTTGAAATCAACACACCTCAAGTCAACACCGCTATCAGGCTCAGCTTTCCAAGTCACAGCTGGGGCAAAATCATGGAAGCAGACTGGCTCAGCACCCTCAGCATGGATACACCTGACAACCACGACAAGGACATCAACAAGTTCAAACACTCGATCAACAACTGTGCTGTTTCCCTAGCACCCATCAAACCCAACAAGCACAGTATATATAGAACTACCTACAACATTGCACTCAGAAACTATCACCAGGAAATAAGAGACACCAAGAAAAAAGCACTAGTGGACCAAATCGAAGGAAGCTTCAAAAGCTGCAAGAAGATCTTCTCGATTGTTAAGGATTTCACCTCATGCTCAGCCACTGTCACCAAAATCGCTGCCTCCCAGCAACTCTGCAACAACCTATCCAACTTCCTCCATAATAAAATTACAAATATCTACAGCAACTTTGCACACCAACCCAACCCCAGAGAACTCATTGCTAATGCTAACCCACCCCCCAGTCACCATGAAGGCCACCTAACCGGAGGTAGTGGCAGAGGCACTCCCATGTATTGGGATCACAGGATGACCGTGGACTACCATTATATTAATTGACTTTAGCTGTTTTTTTAATGTACGGCAAAAAAATTTCTGCATGTGCACTTTTCCTTGAATATTTCTTGTGTCACTTTGTAGTTTCAAGTGGGAGTGCATTCACAGAGTAGAACAGCCTTGCCAGGAACAGAACGTGTGGGATGGGCATTTGAAAGCATGAGAGTGAGAGAGGTGTGGAATGTACTTCTTGGTCTCGGATTGCAGTGTTATGAGCAATGGTGCTCAAATGTGCATTATGTTGTACATTGGGAGATGAAGTGTGTGATGCTTTAGGCAGTGGTGCACAAAAGTGCATTGTGTTATACATTGGGAAGTATTATGAAGTTCTTACTATTGGCTTTGACATGCCCTCATGCCATCTTGAATTCTTACTCTATCTAGCTTGAGCTTTTACGCACACAGGCAGGCCCCCATATTACTCAAGTTGTTTACGCTAGTCACGTTCAAGGTTGTTTTCCGTACATTTGGAGATTGTTTTCCACTTTCTCAAGCTTCGTTTAGATAAGGGGCTGGAACATGTGGGAGCGCAGAAGGATACATGAGAAATATTTTGCCTTTGGAATGCTTGCATGGAGAGTGGCCAACTCCAGCAAGTTTCCTTGGCGCAGAGGAGGGCCTCTCAGAAACTTCTAGTGCTTTGAGATTATAAAACTGGCTTTTGTTGACTTGGAAACCAGGATTTTGGACCTAAATGATGGGCACGTCTACTTCAGTGTAGGAACCCGGCTTGCTGAGGCTCTTAACCCCGGCACTGACTCCCCCAGTCTGGAGTGGGCTAAGATGCAGTGTTTGCAGCAGGTGATGTGTTTTCTTTTAAAATTGACTTTGTGATGTGTGAGTGTGTTTGTGTGCACATTCAAGTCTCCAGTGGTTATAATCATTTGATGTATTTAGTGTATATATCTTTTTGATTTCTTGCAGTGGACATCCATATTATTATCTGCTTGAATTTTATTTCAGGTATTTTATTCCATGCATTTAAAAATTGCATTTGCTTACTTATAAGTGTGATATTGCTTGCACCTATATATTTATATATATAAATATATATTTATATATATAAATAAATATATATATATATATATATATATATATTCACTGAAAAAACCATAGGTTTTAGGGACATTTATAGTTAGTTGGACATTGCACTCGTACAAAACCCGTGAAATTCCCCAGTTATAGTTAGTTCAGGTAACTATAACTCGCGCCCCGCAATGCACTGCTGATGACGTCACATATTACATCACTCATGACATGGTCAGTGACATCACTCATGACATCTCAAATGACATCACTGATGACATCACTGATGACATCATCCAGTGACTGTGTGTTTCTGTAAAGTTTAATTTTGTTTTATATATATGCCAAGCTGTATTGAGGAATGAGTGGGTGTATAAATGTCTGTATGGAGGATTTAGTAGGTACGTGACTGACTGTATAAGTGAGTGATTAAACGTATCTTACTGAATGCATGGGTTAGTGACTAAACTGGGTGAATGTCTGTATCCGTCTGTCTGTTGCTGTGTAAGTGGCTGCATGGGTTTGTGAATAGCTACATGAGTGTCTATATGAGTTATTGATTGGTTGTCTGAGTATCTGTATGGGTGCCTGAGTGTTTGTGTGGGTGGGGTGTGTGCGACTCTGTGCATAGATGTGTGAGTGGGTGATTCACTGGGTGGATGGTTTCAAGAGTGCATCTGTGATAGACTGTATGGGTGGGTAAGTGTGTGTAAGAGTGTGTTAGTGAGTGAATGTATGTCCCAGTGGTACATGTGTGAGTAACTACATATGTGAAAGGCAGTATATATGTGTGTTGGAGTATATAAATGGCTATAAGTGAGAGTGTGTGATTGTGAGAGTGGCTGTATGGATGAGTGTGTGCTTGTATCAGTGATTGTATAAGAGCGTAAAAATGTGCTAGTATTTGTATGAGTAAGTGAGCTGGTGTGTGTAGGACTGTATAGGTGAGTAAATGGCAGTGTGAATAATTATTTGCATGACTGACTAGGTGTGTGAGTACCTCTATGGATGAGTGGCGGTGTGTGAGTGTCTATATAGGAGTATGAGTGCATATGATAGTCCTGTACTGAGTGACCGTAAGTATGAGTGACTTTACGGGTGAGTTAGTGGATGTGTGTGTAGACCTAAGAATCAGTGAGTGGGTATGTAGTTATTGGTGTTGGAGTGTCTATGGTTTTGCGAATGGCAGTCTGTTATTTAGAGTGGGTGTATCAAAGGTTATATTAGGGTGTGAGGAGGTGCATCAGATTATCACCTGGATGATGTCATCAGTGATGTCATCAGTGATGTCATTTGAGATGTCATCAGTGATGTCATCAGTGATGTCACTGGCCATGTCATGAGTGATGTAATATGTGACGTCATCAGCAGTGCATTGCGGGGGCGCGAGTTATAGTTACCTGAACTAACTATAACGGGGGAATTTCACGGGTTTTGTACGAGTGCAATGTCCAACTAACTATAACTGTCCCTAAAACCTATGGTTTTTTCAGTAAATTTCAAAGGTTTTTTAAATGCTAATTTCTAACTATAACGTGTCTGAAACCTATGGTTTTTTCAGTGAATTTCAAAGGTTTTTTAAATGCTAATTTCTAACTATAACTGTCCCTAAAACCTATGGTTTTTTCAGTGAATTTCAAAGGTTTTTAAATGCTAATTCCTAACTATAACATGTCTGAAACCTATGGTTTTTTCAGTGAATTTCAAAGGTTTTGTAAATGACAATTTTTAAATGTATTAATTGGTATATTTATTTTTGGATACTGATTTACTACATTTTTTTAAACTATTTATTTTTACATATTTTATTTTTTAAATTACATTGTAATTACATTATACATTACATTACAAAATATACTTTCTCTGAATGAATTACTTTAGTTTAAATACTTTGCAAATAGGCAATAGACTATTAAGTACAGTAGTTACAGTTGTTGCAATGGGCACCACAATTTCAAACACAATGCAACATTGAGCTCAATGTGAATTTCTAGTTAAATGCAATTAGTTACTTTATGGATTACTTTTCTAACCACAGGACTGGATCCTAGATTCAGTCCTGGGACATCTCCTGTAAACAGTTGAGTAAAAGCGTTTTGGTTACAGTAGTGATTTTTAAGGACTATTATTGTATTTTAAAAGTTGACACTTAGAAACTTTTTCACATAGAATCACCAATGTTATCCTATGGGAGGAAATTCACTTAGCAGGTAAGTAGTGTTTTCGTTACTTTTTCTTACTCAGTGTTGGATCCTGGATCCAGCACTGGTGCATGTCCTGTAAACAGTTGAAAGAATGTGTTTAAGTCATACAGGCGATTTTTAAGGAATATTTGTAGTTTGTGAAAATCGACACTTTGAAACTTTTCTGCTGAAAACCAGACAATGGATTCCTACGGAAGGAAATATAAGTTACTGGTAAGTACGGTTAGAATTACTTTTCAGGGTCAGTGCTGGGCTAAAAGATGCAGCACTGGGTTCTCTCCTGATAACAGGTGAGTAAATCGGAATTCGTAGTTCGGTTGATTTTAGAGGAATATTATAAAGTTCCAAAACTCCACACTTAGAAGAATTTCCAAGTGAAACCAGTCAATGTTAGCCTATGGAAGGAAATTCAAGTTGCTGGTAAGTACGGTTAAAATTACTTTTCAGGATCAGTACTGGGCTGAAAGATGCAGCACTGAGGTCTCTCCTGATAACAGGTGAGTAAATTGGAATTTGTATTTCGGCTGATATTAGAGGAATATTTGTATGTTTAAAAAATCGACACTTAGAAACTTTTTCAGCAAAAAGCAGGCAATGATATCCTATGGAAGGAAATTCAAGTTACTGGTAAGTACGGTTAAAATTACTTTTCAGGATCAGTACTGGGCTGAAAGATGCAGCACTGAGGTCTCTCCTGATAACAGGTGAGTAAATCTTAATTCGTAGTTCGGCTGATTTTAGAGGAATATTTGCACAATGGTGAAGGAAGGGGGTGGGGCCTGAGGTGACATGTCTGCAAACACACCCAGTGGCGCGTTTTTAAGTTGGAGAATTAATTCCTTCTCAATCCCGAGGGTCCCTAGGGGCCAACTAGCCCACCAGATACGTCTAGTATGCCCCAGACAGCTGCGTTGCAGAGAGGTGTTCAGAGGCCACTCCCCTTTTTACAACACTCTGCAACGCAGCTCCGTGGCGCTTACTGGAGGTACCTGGTGGGCTAGTTGGCCCCAGGGACCCTCAGGATTGAAGGGGATTTAATTCCCCATCTTAAAACGCGCCACGGGGCCTGTTTGCACACATGTCACCTGAAGCCCCGCCCCTCCCTTCACCACTGTGCAAACGCGCCCGTGGCGTGTTTTAAGTTGGGGGTTAAGTCCCCTTGAATCCTGAGGGTCCCTGGGGGCCAACTAGCTCACCATGTACCTCCAAAAAGCGCCACAGAGCTGCGTTGCAGAGAGGTGTAAAAGGGGCGTGGCCTCTGTACACCTCTCTGCAATGCAGCCCCTGGCGCATACTGGAGGTTCCTGGTGGGCTAGTTGGCCCTCAGGGACCCCAGTATTGAAGGGGAATTCGTTCCCATCTGCAAACGCGCCAGGGGGTGCGTTTGCAGAGTGGTAAAGGAAGGGGGCGGGGCCTGCGGCCCGATCATTTTTTGTTGTTGTTTTTTTTTCTCCCATTGGGGGTTGTGTGGCCCCCTTTACTTTTTCCTATTTTTGGGCCCTGGGGACCCCATCCCCCAGGGCCTTATCCCTTTTTTTTTTTTATTAAACGGGAAGGGGGCCGCGTGGCCCCCTCCCATGGCCGAATCCGGCCCCGGGGACCCCATCCCCGGGGCATGGCCACACTTTTAAATACATTTTTAAGGAGGGGGCTGCGTGGCCCCCCTCCTCAGGCCTCCTTTTGCCCCGGGGACCCCATCCCCGGGGCAGGCCTTTATTTATTATTATTATTTTTTTTTATTATTATTTTTGGGGAGGGGGCCGCGTGGCCCCCTCCCGAGCCACTACTTGCCCCGGGGACCCCATCCCCGGGGCTGGCCCTCTCCATTGGGGACTGTGGGGGTCCCCAATCCCCCACAGTCCCACCGGCTCCCGCGTCCCTTGGGAGCCGGCATTGCTTTCCACATGGGGAGCTGCTAACATGCAGCTCCCCATGGTGAAAAGCAATTTGCTTTGGATATTGGAAGCAAGAGCAGGTTTCCTGCTCTTGCTTCCAATATCCAAAGCAGTTTGCTATGACAGGACGGGGCCGCGAGGCTCCCGTCCTGTCATAGCAAACTACAGTGTCCCGGAGGTAGGCACCCCGGGACACTGCAGGGAGCCGGCCCTGGGGGTGGTGGTCCCCAGGGCCATTACAGGCTCCAGGAGGGGGCCGCGCGGCCCCTCCCCTCCATTGACAAAGCCCCGGTGGTGGTCCCGGGGCTCTGGGGGTCCGTAATGGACCCCCATATTGACATTTTTAGTGCCCCGGGAGGTGGTGGTCCCCGGGGCATGTGGGGGCTCGAGCCCCCCACACAGGTAATTTTTAAAAAATGATTGAAGAAGCCCCGGGAGGTGACGGTCCCGGGGCTGCGGGAGGGCCGAGAGCCCTCCCGCACCATTTATTTTTAAAGCCCCGGGGGTGGAAGTCCCTGGGGCTTGGGGGGCCTTAGAGACCCCCACATATTATAAATACCCCCCTCCATGCCCCCGGGACTTGGCCCACCCGGGGCCAATTAACAACGAAGCGCGGGAGACCGCGCTCGTTTTTCTTCGGCGGGATTCGCGCACCCTAAGCGCATCCCGCCGATTTCTTTTGTTGAAAAAATGCTTTTTTCTGTCCAGGGGGTCCTTGTGGGACCCCCTGAGCAGACCTAGGGGGTCAGGGTGTTTCTACCCTGCCCCCTTTGTGTGTTTTCCGCACTTGTTTCTTTTTTTTTTTCTCGGCGGGATCCGCGCATCCTGTCGATTTAAAAAAAAAAAAAAATGCTTTTTTCTGCCCAGGGGGTCTTTGTGGGACCCCCTGAGCAGACCTAAGGGGTCAGGGTGTTTCTACCCTGCCCCCTTTTTGCGCTTTGCGCACTTGTTTCTGTCCCTCCGTTCTACCGAGGGACAAAATGGCTGCCAACACTTCCTGATTTGGAGTGTTGACAGCCAATTAGCATGCAGCTCGTGATCGGGAGGGTACGCGGACCCTACTCGGCCATAGATATATATGTGATTTTATTTGTGATTTTCTCAGAAACTACTGAACAGATTTACACCATTTAAGCAAAAGGCACGACACTGAACCAAGGGCTACCTCTTTGCCAAATTTGGTGTAATTCCATTCAGCAGTTCGGGCTGTAGCCGTGATGAAAGGATCCTATGGAAAAATGAATGGGGAAAACGCGTTTTGGGACCCCCCTTTTTTCTCGGCCCCCGCTTGACGAATCAACCCGAGACTTTCAGGGTAGGAGCGGAGCGCCCAACAAGTTGGAAGCTTTCGCGAAGATTCGTCAACCGGCGCAAGAGTTATTTCAAATAGAATGTCGCGGATTTCCTATGGAAAATAGGTCCTAACTATAACTATCTACTGGCGACCGCCAGTAGATAATATATATATATATTCACTGAAAAAAACATAGTTTTCGGGGACGTTATAGTTAGAAATTAGCATTTAAAAAACCTTTGAAATTCACTGAAAAAACCACAGGTTTCATGGACGTTATAGTTAGTTGGACATTTCACTCGTACAAAACCAGAGAAATTCGGCCATTATAGTTAGTTGAGCTAACTATAACTCGCGCCCCTGCAATGCACTGCTGATGACGTCACATATTACATCACTCATGACATGGTCAGTGACATCACTGATGACATCACCGATGACATCATGCAGTGACTGTGTGTTTCTGTAAAGTTTAAATATGTTTTATATATGTATATATATATATATATATATATATATATATATATATATATATATATATATATATATATATATATATATATATATATATATATATATATATATATATATATATATATATATATGCAACAAAGAAAGTTTGCCGAGCCCGGTTTAGAAACTGCTCCAGATATTTTATTCAACTCTGCAAAAACAAACCCTACGCGTTTCGGCTTTTATAAGCCTTGATCACAGGTGGGTGACATTACGACGTAATTGCAAGTGCTTCAAAAATCAAAAGTCATGTGACTGTTAGTCGTAGCACTACCAGTTCCAAGATGCACCTCTGTTGTTGGTATATTGCACACACAGTTAGTGTATATTTTTTTGACTGTAATAGCCTCCTTTGCTGTAGTGCACTGTTATTTCAATCTTGGAATGCAGTTGCTAAGTGCAAAATGTCCCGGATTTGCAGCCCAGTAAAAGCGAAATACCTGGTTTCAAAACTGTCCAAGAAAAGTGTAGCTTTTCTTTTCTCCCTTTCACTCCACTCACACCAGAAATACCAAGGCACTCCACAGGTCTGGTGTTGGGAGAGCGGGTCATGCCCCCAAAAGTATATATATATATCAGAAACTCTCCCCCCAAGGTGAGAGAAAGCTGCACACACGGTATGGCTTAGCACACTCCTTTTATTTAAAACTTAAAGTTGCACCAATCCTGACACGTTTCGGTCTCATCAGACCTTGATCACAGGTAACGGCAAGAATTTCCTGATGGCTGCCCACAGTCCCAATCACAATATATAGTACTTGCCCCATGGCTCCCTCGTGGGTTGCAGGTACATGATGGGACCTGTCGTTTGCCAAACAGTCTCATATAGCCCGAGTAGGCAATCACATAAAATGTCCAATGCAGCTAATCAGGTAACATCCATTGGAATAGCAGCC
Source organism: Calotriton arnoldi (assembly GCA_963921515.1). Lineage (NCBI taxonomy): Eukaryota > Metazoa > Chordata > Amphibia > Caudata > Salamandridae > Calotriton > Calotriton arnoldi. Next base: position 356,852 of record CAWUFW010012544.1, on the reverse strand, counting down.
ATAAACCATTCCTCTAGCAGTCCTTAACCCAAAGGCTGCTTGGATCCTAGCCACGATGATTCACGGCGGCACCACAGCCTTGCGTCGCTTCACCAACTTCCTCGAAAAGGCAGTCCAAAAAGGCATTTGTGGTGCTCTTAATGGCAGTGCAGACTCACGGCAGGACCACGCCGTTTTACACAACAGAAACTCTCCCCCCAAGGTGAGAGAAAGCTGCACACACGGTATGTATATATGCCAAGGAGTATTGAAGAATGAGTGGGTGTATGAGTGTCTGAATGGATGATTTAGTAGGTGCATGACTGATTATATAAGTGAGTGATTAATTGTGTCTTACTGAATGTATGGGTTAGTGATTAAACTGTGTGAATATCTGTATCCGTCTGTCAGTTCGTGTGTAAGCGGCTGCATGGGTTAGTGAGTAGCTACATGACTGTCTATATGGGTTATTGATTGGTTGTCTGTGTATCTGTATGGGTGCCTGAGTGTCTGTGTGGGTGGGATGAGTGTGTGCTTGTGTCACTGATTGTATAAGAGAGTAAGTATGTGTTAGTATCTGTATGAATAAGTGAGGTGGTATGTGTATAACTGTATTGGTGAGTAAATGGCAGTGTGTTTGAGTCTTTGGGTGACTGACTAGGTGTGTGAGTATCTCTGTGGATGAGTGGCAGTATGTGAATGTCTGTATGGGTGTATGAGTGCCTATATCAGAGGCTGTAATGATCAGTGACTGCGTGTATGAGTGACTGTATCGGTGAGTGAGTGGATGTGTGTAGACCTATGAATCAGTGAGTGGGTATGTACTTACTGGTATTGGTGTGTCTATGGTTTCGAGAATGGTAGTCTGTATTTTACAGTGGGTGTATGAAAGGTTATATTAGGGTGTGAGGAGGTGCATTAGAAATTAAGTGGATGATGTCATCAGTGATGTCATCAGTGATGTCATTTTTTCAGTGAATTTCAAAGGTTTTTAAAATGATAATTTCTAACTATAATGTCCCTGAAACCTATGTTTTTTCAGTGAATTTCAAAGGTTTTTTAAACGATAACTTCTAACTATAACATCCCTGAAACCTATGGCTTTTTCAGTGAATTTCAAAGGTTTTGTAAATGAAAGTTTCTAACTATAACGTCCCTGAAACATGTGTTTTTTTCAGTGAATTTGTAAGGTTTTTTAAATGCTAATTTCTAACTATGCCTACATAGGTGGGACATGTGCGGAAAGAGGAAGAAAGGTGCGAAAGAAGCAAGAGAAGTGCAGAAAGAGGCAAGAGAGGTGCAGAAAGAGGAAGAAAGGTGCAGAAAGAGGAAGAAAGGTGCAGAAAGAAGCAAGAGAAATGCAGAAAGAGGCAACAGTTGTCCAGAAAGAGGAAGAAAGGTGCAGAAAGAAGCAAGAGATGTGCAGAAAGAACCAACAGAGGTGCAGAAAGAGGCCTACTCTGACTGTACCTTACAACAGACTCATTCAAAGTAGCCTAATCACTAATCCGTCTCCCAAGATGTCTTAAACCTCACTTTTCTCTTGAAGGTTCAATTATCATCGACTGCTCAGAATGTTAGGCCTACCAAATATAAAACAGCAATCCTAAGCATATCACTGTTGTAAGTCTGACCAAGTTTGTGAAGGTATGCATGCGTGTGTCTCTGCGTTTACCTAGTGAAACGTTACATAAAAATAAACATACAAATACTTGAATACCTGTGTTTCAAACAGCATACTCTGTAAATTTGTGTACAAAAAGGTAGAAGCATGAGATTGAAGTGCAGAAAGAACCAACGGAGGTACAGAAAGAGGCAAGAGGGGTGCAGAAAGAGGAAAGAGAAGTGCAGAAAGAGGCAAGAGAGATGCACAAAGAGGGAAAAAGGGTGCAGAAAGAGGCAAGAGGTGTGCAGAAAGAAACAGGAGAAGTGCAGAATGAAGCATCAGGGGGTGCAGAAAGAGGCAAGTGGGGTGCAGAAAGAGGCAAGAGGGGTGGAGAAAGAGGCAACAGAGATACAGAAGGAGGCAAGAGAACTGCACAAAGAGGCAATAGAGTTGCAGAAACAGACAAAAGAGGTGCAGAAAGAGGGAAGAGGGGTGCAGAAAGAGGCAAGAGAGGTGCAGAAAGAAGCAAGAGCAGTACAGAAAGAAGCAACAGAGGTGCAGAAAGAGGCAAGAGGGGTGCAGAAAGAGGAGAGAGAAGTGCAGAAAGAAGCAAAAGAGGTGCAGAAAGAGGACAGAGGGGTGCAGAAAGAGGCAAGAGCAGTGCAGAAAGTATCAATAGATGTGCAGAAAGAGGCAAAAGATGTGCAGAAAAAGGGAAGAAGGGTGCAGAAAGAAGCAAGAGCAGTGCAGAAAGAACCAACAGAGGTGCAGAAAGAGGCAAGAGGGGTACAGAAAGAGGCAAGAAAAGTACAGAAAGAAGCAAAAGAGGTGCAGTAAGAGGCAAGAGAACTGCAGAAAAAGGTAATAGAGGTGCAGAAAGAAGCAGGAGAGGTGCACAAAGAGGCAAAAGGGGTATAGAAAGAGGCAAGAGGGGTGCAGAAAGAAGCAAAAAAAGTGCAGAAAGAAGCAACAGAGGTGCTGAAAGAGGCAAGAGGGGTGCAGAAAGAGGCAAGAGGGGTGCAGAAAGAGGCAAGAGAAGTGCAGAAAGAAGCAACTAAGGTGCCGAAAGAGGCAAGAGAGGTGCAGAAACAGGCAAGATTGGTGCAGAAAGAGGGAAAAAGGGTGCAGACAGTCTTAAGAGGGACACAGAAATGTGCAAGAGAGGTGCAGAAATAAGCAAGAGCACTACAGAAAGAAGCAAGAGAAGTGCAGAAAAATGCAAAAGAGGTGGAGCAAAAGGGATGAGGGGTGCAGAAAGAGGCAAGAGGGATGCATACATTTGTAAAAGAGGTGCAGAAAGTAGCAAGAGCAGTGCAGAAAGAACCAACAGAGGTGCAAGAAGAGGTAAGAGGGGTGCAGAAAGAGCTAGGAGAGGTGCACAAAGAGGCAAGAGTGGTACAGAAAGAGGCAGGAGGGTGCAGAAAGAAGGAAGAGAAGTGCAGAAAGAAGCAACAGATGTGCATAAAGAAGCAATAGAGGTGCAGAAAGAAACAAAAGAAGTGCAGAAAGAAGCAACAGAGGTACAGAATGAGGCAAGAGGAGTACAGCAAGAGGGAAAAGGGGTGCAGAAAGAGGCACGGGGTGCAGAAAGTAGCAAGAGAGGTGCAGAAAGAAGCAAGAGAAGTGCAGAAAGAAGCAACAGAGATGCAGAAAGGGGGTAGTGGGGTGGAGAAAGAGGCAAGAGGGATACAGAAAGAAGCAGGAGAGCTGCAGTAAGAAACAGAAGAAGTGCAGAAAGAAGGATCAGAGGTGCAGAAAGAGGCAAGAGGGGTGCAGAAAGAGGGAAGAGGGGTGCAGAAAGAGGCAAAAGGGGTGCAGAAAGAAGAGAGAGGTTCAGAAAGAAAAAATAAGAAGTGCAGAAAGAAGGAATAGAGGTGCAGAAAGAGGCAAGAGGGGTATGAAAGAGGCAGAGGGGGTGCAGAAAGAAGCAAGAGAGTTGTAGAAAGTAGAAGAAGAGGGGTGGAGAAAGAGACAAGAGAAGTACAGAAAGAAGCAACAGAGATGCAGAAAGGGGGCAGAGGGGTAGAGAAAGAAGCAAGAGGTGCAGAAAGAAACAAAAGAAGTACAGAAAGAAGGAACAGGGGTGCAGAATGAGACAAGAGGGGTACAGAATGAAACAAAAGAAGTGCAGAAAGAAGCAACAGAGGTGCAGAAAGAGGCAAGAGGAGTGCAGAAAGAGGGGTGCAGAAAGAGGCACGAGGGGTGCAGAAATAAGCCAGAAAGGTGCAGAAAGAAGCAAGAGAAGTTCATAAAGAAGCAACAGAGATGCAGAAAGGGGAAGTGGGGTGAAGAAAGAGGCAAGAGGGATACAGAAACAAACAAGAGAGGTGCAGAAAGCAACAAAAGAAGTGCAAAAAGAAGGAACAGAGATGCAGAAAGAGGCAAGAGGGGTGCAGAAAGAGAGAAGAGGGGTGTGAAAGAGGCACAAGTGGTGCAGATGAAGCAAGAGGGGTGCAGAAAGAAGCAACAGAGTTGCCAAAAGCAACAAAAGAAGTGCAGAAAGAAGGAACAGATGTGCAGAAAGAAACAAAAGAAGTGCAGAAAGAAGCAACAGAGGTGCAGAAAGAGGCAAGAGGAGTACAGAAAGAGGGAAGAGGGGTGCAGAAATAGACACGAGTGGTGCAGAAAGAAGCAAGAGAGGTGCAGAAAGAAGGAAGAGAAGTGCATAAAGTAGCAACAGAGATGCAGAAAGGTGGAAGTGGGGTGGAGAAAGAGGCAAGAGGGATACAGAAAGAAGCAAGAGAGCTGCAGAAAGAAACATAGGACGTGCAGGAAGAAGGAATAGAAGTGCAGAAAGAGGCAGGAGGGGTGCAGAAAGAGGGAAGAGGGGTGCAGAAAGAGGCAAAAGGAGTGCAGAAAGGAGAGAGAGGTGCAGACAGAAATAAAAGAAGTGCAGAAAGAAGGAACAGAGGTGCAGAAAGAGGCAAGAGGGGTGCAGGAAAAGGGGTGTGAAGGTGGCACGAGGGGTACAGAAAGAAGCAAGAGAGGTGCATAAAGAAGCAACAGAGATGCAGAAAGGGTAAGAGGGGTGGAGAAAGAAGCAAGAGGTGCAGAAAGAAACAAAAGAAGTACAGAAAGATGGAACAGAGGTGCAGAAAGAGGCAAGAAAGGTGCAAAAAGAAACAAAAGAAGTGCAGAAAGAAGCAACAGAGGTGCAGAAAGAGGCAAGACTAGTGCAGAAAGAGGGAAGAGGGATGCAGAAAGAGGCACAAAGGGTGCAGAAAGAAGCAAGAGAGGTGCAAAAAAAAGCAAAAGAAGTGCAGAAAGAAGCAACAGAGATGCAGAAAGGGGGAAGTGGGGTGGAGAAAGAGGCAAGAGGGATACAGAAAGAAATAAGAGAGGTGCAGAAAGCAACAAAAGAAGTGCAGAAAGAAGGAACAGAGGTGCAGAAAGAGGCAAGTGGGGTGCAGAAAGAGGGAAGAGGGGTGTGAAAGAGGCAAGAGGGGTGCAGAAAGAAGCAAGAGGGGTGCAGAAAGAAGCAAGAGAATTGTAGGAAGGAACAAAAGAAGTACAGAAAGAAGGAGCAGAGGTGCAGAAAGAAGCAAGAGGGATACAGAAAGAGGCAAGAGAGGTAAATAAAGAGGCAAGAGATGTGCAGAAAAAGGGAAGAATAGTGCAGAAAGAAGCAAGAGAAGTGCAGAAAGAGGCAAGTGAGGTGCAGACGTAGGAAAGAGAACTGCAGAAAGAGGCAAGAGATTTACAGAAACAGACAAAAGGGGTGCAGAAAGAGAGAACAGTTGTGCAGACAGAGGCAAGAGCGGTGTAGAAAGAGGGAAGAGGGGTGCAGAAAGAGGCAAGAAAGGTGCAGAAAGAAGCAAGAGCAGTGCAGAAAGAAGCAACAGAGGTGCAGAAAGAAGCAAGAGCAGAGCAGAAAAAGGGAAGAAGGGTGCAGAAAGAAGCAAGAGAACTGCAGAGAGGCAAGTGAGGTGCAGAAGGAGGCAAGAGAACTGCAGAAAGAGGCAAGAGAGTTGCAGAAACAGGCTAAAGGGGTGCAGAAAGAGGGAACAGGTGTGCAGACAGAGGCAAGAGAGGTACAGAAAGAGGGAAGAGCGGTACAGAAAGAGGCGAGAGGGATGCAGAAATTTGCAACAGAGGTGCAGAAAGAAGCAAGAGCATTGCAGAAAGAACCAACAGAGGTGCAGAAAGAGGTAAGAGGGGTACAGAAAGAGGCAAGAAAAGTACAGAAAGAAGCAAAAGAGGTGCAGAAATAGGCAAGAGAACTGCAGAAAAAGGCAAGAGAAGTGCAGAAAGAAGCAGGAGAGGTGCACAAAGAGGCAAAAGGGGTACAGAAAGAGGCAAGAGGGGTGCAGAAAGAAGCAAGAAAAGTGCAGAAAGAAGCAACACAGGTGCTGAAAGAGGCAAGAGGGGTGCAGAAAGAGGCAAGAGGGGTGCAGAAAGAGGCAAGAGAAGTACAAAAAGAAGCAACTGAGGTGCCGAAAGAAGCAAGAGACGTGCAGAAACAGGCAAGAATGGTGCAGAAAGAGGGAAAAGGGGTGCAGACAGTTTTAAGAGGGACACAGAAATTTGCAAGAGAGGTGCAGAAAGAAGCAAGAGCATTGCAGAAAGAAGCAAGAGAAGTGCTAAAAGAAGGAAGAGAGGTGGAGCAGTAGGGAAGACGGGTGCAGAAAGATGCAAGAGGGATGCAGAAATTTGCAAAAGAGGTACAGAAAGAAGCAAGAGCAGTGCAGAAAGAACCAACAGAGGTGCAAAAAGAGGTAAGAGGGGTGCAGAAAGAGGTAGGAGAGGTGCATAAAGAGGCAAGAGGGGTACAGAAAGAGGCAGGAAGGGTGCAGAAAGAAGGAAGAGAAGTGCAGAAAGAAGCAACGGATGTGCATAAAGTAGCAAGAGAGGTGCAGAAAGAAACAAAAGTAGTGTAGAAAGAAGCAACAGAGGTGCAGAATGAGGCAAAAGAGGTGCAGAAAGAAGAAAGAGAAGTGCATAAAGAAGCAACATAGATGCTGAAAGGGGGAAGTGGGGTGGAGAAAGAGGCAAGAGGGATACAGAAAGAAGCAAGAGAGCTGCAGAAAGAAACAGAAGAAGTACAGAAAGAAGGAACAGAGGTACAGAAAGAGGCAAGAGGGGTGCAGATTGAGGGAAGAGGGGTGCAGAAAGAGGCAAAAGGGGTACAGAAAGAAGAGAGAGATACAGAAAGAAGCAAAAGAAGTGCAGAAAGAAGGAACCGAGGTGCAAAAAGAGGCAAGAGGGGTGCCGGAAGAGGGGTGTGAAAGAGGCACGAGGGGTGCTGAAAGAAGCAACAGAAGTGCAGAAATAGGGAAGAGGGGTGGAGAAAGAGACAAGAGAAGTACAGAAAGAAGAAAAAGAGATGTAAAAATGGGGAAGAGGGATGGAGAAAGAAATGAGAGGTCCAGAAAGAAACAAAAGAAGTGCAGAAAGAAGGAACAGAGGTGCAGAAAGAGGCAAGAGGGGTGCAGAAAGAAACAAAAGAAGTGCAGAAAGAAGCAACAGAGGCGCAGAAAGAGGCAAGAGGAGTGCAGGAAGAGGAAAGAGGGGTGCAGAAAGAGGCACGAGGGGTGCAGAAAGAAGCAAGAGAGGTGCATAAAAAAGCAAGAGAAGTGCATAAAGAAGCAACAGAGATGCAGAAATGGGAAGTGGGGTGAAGAAAGGGGCAAGAGGGATACAGAAACAAACAAAAAAGGTGCAGAAAGCAACAAAAGAAGTGCAAAAAGAACAGAGATGCAGAAAGAGGCAAGAGGGGTGCATAAAGAGAGAAAAGGGATGTGAAAGAGGCACGAGGGGTGCAGATGAAGCAAAAGGGGTGCAGAAAGAAGCAACAGAGTTGCCGAAAGAAACAAGAGAAGTGCATAAAAAAGCAACAGAGATGCAGAAAGGGGAAGTGGGGTGGAGTAAGAGGCAAGAGGGATACAGAAAGAAAGAAGAGAGGTGCAGAAAGCAACAAGAGAAGTGCAGAAAGAAGGAACAGAGGTGCAGAAAGAAACAAAAGAAGTGCAGATAGAAGCAAGAGAGGTGCAGAAAGAGGCAAGAGGAGTGCAGAAATAGGGAAGAGGGGTGCAGAGAGAGGCACAAGTGGTGCAGAAAGAAGCAACAGTGCTGCAGAAAGAAGGAAGAGAAGTGCATAAAGAAGCAACAGAGATGCAGAAAGGTGGAAGTGGGGTGGAGAAAGAGGCAAGAGGGATACAGAAAGAAGCAAGAGAGCTGCAGAAAGAAACATAAGAAGTGCAGAAAGAAGGAACAGAAGTGCAGAAAGAGGCAAGAGGGGTGCAGAAAGAAGGAAGAGGGGTGCAGAAAGAGGCAAAAGGGGTGCAGAAAGAAGAGAGAGGTTCAGAAAGAAAAAAAGAAGTACAGAAAGAAGGAACAGAGGTGCAGAAAGAGGCAAGAGGGGTGCGGGAAGAGGGGTGTGAAAGAGGCACAAGGGGTGCAGAAAGAAGCAAGAGAGGTATAGAAAGAAGCAACAGAGGTGCAGAAAGAGGGAAGAGGGGTGGAGAAAGAGACAAGAGAAGTGCAGAAAGAAGCAACAGAGATGCAGAAAGGGGGCAGAGGGGTAGAGAAAGAAGCAAGAGGTGCAGAAAGAAACAAAAGAAGTGCAGAAAGAAGGAACAGAGGTGCAGAAAGAGGCAAGGGGGTGCAGCAAGAAATAAAAGAAATGCAGAAAGAAGCAACAAAGGTGCAGAAAGAGGCAAGAGGAGTGCAGAAAGAGGGAAGAGGGGTGCAGAAAGAGGCACAAGGGGTGCAGAAAGAAGCAAGAGAGGTGCAGAAAAAAGCAAAAGAAGAGCAGAAAGAAGGAACAGAGATGCAGAAAGGGGGAAGTGGGGTGGAGAAAGAGGCAAGAGAGATACAGAAAGAAACAAGAGAGGTGCAGAAAGAAGCAAAAGTAGTGCAGAAAGAAGGAACAGAGGTGCAGAAAGAGGTAAGAGGAGTGCAGAAAGAGGCACGAGGGGTGCAGAAAGAAGCAAGAGAGTTGCAGAAAGAAGCAATAGTACTGCAGAAAGAAGCAACAGAGATGCATAAAGGGGGAAGTGGGGTGGATGAAGAGGCATGAGGGATACAGAAAGAAACAAGAGAGGTGCAGAAAGCAATAAAAGAAGTGCAGAAAGAAGGAACGGAGATGCAGCAAGAGGCAAGAGGGGTGCATAAAGAGGGAAGAAGAGGGATCACTGACAGAATATCGAGGAGCAAAATATCGACCTGCCAAAATATCGAGGAAAAAATATAGAATGCCAGAATATCGAATTCCTATCTACAAAAAGGTAAGTACAAAAGTATCGAATCCAAAATATCGTTGTAAATAATATAGGGGCCCATTACGATACCCGGCGTAAAAAAATCCGCCAGGCATGGAAGCGGCAAAAATCCGCCCGCACACACCGCCTGAACACCGACCACGCCATTACGATTACACAAACCGAAAACCGCCATCGGCGGAAAAACGCACAAAATACCGCCCGCCATCGTCCGAGTCGGAGTCAAACCGCCCGCCACGGACGGAAACACGCACGACAACACAAAACCGCCCGCCCACACGGCCGACACACCGCACGTGAAATTACGATCGCACCGCCATGAGCGCGGAAAACCACAAATATACCGCCCGCCAGCGCAAACAACGCCGATGAGAATCGACACGGCAGAAGCCATGGCGCCAACGTACCTGCACAGAAACCATCCGCACACAAAACCAATAGCACACAACATGGCCAACAAGTCCACACAGCAAGGCACGCACAAATACACAAGCACAGTACACATCCCGAAAACACCCCCGGACAAACAAAAAATACAAAGGCCAGAACCCCAGACACAACACACCTAAAAACAACAGACCATGAGGACACACCCACATAGGTGAGTACAAAAGCAGCACTCCCACAGACCACAACCCCTTGCTACATTGCAAACCAGAGAGGAGAGGAGAGGACACAGTGACACAGCAAGGACAGCAGCACACCACAGAAACGCACACATCACTACCACCACCACCACCACCACCACCACCACCACCAAACACCACCACCACCACCACCACCACCACCACCACCACACCCCGGCACCACAAACCCCCTGCACATTACACAACACACACCGCACCAGCACCACAAACACCATGGCACCACAAAGGATGCCCAAGTTCACGCCCATGGAGCTGACGGTCATGGTCGACGAGATCATCAAGGTGTACCCACAAATCTATGGGAACATGGTCCAGCACACACCACTAGCCACCAGAAACAGAATGTGGAACCGGATCGTAGACCAGGTCAATGCAGTCGGGACCCTGCCCAGGAACAGAGTCGAGATTAACAAACGTTGGAATGACGTCAAGAGCCTGGTCAAGAAGAAGGAGGGCAAAAACAGAGAGCTGGCTGCCGTCACTGGCGGAGGGAATCCCGCGCTCTTTAAGACCTTCAAAGCGTGGGAGGAGAAGGTGCGAGTCGTAATACATCCGGAGATCCTTGCCGGATTAGCAGGGGGAGTGGAGGCTGGTAAGTACAAACTAATGTATACCAGCACACCGCTATGTACTCACATGCGCAACTACCATGCCACAGCTCCCAGGGACAAACACCCCCATGTCCAGCACACAATACACAACACATCACACACACATGCAACAGACACTACCACACACAGCCCAAACCGAACAACTGTAAGATGCGTGGGGACATGTGTACACTCAGCCAGCCACGTAACCACCAACAGGTCCCCAAATATGCCAGAAGCGCCACAACGAGCACCCACCACACCCATGTGTCCGCCACAGCTGCACTAACCGACAAGTAACAGGTAAGTGACAGGAACACAAAGTGCAGTGGGTGGGAGGGTGGACAGCCCAAGTACAACACACACCAGGCCCCAGTCCCACAGCACAGCAAGGAGGAGCATCCCCCACACCCCACAGCCACGTGTCAGCCACCGCAGTGCACAACGACAGCCGAAAGGCAGACATCACGGTCCACAGCAATCGGTGTCAGTGGGTGTCCAGCCACCCCACGACCCACAACACCCCCCACCCCCACAGACCTGCAACATGGAGCACCCCCGCTTAGAGCCATGTGGCATCCAGTACAGTGCACGCACGAACAACTTGCAGGTGGGAAACTGGACAGGGCTGGATTACTGGAGGCATGAGGACCATGACACGACCAACACATGGGACATGTCACGTAGCAGACGAACACGCAGCACCGCCCACCGTCACGAACAAGTGAACAATGTGCACACGGACATGAACAACAGACTCACACCCCACATGACCCATCACAGACATAGCAACACCCAAGGAGCCACGTCTGCATGCACAAGCCACACTGAATATAGTCCCACACGGCAGCCACTGTGCAACTCATCACACACAACCGAAACACCATTGAAGTCCTGTCCATGTAGCCCCTACTGCCTGTCAACCACACACCCCACAACTACGCCTATGTAAGACAAACAACACTAGACGCAACAGAGCGGAACAACAGAAATGCACACGAACACCACTGAACCCATCAAATTCACAGACACACCATGCACATACAACATACCATCCATCCCATCCGTCAGCCCCAGTCTCATGAAAGGCATGTCATCCGCACAGCTGCCACACATACAGCAGTCACGCTAAGACACATGCCCATGACCAACCATGTGCCAGAAGTCAATTAAGCGCACGACACACTGTGAGCAACAACACACAACATGGGCCACACCCCCCCTGAGCACTGCAGTGATGCACATGGCACAGGGCAGCACGCACACCAAGGAGATGGGACAACTGCAATACGTTGGCTGGCACACAACTATCACTCACTCATAACGATGCGTCCAATGCCATGTCCAGTAATCACAACAGACAGCAAATATGCAGGCCATGTCAAGCATGCACACACCTCAAACCATGCACTGTCATGCTGCCACAACACATGTCACGTTCGGCACCCATGGCTCACAGCATGTACCCCAAAAGCATATCCCCTCCCAAATGCGAATCTGGGGCATGGCCCCCATGTTGCCATATGCGTTCCTAAGCGTTCCATTTGAACCCCAAAAGCACATCCCCTCCCAAATGCGAATCTGGGGCATGGCCCCCATGTTGCCATATGCGTTCCTAAGCGTTCCATTTGAACCCCAAAAGCATATCCCCTCCCAAATGCGAATCTGGGGCATGGCCCCCATGTTGCCATATGCGTTCCTAAGCGTTCCATTTGAACCCCAAAAGCATATCCCCTCCCAAATGCGAATCTGGGGCATGGCCCCCATGTTGCCATATGCGTTCCTAAGCGTTCCATTTGAACCCCAAAAGCATATCCCCTCCCAAATGCGAATCTGGGGCATGGCCCCCATGTTGCCATATGCGTTCCTAAGCGTTCCATTTGAACCCCAAAAGCATATCCCCTCCCAAATGCGAATCTGGGGCATGGACCCCATGTTGCCATATGCGTTCCTAAGCGTTCCATGTGAACCCCAAAAGCAAAGTACAAACCAGACCCAGGATGGGCCAGGAGCCCGCATACACCAGAGTCACAATGAGTAGGGGCACAGCAACACACCCATCGGCATGGCCAATCCGTCCCATGCCACATGTGCACAGCACACAGTCCCATTGCCTAGCACACACAACTACAGATGCCACAGCCACACACTCGCCTCCGGGAAACCCATGTACGAGATTGCACGAACTGCCAATGTCAGACGACAAATACATACTTCGCCAGGTGCAACACAATAACAAATCTCATTCTCTCCACAGGTGACGAACTGCCGGATGCTGGGGATGGAGACAGCAGCCAGCACAGCCAGCCCACAAGCCCCCAACGAGGACACACGGATCTGGAGGATCTGTCATCCTCTTCGGACACGGACCACCAAGCAGGCCCATCTGGCGTGGCAGGGCCCAGCCGCTCCCCAGGACCCCTCCTACCCACCAACCCATCATCCAGGGATGCTGAACAGTCCCAGCCCCCTGCTGCCACTGTCGTTGCGGGCACACCCACGGTCATTGCGGCCACAACCACTGCCGCAACCGCCACCATCGCCGCACCGACCACCACCGCCACCACCACCACCACGTCTTCGCTGGCACCAGCCCCAGCGCAGGTGGTGGCCCGGCCGACTGGATCCACCCTGGGAGCCACAGCGAGGACCGTGGTGTGCAATGTGCGGCTAGTGGGCAGGCCGGTGGCAGCAGGACTGGTAGGAGGAGCAGGGTCAGGGAAACGCCAGCCTCCCCTGTGAGCCATGCCCTGCCTCAAATGGCCAGAGTCCTTGGGGCCTATGAAGAGGCCCAAGGACAATGGGCCAGGTCTGCTACAGACACGCGGGAGGTGCTGGGGGTGCTGAGGTCCATGGACGCCCATATGGGCCAATTCGTGTCCCGTATGGACCAACTCGTGGACCTCATGGGCCAGCTGGTGGTGGCGGTGGGGTCACAGGCAAGGCCAGCAACACCACCTCCGCCACCACCTGCTAGGGCGCAGGGTCGGGCAGCAGTGTCCACTTCCCCTGCGTCCACAGCCAGTGAGCACACCTCACCCACCACCAGCAGGTCGCCACCACACACCCCCCCTCCCAAACGTGGAAGGGGCCGTCCGAAGAGGAAACAGATCTCCCGGGAGGACTTCGCATGCTCCAGTCGCAAGTGAGGCAGCCAGCCAGCCTTCCGCCAGCCTTCCTTGACCAGCCACTGCATTGACTTGCTCTACGATCCCACTCCACACAGCCATCTGGATGGCATGTGTGTATTGGACTATGGACATAGAACCAGTGGGTACACCCTGAGCTTCACGCAGCCATGACCGACAGCTCATTGTCACTGCACGCACCACTTTTGTCATCACCTTACACACAATCACATGTCACAGTTTGTAATAAATGCACCTTTTTCACTAACTGCTGTTTGTGCCCTGTGTTTTATTTGTACGGAATACAACGGCCACCTTGGGCGGAAAGGCACCTGATGCGTGGCATGGCAATGGAATCCGGAGGACCTGTAGGGACCTAGGGGTGGGAGACAGAACAGGAGCACATTCAATGAGTGTGTCACACACCCATCACACAGTACATGTCAACAACTACAAGCAATGTACACACATCGCACAGAGCAATAGGGCACAATGCCACAGTCACCAACAGTGGCATACTACCCTGGCCATGGAGCGTTGACACACTGCACGCAGTGAACATACGGCCACCCTGACACAGCACACACACACCTGCACAGATACAGACACATCATCCGTCGTACATGGACACTCACCGTCAAGTGAAGTAGCGGGCGATGAGCTGCTGGCGCACATTCCCAGCTTCCTCCTCTCCGCTGTCCACCTCACTCGAGCTGTCCTGGTCTGCGGGCTGGGGCCCTGGTTGATCTCCGTCATCCACAATGAGGGGGATCTGCTTCCGAATGGCCAGATTGTGCAGCATGCAGCACGCCACCACTATCTGGCACACCTTCTGTGGGGAGTACGCCAGTGCACTCCCGGTGCGGTCCAGGCACCTGAACCTGGACTTGAGGAGGCCAAAGGTACGCTCGACCACACGTCTGGTCCTCCCATGTGCCTCATTGTATCGATCGTCTGCTGGGGTGCGAGGATTCCTCAATGGACTGAGCAGCCATGCCCCATTCGGATACGCAGAGTCACCTGGGTGTGAGGGACACAGAGAACCGTTGCTATTCCAACTGGACAGGGGACAGCATCGCACAACCAGCACGCTACACCACTCCACATACTCACCGACAATACAGCCACGATCCTGTTGCAGATTGGCCATCAGTCGTGGCAAGATGCTGTTGCGCATTATGTGTGCGTCATGGGCCGAGCCTGGGAACTTTGCACACACGTGGGTGATCACCATGTCCGCAAGGCACACCACTTGCACATTCAGGGAGTGCGTGTGCTTCCTGTTGCGGTACAGGTGCTCAGTGGCCTGTGGTGGAACAAGGCCAACATGTGTGCAGTCAATGGCTCCCACGACGTGTGGGATTCTGCCAAGGGCATAGAATGCACCCTTCACTGCCGCCAATTCACGAGCCCTGGGGAATCTGATGTACCTGTTCCGGTACAGCATCATGGCTGCCAGTACATCCCTCAGCACCTTGCTGAACATGGGCTGGGACATCCCTCCTCCACTGCCCACTGTGTGCTGGAATGACCCAGTGGTGAAGAAATGCATGGCGGCCATCACCTTAGCCGTGGGGGTGACAGCAGTCGGATACACTCTGCGGGGACGGAGATGGGGCTCTAACATGGCACACAGTCGATGCAGGGTTGGCCTGTCCAGCCGAAACTTCCTTATGACCTCAGTATCCTCCATGTCCGCCAGCAATTGGTATGGGCGGTCAATGTTCGGTCTCCGCCTGGGTTAAATGGCAGAGGACACATGTCAAAGCAACACGGCACATAGCAATTTCGCATACACATCACTGACATGACTGAGCAAGCACATGAGCCACAGCCCAGCTGTCAAGCTGGGACGGCACGGCCACAATACACTTACACAGGTCTCCCAACAATGGCAATGGCAAGTGAGACATACCACTGCCATGTGCATGCACATGGGGATCTAGGCCCCAATGACTTGCGGGGCGTGCTGATGGGGACTGACTGCATATTCGTCAAGCGGCAACGCCACGGCAACATGAGTGTCTGCTGAGCATGGAACTGCTTCCGAGGCTGGATGAGTATGGCACACGACGACGACGATGTGGGCACGGGCTGAGCGGCCAATACAAGTGGGACCTGTGGCACGAGGGGATATGAGACAGTAGTAGGTGTCAGCACTGCACCCTATGTACAGCACTGTACGGATCACAGCTCCCGAAACATTGACTGGTGTCCACATTGACAGCCCCATGCCAAGACGGCTGTGTGCTTGCAGTCACACATCACAGGTGAGAGGTTACATTGCACGTGCCAGGTGGCAGACGTACATAGTGGGAGCTGGCATGTGTGTGCATGTGTCTCCTGTTCAGGATCCACCAGATGGGCGCTGACTCTGTACTGACCATTGGACACAGCATGTTCCGTGGAAGGCTTGTGTGTGTGGGATGGTGGCACTGGATGTGCCTCCGTTGGGTGGGGGGCCATGCACAGGGCGGGTACGTCGATGATTGCGCATTGTTGGTCACGGTGGGTGCACCAACTAAGATGTGTTGCCCTGTGTTCAATTCCTATGTCCGCATGATGATGGACTGTGGATGTGGGCAGACTACACATTGGTCGATGTGCTGTCTATATGCATGTGCCTTCACACCAGGCACAGCTGCCCCTGCACATTTGACCCCTGCTGGACTCGCTGCTGGGTCTGTGGAGCTGATGCACCTTCTGCGCGTGGGGCGGACAGCTCTCCTCACTTCCTCATTGCGCATGTCATGTCTTTGCCGCAGGTGACATGGATCATGGAGGGCCCACATGTACGCGTGGGTAGGCTACACATGATTGTTCACTGGTCGCCACCCCCAGTCAGTGTTTCGAATGGGAAGGTTGTCGTGCTGGTGGTATGTTCGATGTGGCGGATGGGCGGGCCTAGGTGCGGGCTTACATTCCGGACATGGGGGTAGTTGGATTGGCGACTAGTTGCAGTACACACGGGACACGTCTCTTCCTTTCCACATCTGGGTCATCCCTTGTACTAACTGACAGTGATACAGTCATCTTCGCCCCAGCCCTCATGTCCTCCCCTCGCCCCCCAATATGCATGCTCACCTGCGAGGCTAGCGCTTGCACAGGCAGCCCCAAGCTCGCACCAGAGAGGGCAAGGAGTGTATGTGTGGGTCCAGGGTATGATGTGTGGCGGGACGCCGTCCACCTGCGTGGTGCCCCAAATGGAGACCCGGCCTGCATGGACTATGCATCACAGTCTTCGCCTTCCGGATCCGCCACCTGCGACACCCAGTGGCTGTGGCTGCCCTTGCGGCCATGCCGCGTCCGTCTGTGGCTGATGGCCCACACATTCACTCTTTGGCCTCTCTGGGGAGGGCTCGGGGGTGGTGGCGCACGCGCTTGCACTTAGTCGCAATGGCATGTGGCGTGGTTGGTATGATGGGCAATGGATGGGATGGTGCGAGCCACCTCCCGTGACGTCAGTGCTGCTCGTGCTGTGGTGCGTCCCCCTACACTTCCATGTGACTTGTGCCATGCTAGACGTTGAGGTTCTATTGCCTGCGTGATATGACCAGGAGGAGCGCGAGGAGACCTCTCACACACCATGCTCCACTGCCATCCCGTGCCCTGTATCGCCTGTGCGGATTGACTATGTTGGGGTTACACCTGGTCGACTGGGGCTGTGTGTGCCTTGTCAAGGGGCATGGCGGGCGCACAACAGGATCCAGCTTGTCCACAGAGGGTGGGCTGAGGTGCGCCTGGTACCGCTTTGTACGTGTGCCCGGCTGCTGTGCACACACGTGTTCACTCCCCCGACAGGTGTCCTCTCACAATGCCCAGGGAAGCGGTGGTGTACTGTTCATGACCCCTCCCAACACGGCGTGCTCCAACTTGGCATGTGCGCATCTACCCGTCGCACCCACCCACCTGAGCACTGCGTCCATACGACTTCACACGACACATGTGTGTCTTCCACAGTAGTGCTACTCATTTGCGTTGACATCCAATACCAGTGGACTACATGGTCATGTCACGACTGCCGTGTACTTCACATACTCTCATCCTCTCTCATTCGTACTTGTGAAATGAGTCAGCAGAGACAGTTTTGGTTTCAAACATTATATTGAGTCTTCTGTCCTCTGTGATGCAGTATAGTGGACACTACTGGCAGCGGAATACATGTTGAGGATATACTGAGCATGATCACAAATGGGATAGGGTGTGGGGTAACATCTGCTTGGCCAAGGCTGTGCTAATGTACATTTACGTATAGCTGCGGAGCTGCGGACTTTGACACAGACGGTATACATGTAGCCTACCAGACCGCTCGGCATCATGGGCACAGTCCATCTCAGTTCCATGTGACAGGTTTGCTGCGGTTGTTCCTCATGCACGCGTGCATGTGAGATGACATCAGGGCATGTGCTTGCGTGCATGCAGCGGCGTGCCACTTGTTGTTGCACTGTGGTGGTTACTGGACATGTCACAGTCACTGGGGTCGTGTTGTTGTTGTATGCACTTGTCGTCCATGCAAAGGTCCTGGTATGGGATTCCCGGGGCGGGGTGGGAGGGGTGCAGCACCCACAGACTCCAGGCGACCTATTCATGTCCACTGAGCGGTGTGTGTGTCCATGGGCGCTGGATCCATGTCGTGTCCTGGTTGTTCGTGCAGTTCCATCCATGTGGGTGCGATACACAGAGCCCATGCCACTGCCTCCCACGATGCATGCGGTGTTCCTGGATGTGATGGGGAACAGTGTGCATGTCCCGGTCATATCCGATGTCATGGCGATGTCGTTGATGGTGTGGTTACAGTTGCCGGTCGTTTGGTATGGCTGTTGTGGTGGTGACTGGCCAGTCCGTGCGGAAGCTGAGCATGGGTGCGGGGTTGGACTTCATAGGTCACTCGGGGAACCTGCGTTGTGGTCCGATGTATTTACAGGTTGTCAGGTATGCGATGCCGTCCAGCAGGGCTTCCATGTCATTGGTGGTGTACATGTTTGCCAGCCAATGAAGCGGATGGTGGCTGTCAAGGTGTTGTTCGTAAGTTGTCCCTTGGAGGACCATGATGGGGCATGCTGGGTGACATTCGATGTAGCTGTTCTCGATGATCCGTCGTGTGGAGGCACAGTGGTCCCATTTCAGTGCGCGTGCGATGTTGGCCACATACGCCATGCCCCCATAGGCAGAGCAGGCCCTGTCGTGTGCGTCCAGAGGGAGGAGTAGTGGTAGCAGGTCCGCCTTCAGACATGCCGGGTTGGAGAGGCATATCTCGACGGGATGCTGGTAGGGACACCTCCGACAGTAGAAGACGGGCATGACGCAGCTGAACAATGTGATGCGGTAAGTCAGTCGGTAACTTACGTTCAGCAGGGACAGGAGATCGCATCCCAATGTATGTATCGTGTTGGTTTTGTACAGCTTGAGCTGTTCGGCGTAGTTGGGTAGGTGTGTTGCGGTTGCCATTTCGCAGCGGTTCGTTGAGGTGGCGTGCTCCGGCTGTGTGTGCAGTCTGCAATGTGCACGCTCCGGGGTTGCTGTGAGCTCTGTGTAGTCGTAGGGAGACAGGACTTTTGTTCTGTTGGCTTGTTTGGAGGACACGGGCCCTCTTCCCACATGCTTCTCAGACAGTTCAAGGTCAGTGCTGTGTGACTCCTTCCAATTAACTTGCATGTGGCCGACATGGGGGAGTGTTTTCTTCTTTCTTCCCCGTCCGTTGTGTGCTTCTGTGATATGCGCTATCTGCCCTGTGGTCGGTCTCCTCGGCATGCCTGTGTTGGTCTATTCTTGGACAATGGCTGTATTCACCGGCTTCTGTCGTAGGGCTGTGGTTTCGGAGTTGGAATGGAAGGTCATTCAGTGCTGTCTGCTCTCCCTTGTGTGGGCGGCAGGCTGCCTTTCCGCTCTGCGTTGGGCCTTGTGTGTGGATGTTATTCTTGGGCCACCTGTTGTCGGTCCCCGGGCTCTTTGGTGTTCCGTTTCATGTGTCTTGTTCATATGTGCAGGGTGGTATGGGTTTTTCAGTGTGGTACTGGCGTTCCTCTTCCCGAAGGGGCCCTGCTTCTCCTAGTTGGTGTTGCCGCCGCTGTGTGCTTCGCCATGTTTGTTACACTGGGGTGTGTCCTGCTGTTGCGTGACTTCACTGACATGTGTGCGTCGGTTGTGTGGCGTTGGGTGTTGTCCGTGAATTGGGCGTTGGGGACATGTCTGTGGCATGCCTGTCACGTGTCATGTGCGTTCGGGGTGGGGCTGATGTGTGTGCTGCTTGGTTGTGTCCCGGTGTCTGTGTGCGAGGCATGCATGGCGCTGCGGTTGGCCTCTGCGTTGTGCGCATGTGTGGCGGCGTCATCGGCGCTTTGTGGCCGTGACGGGGTGGTTGGTTCCTAGTCCCAGGTGGTGTGTACACATGTGTTCCGCGATGTTAGGATTTGGCCTGTGTGTCATATGTGGATGCAATGGTGGATGTGTAGTGTACACGCGCTGGTGGGGGGTTGTCCGCTTTTTCCGCCCTTGCACTGTGTGCGCTGTTTGCGTGCACTTGTTGTGTGTGTGCCTACCTGCGTCTCCGCGGTACGTTGCGTCCTTGGTGGTGCATCAGCAGAAGCATGGGAAGGGCCTGCAGTGCTGGATTCATGCCCGGGGTGCCGCTTCTTCGTTGTCCGTGCTCTGCGTCCGTGTTACCGCCTCTCTTTCACGTGCGGTGTCTCTTGGCCGTGTGAGCCGTTTGTTTGCGGCATCGTAATTTATGCGCCGGGCGGGACGTGTTTCGTCGGACGGTGTGTGTCAGTTGTGCTGCGCCGCTACGTGAACGGGCGCACTTTGATGGCGGACGGTGTTGCTGGCTTGCCGGCGGTGTTTGGCCTGCTTTTCGCATCGTAATTGGGCGGGCGTGTGGACTGCTGCGTGCCGGCGGTAACTGGTGGTTTTTGCATCCGCCAGCACGGCGGTTGTGCTTCCGCCCGCCATCGTAATGAGCCCCATAGTTTGTTAAAATATCGAATTTTTTAAATGTCTTAAAAGTAATGTAAAATTAATGAAATAATAAATATAATTAACTAAAACATACTTAAAAAGACTTAAATAACCTTAAAATTAATAAATAATTAATGTAAGTAAAAATAAAAATAAACATGCATTTTTATTTTTTAATACATATATATATTAACTTAATATTAATAAAAAATATTCAATATTTTTAGCATAGTATAGCGGGAGGGTAAAAATGTACTATTCCCACTCCAGTGAGTGCAACAGTAGGGAAAGCGTTGGATAGCGGGAGGGTAAAAATTACTATTCCCACTCCAGTGAGTGCAACAGTAGGGAAAGCGTTGGATAGCGGAAGAGTAAAAATTACTATTCCTACTCCAGTGAGTGCAACAGTAGGGAAAGCGTTGGATAGCGGGAGGGTAAAAATTACTATTCCCACTCCAGTGAGTGCAACAGTAGGGAAAGCGTTGGATAGCGGGAGGGTAAAAATTACTATTCCCACTCCAGTGAGTGCAACAGTAATGGAAAGCGTTGGATAGCGGGAGGGTAAGTATTACTATTCCCACTCCAGTGAGTGCAACAGTAGGGAAAGCGTTGGATAGCGTAGGGGTAAAAATTACTATTCCCACTCCAGTGAGTGCAACAGTAGGGAAAGTGTTGGATAGCATAGGGTAAAAATTACTATTCCCACTCCAGAGAGTGCAACAGTAGGGAAAGTGTTGGATAGCGTAGGAGTAAAAATTACTATTCCCACTCCAGTGAGTGCAACAGTAGGGAAAGTGTTGGATAGCTTAGGGGTAAAAATTACTATTCCCACTCCAGTGAGTGCAACAGTAGGGAAAGTAATGATTTAATATTTAAATAAAAATAAATTAATTATCAATACCAATAAAAAATTAATTAAAATTAATTGCCAATTACAAAATATTTAATAATTAATTAATTATAAATACCAATAAATATTATTTATTAAAAATTAATTACCTATTAATAATTAATTACCAACCAATTAATTTTCAATACCAAAAATTAATAAGTAATACATTTTGTTACCAATTAATAATTAATTAACAGTAAATTAATTATCAATAGACGAAAATAATTTCAATAATTACTTAATTACAATTAAATTACTTCCCACCCTATTCCCCTATAAACCCACAACCCGCTCCGAATAATACATTAATACAATTAATATAATTATCAATTAATCAATTAATAAAAATTAATTACCAATTAATAAAAATTAATTACCAATTAATAATTAATTACCAATAAATTAATTATCAATACCAATAAATAAAAATAAATAATTACTTAATAACAATTAAATTACTTCCCACCCTATTCCCCTATAAACCCACAACCCGCTACAGAACTAAAACGCAGAATTAAATTAAAAATAATTAATAATTCCTAAAAATTAATATTTAATTTACTATAATTAAATTACTTCCCACCCTATTCCCCTATAAACCCACAACCCGCTACGGAATTAAATTACGCAAAAATTAAATAACATAAAATTCATTACTTTAAAAAAATTCAAACATACATTACAAAAATAATACATACTTTTAACACATATACTAAGACTTAAAACACTATAAAAAAATCGATATATATATTTTTTTATATATATTACTAACTTCGATATTATGGAAATCGATATTTCTTACCTGAATTTCGATATTCTGCACCACTATATTTTTGCAATTCGATATTCTGTCCATTCTATATAAAAAAACTCGATATTCTGTCCAGTCGATATTTTTTTTTCTATATTATGACTGTTCACCGAAGAAGAGTGCAGAAAGAGGCACAAGGGTTGCAGAAAGTAGGGACAGAGGTACAGAAAGAAGCAATAGAAGTGCAGAAAGAAGCAACAGAGATGCAAAAAGGGGGAACAGGGGTGGAGAAAGTGGCAAGAGGGGTGCAGAAAGAAGCAAGAGAGGTGCAGAAAGAAACAAAAGAAGAGCAGAAAGAAGGAACAGAGGTGCAGAAAGAGGCAAGAGGGGTGCAGAAAGAGGGAAGAGGGTTGCAGAAAGAAGCACGAGTGGTACAGAAAGAAGCAAAGAGATGCAGAAAGAAGGAAAAGTAGTGCAGAAAGAAGCAACAGAGGTGCAGAAAGAGGCAAGAGGGGTACAAAAAGAGGGAAGAGGGGTGCAGAAAGAGGCACGAGGGGTGCAGAAAAAAGCAAGAGATGTACAGCAAGAATCAAAAGAAGTGCAGAAATAAGGAACAGAGGTGCAGAAAGAGGCAACAGGGGTGAAGAAAGAGGGAAGAGGGGTGGAGAAAGAGGCAAGGGGGTGCAAAAAGAAGCATGAGAGCTGCAGAAAGAAACAAGAGAAGTGCAAAAAGAAGTAACAGAGGTGCAGAAAGAGGCAAAAGGGGTGCAGAAAGAGGAAAAAGAGGTGCAGAAAGAAGCAAGAGGTGCAAAAAGAATGAAAAGAAGTGCAGAAAGAAGGAACAGAGGTGCAGAAAGAGGCAAGAGGGGTACACAAAGAGGGAAGAGGGCTGTGAAAGAGGCACGAGGAGTGCAGAAAGAAGCAAGAGGTGTACAGAAAGAAGCAACAGAGGTGCAGAAAGAGGCAAGAGGTGTGTTAAAAGAGGGAAGAGGGGTGCAGAAAGAGGCACGTGGGGTGCAGAAAGAAGCAAGAGAGCTGCAGAAAGAAACAGAAGAAGTGCAGAAAGAAGGAACAGAATTGCAGAACAAGGCTAGAGGGGTGCAGAAAGAGGGAAGAGGGGTGCAAAAAGTGACAATAGGTGTTCAGAAAGAAGAGAGAGGTGCAGAAAGAAACAAAAGAAGTGCAGAAAGAAGGAACATAGGTGCAGAAAGAGGCAAGAGGGGTGCGGCAAGAGGGGTGCAGAAAGAAGCAAGAGAGGTGAAGAAAGAAGCAACCTAGGTGCAGAAAGAGGCAAGAGGAGTGCAGAAAGAGGGAAGAGGGGTGCCGAAAAAGGCACGAGGGGTGCAGAAAAAAGCAAGAGAGGTGCAGAAAGAAGCAAGAGATGTGCATAAAGAAGCAACAGAGATGCAGAAAGGGGGAAGTGGGGTGGAGAAAGAAGCAAGAGGGGTGCAGAAAGAAGCAAGAGAGTTGCAGAAAGAAACAAAAGAAGTGCAGAAAGAAGGATCAGAGGTGCTGAAAAAGGCATGAGGGCTGCAGAAAGAGGGAAGAGGGGTGCAGAAAGAGGCACAAGGGTTGCGGAAAGAAGGGACAGAGACAAGAGGGGTGCATAAAGAAACATAAGAAGTGCAGAAAGAAGCAAGAGAGATGCAGAAAGAAGCAAGCGAAATGCATAAAGAAGAAACAGAGATGCAGAAATGGGGAAGGGGGTGGAGAAAGAGGCAAGAGGGATACAGAAAGAAACAAGAGGGGTACAAAAAGAAACAAAAGAAGTGCAGATAGAAAGAACAGAGGTGCAGAAGGAGGCAAGAGGGGTGCAGAAAGAGGGAAGAGGGGTGTGAAAGAGGCACGAGGGGTGCAGAAAGAAGCAAGAGGCGTACAGAAAAAAGGAAGAGAGTTGCAGAAAGAAACAAAAGAAGTGTAGAAAGAAGGAACAGAGGTGCAGAAAGAGGCAAGAGGGGTGCCGAAAGAGGGAAGAGGGGTGCAGAAAGAGGCAAAAGGGTTGCAGAAAGAAGGGACAAAGGTGCAGAAAGAAGCAAGAGAAGTGCAGAAAGAGGCAACAGAGGTGCAGAAAGTAGCAAGAGTGGTACAGAAAGAAACAAAAGAAGTGCAGAAAGAAAGAACTGAGGTGAAGTAAGAGGCAAGAGGGGTGCAAAAAGAGGGAAGAGGGGTGCAGAAAGAAGCAAGAGTGGTGCAGAAAGAAGCAAGAGAGGTGTAGAAAGAAGCAAGAGGAGTGCAGAAAGAAGCAACAGAGATGCAGAAAGAGGCAAGAGGGGTTCAAAAAGAGGGAAGAGGGGTGCAGAAAGAGGCACAAGGGGTGCAGAAAGAAGCAAGAGACGTGCAGATAGAAACAAAAGAAGTGCAGAAAGAAGGAACAGAGGTGCAGAAAGGGGCAACAGGGGGGCAGAAAGAGGGAAGAGGGGTGGAGAAAGAGTCAAGGGGGTGCGGAAAGAAGCAAGTGAGGTGTATAAAGAGGCAACAGAGCTGTAGAAAGATGCAAGAGAGGTGAAGAAACAAGCAAAAGAAGTGCAGAAAGTGGCAAGTGAGGTGCAGAAAGAGGCAAGAGAGGTGCAGAACATGGCAAGAAAACTGCTTTAAGAGGCAAGAGGGATGCAAAAAAGGGAAGAAAGGTGCAGAAAGAAGCAAGAGAGGTGCAGAAAGAAGCAAGAGAAGTGCAGAAATAAGCAAGAGAGGTGCAGAAAGAGGGAACATGAGTGCAGAAAGAGACAACAGGGGTGCAGAAAGAAGCAAGAGAGGTGCAGAAAGAGGCAAAAGAAGTGTAGAAAGAAGCAACAGAGGTGCAGAAGGAGGCAAGAGGGGTGCAGAAAGAGGCAAAAGGGGTACAGAAAGTAGCGAGAGATGCAGAAAGAAAGAAAAGAAGTGCAGAAAGAAGGAAAAGAGGAGCAGAAAGAGTCAAGAGGGGTGCACAAAGAGGGAAGAGGGGTATGAAGGAGGCACGAGGAGTGCAGAAAGAAGCAAGAGGAGTGAAGAAAGAGGGAAGAGGGTTGCAGAAAGAACCAAGAGACGTGCAGAAAGAAACAAAAGAAGTACAGAAAGAGGGAACATTGGTGCAGAAAGAGGCAAGAGAGGTACAGAGAGAGGGAAGAGAGGTGCAGAAAGAGGCAATAGGGGTGCAGAAAGAAGCAAGTGAGGTGTAGAAAGATGCAACAGAGGTGCAGAAAGACGCAAGAGATGTGAAGAAACAAGCAAGAGAAGTGCAGAAAGAGGCAAGAGCATTGCTGAAAGAAGCAACAGAGGTGTAGAAAGAAGCAAGAGAAGTGCAGAAAGTGGCAAGTGAGGTGCAGAAAGTGGCAAGAGAGGTGCAGAAAGAGGGAAGACAAGTGCAGAAAGAGACAACAGGGGTGCAGAAAAAAGCAAGAGAGGTGCAGAAAGAGGCAAAAGAAGTGTAGAAAGAAGCAACAGAGGTGCGGAAGGAGGCAAGAGAACTGCAGAAATAGGCAGAAAGTTGCAGAAACAGGCAAAAGAGGTGCAGAAAAGAGGGAACAGGGTTGCATACAGAGGCAAAAGAGGTACAGAAAGTGGGAAGAGAGGTGCAGAAAGAGGCAAGAGGGGTGCATAAATTTGCAAGAGAGGTGCAGAAAGAAGCAAGAGCAGTGCAAATGAATCAACAGAAGTGCAGAAAGAGGCAAGAGGGGTGCAGAAAGAGGCAAGAGAAGTGCAGAAAGAAGGAACAGAGGTGTAGAAAGAGGCAAGAGAGTTGCACAAAGAGGGAAGGACGGTGCAGAAAGAGGCAAGAGGGGGGCAGAAAGAGGCAACAGAGGTGCAGAAAGAAGCAAGAGAAGTGCAGAAAGAAGCAACAGAGGTGCAGAAAGAGGCAAGAGAAGTACAGAAAGAGGCAAGGTAGGTGCAGAAACAGGCAGGAGAGGTGCAGAAAGAGGGAACAGGGGTACAGAAAGTTGCAAAAGAGGTGCAGAAAGAGGCAAGAGGGGTACAGAAAGAAGCAAGTGAGGTGCAGAAAGAGGCAAGAGAGGTGTAGAAAGTGGAAGAGATGAGCAGAAAGAGGCAAAAGAAGTGCAGAAAAAGCCATGTCCCCTTTTTACACCACTCTGCAAACGCGCTGCCTCTCGGGAGATGAAGTCCACTTCAGTCCTGAGGTCCTCAGGACACAAGAGGACCTCATCGCCCCACCAGCAGTGCACCAAGAGGCGTGTTTGCAGAGTGGTGTAAAAAGTGGTGTGGCCTCGGACCACCTCTCAGCAATGCCACTGTGTGGGGCTTACTGGAGGTACCTGGTGGGATAGTTGGCCCCCATGGACCCTTAGGATTCAAGGGGACTTAACCTCCCAACCCAGAACGCGCCATGAGGCACGTTTGCATAGTGGTGCAGGGGAGGGGCGGGGCCTCTGGCTAGATGCCGGCTTCTGCTTTTTTTTTATTAGAAGGGGGGCTGTGTGTCCCCCCTTCTCTTAATATGTTGTGGGCCCTGGGGACCCCATCCCCCAGGTCCTGACCCATTTAAAAAAAAAACGGGAAGGGGGCTGCGCGCACCCTCTCCCGAGGCCTTTCTCGGCCTCAGGGTCTCCATCCCTGGGGCTGTGCCTCATTTTTTAATTTTTTTTATTTTATTACAGGAGGGGAACGCTTGACCCCCTTTCCCTGTGCCACTTTTGGCCCCGGGGACCCCATCCCCCGGGGCCCGGCCTTGTTTATTTTTAAAAAATATATATTTTGACAGGGGACCCCATCCCCTGAGGCCTGCCCTGCTTTTTTTATTATTAGTTTTGGAGGGGGGCTGCGTGGCCCACTTCCTGCGGCCAATTTTGGCCCGGGGACTCCATCCCCGGGGCTCGGCCTTTTTTTCTTTTTAAATAAATAATTAAAACAGAGAGGGGGCCAAGTGGCCCCCCTCCCAGCCCACTTCTGGCCCCGTGTCCCCATCCCCCGGGGCCGGCCCTCACATTGGGGACCGTGGGGGGAGCCCCAATGCCCCCGCGGACCCCTACCGGCTCCCCGCCTCCTGCGGGAGCCGTCATTGCTTTTGGACAAGGGGAGCTGCTGACATGCAGCTCCCCTTGTCCAAAAGCAATACTGCTTTGCTTCATGGAAGCGAGAGCAGGTTTCCTGCTCTCACTTCCATGAAGCGAAGCAGAGTTTGCAATGACAGGGCGGGAGCCGTGCTCCCGCCCTGCCATTGCAAACTGCAATGTCCCGGGGCTGGGCACCCCGGGACATTGCTGGAGCCGGCCCTGGGGGGTGGCGGTCCCCAGGGCCAAGGATTCATGGTTTGTGAGTTATGAAAATGCTGTGAACCTGTATGTTGCAATCTTTTCCAAGGCTAAGGCCTGATTTAGATCTTGATGGTAGTACTGCTGTCCCGCTGCAGAAGTGGTCCCGAGTACACCGTCAAGCTGATGGTGGGCTGTTAGTGGGATTAAGATGTATGCTGGCTGACTCGCAGTCTGTGGAGTGGTTCCCGTCATGGCCGCGGCTTACCACAGCCGACACGACAGACTCCAGTGGAGGTGAATAGTACTATGTTGCGGGGTTGTGCTGAGCCTATTTAGATATTACAGTTGGTCTGGCGGTCTCATAGCAGCGGTCTGCTGACGGAGTGAGTCCATCGCGGGACACGGTTAGCATTTCACTGCTTCTGTGGCTGTAGTGGTGATTCTAGCATCACACACCTGATGTCAATTGCACAATTGTGAACACCTGGCTACTACATTATAAAACATACACAATGTCAGACCATGATCCCTAGCCATTTCACAGCACCACAACACTGAAGCTGATTCCCAGAAGTCAAGCAGGTTTTTCTGTTGTTCTCCCTGTTTCTTCTCCCTCTTTTTTAAATTTAATTTGTTCCATTGTTTTCCTTTAATTTAATTCAAGTGTATTATTTTCATCATAATGCCTGGCCCCAAAAATCCCCATTAGGAAGTGTTACACCGGCAAATTTGTCTGCCACCCCGAGTTCCATCTCCACCCTCCCTGTGGCTCACCTCCATTTGGCCGCCCCTCACTCCTAAAAAGAGTGCGTTCTCCTTTGCTCCAAGCACTTCACCCCCTGTCCCATGGCTGCGCTCAGTGAGGAGGCTGTTGGGCTCCTACGTACGATAGCTTTAGGGCAGACTACCCTGCTGAATGCCATCCAGTGGCTTAGCTCCCAGATGCAGCATATACAAGCTTTTCGGGAAGGCATTCATAGTGGTATGTCTGCCCTATAGCGGTTGTTTCAGGCTCTGGCCTCCTCACTGACGGCAGCATTGCAACCTGCCTAACCTCCTGCCCCACCTCCCATCCCTTCCCCATCATCATTGCTCATGCCTAGCCCTGTCCAAAGAATGCACAAACATTCACATGCAGACACTTCAACAGACCCAAGCAGCACACACACACACACACACACACACAAAGAAACAGAGGCACACTGACAAACATGCATCCACCACACCAAACACCACAGACACACTCACCACTCCTTCCACTGATACCCACTGACAGCACACCCACCACCACAGACACACACTACCCCCTCCACCGACACACTGACAAACATCACACCAAACACCACACATACATGCACCACCCTATCTGCATGTGCTACCCCCTCAGCCTGCACCTCCACACCACACACATCCACACACACATTGAAATGCACACCTCAGAATAACAAACACCATCACTCACCAAAGCAACACACAATTAGTAAACGACTGACCATAAAACATTGAGCACATACATCAGATGCACAGGCACCTGCACCCTCAACACACAGAGCAGACATATCCACTCCCTTTTCCTCCCAAACCTCAACTCCTATTCAAAATCCCACCCATTTGCTCTGAGAGAATGTCCTGTTAACCATTACCCTAATGCCTTCCACATCCCACCCCCCTCCCAAATCAAAGGAAACCCTTCCCCATACACCTCCCAAGACATACCCTACAACACAAAGAAAAACTCCCTTCAGAAAACAAAACCCACACCTTCTCCTCCCAAACCCAAACATTCTGCTACAAAAAAAGAAAAAAATCTCCTCTGCCAAAACCCAACCACCCTTCCCCTCCCAAATCCAAAAGTTCTATTACAAAAATGAAAAAAAGCTCATCTGCTAAAACCCAACCCCCTTCCCTCCCAAATTCCAAACTCTCTCTCCTAAACCCAAAACCACCCCTACCGACCCCAATCCAGCCCCTCTTGTGTAAGACCTTGAGGTGCCTGCTCTGCCATGTAGATGCCCCTTCCTGAGGAGGTTCCCATGGCAGTCATTTAAGAAGCAAGTTGTTGTGCCAGTGCACAGGACTGCAAGATACTTATTGACTTTGGACTGGCAGTTTGCGGATTTAATTTTGAGACAATTATCTCAGTTTTGTGAATAAATATTTTGCTTTGTTTTCACAGTTTGTAATGTCAATATTGTTAATTAGCAATTATTTGATTCCTAGCCATGTTTCTAATTAAAAGGTGAAATACTTATTTTTTCTTTACCATGGTGGCATGGGCTCTTGCTAGATTAGTTAATGTATAGTTGGTTAGGTGCATGCACTGGTTAACATGGTATGTGATGGCCATTTGATGTAGGTTAAGGCTTTCATCCTAGTAAGAGCCACTAGCACTAACTAATTGATGATGAACATTTGTTTTTATCAATGTGTTACTGTAGGTGTGTTTGTTTGACTTTGATTACTGCTCAGTCTGAGCACATATGTATTACACCTGGTCAAGTATTGTGACTATTGAATTTGGATATGGTACAGAACGTGAGGTAACAAAGGGTAATGCTCCATGGATGTTAATGTTGGTAACTTCCAAATTGGAACTGACATTTATTTTCTTGCTAATGAATAAGGTAAAGCTCCCAGCTTGTGTAGTGCAATTTGTACATCATGTTACATTGCACTACTCCTAATGTGTGTTGCGTATGTTTTTGTTATAACAGTTTTCAAACTTTTTTTAAACACACCTTTATGTAGTGTTTTTTGGTTTGTTATCCTTTTTTGTGCATGTCAATTGCTTGCACCAAATATTTATATCAAATGTGTTGATTTAGGTGTGTTTCTTTAAATTTCATAAATGTCAACTTTCAGATATATGAATTGCACATTGGTACGCTATTGCATGGAAGTACGATTTTCTAAAGCAAGATTACAGCACTTCAGTTCTGTGGCAATTGAAAAGGTAACAGGTAAAGGTGTTGCTTACCGTTGATTCCGTCCATGACAGTGTTCATTTTCTTTGTCCTCGATCAGCAGGATCAGGTGCACCAACTGGTAGATCGGGTTCATGGCTGTGAAGAAGAGTAAACATGACTAAAGGTGATTTTGTGCCTTATATCGGCCCCAAGCCACCAACTCAGTTACGTCAGCAGGAAGGCTCATCGTGATTGGCCGGGCAGTAAACTGGCGGTCCGCCCTCCGATAGCCACTTTGGTCTATTTTGCTGTTGCTGCAGGCGGACATCCCTAGCGGTGTTTGCAGGATCGCAGCGGTCTTTACTCCGTCATACCACCAGAATTGTAATAGAGTGGACGAACCGCCAGATTGGTGGGCGGGAAGACTGCCAAAAAAGCCCACTCCTTTGCGGTCCCACCAACATCTAAATCAGGCCCAAAATCTGCCATAAATCTGCAGAAAGCTTTTGGAATCGGTTCAACTTCATTCACTAAACCAAATATTTTGCTGTGAATCCATCATGGGCATATGGGTCTTACTCTTTAAGAGAACATACTCGGCAATCCGGTCACGGGAGCAGTGATTTGAAGTACATCAGTACAGCACCTAAACATTAATGTTAAGTGACAACGATCTAGGCTCCTGGATGAGGCGCATGGAAGTTCCTAGCTCATGGCTTCGGAAATCTAATTTGCATGCCCTGCTTCTTACTCTGCAGAAAACACTTTCTTTGATATCACGTTTTTAAGTTTGATAAAATGCGCGCGATACCTGAAGGTCATTTCAGCTTGTCCTGCTGCATTAATTACAACGAATGCTAATCTGCTATCTGTCTTTCTGCTGGAAATGCACAGTGTAAGCTGCCTGAACATACTGACAACTGGTATCAATTTCAGATCCATTATCAAACTCTGTCAGGCCATTTTCATGCACAGATTCAGAAGAGGGCTTTTAATTAATTCCAAAGCCAAGAAGAGAGAATGCCCTAATTAATTCTTTTCGGAGGCAATAATGTAAACTGAATCAAAGTCCCCGCTGCACTGGCTGCATCAGCTCCAGCCCCACACTATGGCGCTATTTCTGTTTAATGCAAAGGGATGATGTGAGAGCTAAATTATGCTTTCAAATGTCTGCTAAACCCCTTAATATCTCCTCAGTTTACTAAGCCACTCATTTTATGCCGCACGGCTTCTTAAATCTTAACTTTAAATCCTAGTCTTAGGCGGACAGACAGTGACACGCAGATTACTGTATAAACCACACGATCAGCATCTGGGATCTGAAAAACGCACGTGGCTCATTAACCGAGAACAGAGACTTGTGAAGGTCAAAGGAGATATAAATACCTCAATTAAAATCGGATACAAAATTATACGTTCATATTTTATTCTACTTGATTTGGATTAAACATAATGCTAAACAATAACAGCCAATATTTTTGACAATGAGGCAGATTAGAGTTCTCATTTCGAAGTAAGGCAAAATGTACCCTAATTACGTTTTCAGCATTGCGCCCTTTGTTGTTATGGCCCCAACTTTAAGTAAAGGGATTTTGGGGTACTAACACCGTTTGTGATCGGAGCACACAAAAAATGGAGAAAATATTGCTTGTGCATGCTCTTCTCCAATTTGTGCACAGATGTCGGATCCTGATTAAAAACGGCGAGGAGACCAGTAGCAAAGGTAACTTGCATTGCTGAGGTTTCCTGCCCGATTTCTACAAAATGGTCTAAACGGCCGATAGTGTGCACGTCACAGATATGAATGGCTCCAGAGAGCCAGATGTGAAATCGAAGTTTTTTTTGTTCTTTCTTGCAGCCTCATAAAAATTCGGCAATTCTTGTACAATTACTTTGAATTCAGAAAAATTCAGAAAATAGGTGGCTGTTCCCACAACGTCTATGAAACTCATCAGCACACTACTCTTTGAACCAAAAAGAAGGCCATGAGTGTCAACACATCTGTGAGTGAGGCACTTCTATGATACGCATAGGATGAAGGGCATGTTTGAGAACCTTCTTGGCACGAGAGCATGGAGATATGTACAAAAGACACAAGCTATGACCCGCAGTGCCTCAGTTTAAGTTAAGAAGCGCAAACACCAAGCAAAAAAAAAAACCTGGTTGTCACCCATTGACACAAGCCAGCCAGATTTACCATGGTGGCATGATGGATGGGTTGGAATGTTTTTTTTTCATTTTTCTAAAATAACTCCCCAAAGATGAAAGAAGTTTGATTATAAAAATAGAATATCAATGTTCTTAAGAAGTTCAGTTTTTTGTAACATAGGCTCGGCTGTTCAGGACCTCAATGGTATGCACCTAAAAAGCAAATTGCTGTTAGTCACAGGATTTCTGTCTTTGATAACCTCAACATATGCCAAATGAGAAATTGGTTCTCAAATGTGAAGAAATATTATGCAGACAAACCATAATCATACGGTTAAAGCTGAGGGAAACCTCAAATTCCCTCCTCCAGCTGCAGTATGCCTTTGATTTTTCAAAATCTCCAAACCATTTTATATGTTTAATTTACAAGCACACACACTTATGCGTCCATGAATCTACCCATTTTTAGAAATCAGGTCCATAAAGCATCATTAGTCACGCATTTCCTATACAACAGGAACAGGAACAGTGAGATATCAATCAACTGCAAATGCTTCCAACTTTGTGAATCTATCAGCGAAAAAGGGTGTGGGGGAGCTTTTGCAGATCACTCTTTAATGTGTTTTCATTCCCTGTCTCTTAAATTTTAAAACTAAAAGTTCATCTTGAAATAATATGAATTAGTGACACCCAGAGTGGGATCACTAACACAATATAGAGGTAAACAATATCGTTGACAAACATTTTATATAAAAAATATCATTTACAACAATATCGCGCTCCTATAATTATAATGGTACGCACAAAGATATTGGAAAAAATACACTGTTTACACTAATATTATCCAAAAATAGACAAAAATATCAATTATTAAACATATAAATAGAGTTTAAAGTAGTAAATGTTAGATATTTTGACATATACATTTTATATAATGTAAAATAAATATTTTCCACTAATATTCAATACTACATATAAATATATACTTATATAAACACACACACACACACACATATATATATGTTCGTATTTTTATAAATATATATATATTTTATAAATGTATATAGTGTAACATAACTAATAAAAAACTTATTTTACATTATATTAATTTGTTATATATTTAATTTATTACTATCGATATATATATATATATGTGATCAAGATCGCGGCTACGCGATCGAAACGTGTCATGGCAGGCACTACGCCTGAACAGCATTGAAGTTTTATGTTATCGTGATGGAATAAAGCACTGCACTTTCAAAAGGAGCCGCTTTGAATTGTGTGTTTTCAAGCGTGGTGAGGTCCGTACCTGGGAGGTCCCGCCAGGAAGGAGATGGGCCAGGAACGTGGTTGTGTGATATATATATATATATTGCTTGCTTCGCCTCCTGACATCCAATTTTCCCTGGAAAGGACGAACACGGACCCAGAGTTTCTGGTGCAAAGTGTGTTTATTAGCTGCCCTGCACCTCCGCCATAACGCGTTTCGGCCTCACAAAGGCCTTGATCACATGACGCGTTGCTTGGTGCCTTACCCCAATTTAAAGTGCCAGTGCCAAAAATTACGTACTCACACAGGTGACTAGATCATAGACATGGAAGAATTCCTAAAATCTATTTCATACGAGCACAGAAACTAGAAATACACCATATACAGGAAAAAATGCATTTAGATAAGTATATAAATATATATATAAAAATACATAAATGTAAATATATACACGGATATATGGCTCTTAAAATCAATCAATACATTCAATACATTCAATCAATATGTATATATATATATATATATGCAAACACGTGGTAACCCAATGAGCAGCACTCGAAGAGAAGACGAAGGTTACCAGCCTCAATGAAGGGTAGGGCAGAGTTCAATGGCAGGTAAGTTAAGAGCAGCCTTCTGCTGTGCCTGACGCGTTTCGCATTCTCGCTTCATCGGAGGCTTATGGCAAAAGGAAAACGTGATGGTGCGCCTACTCCCTCTTTATTGGCCAGCGATGACACGCCCCTGCGTGGGGCTAATAACAGCAAGTATAAAGGCATTATGGGGGACGTAGTGCGATTTATTACACCTTACAAGTGAAACACACAATGTCTGCTCAAGATAAAGTCCATAGTGAACCCCCGCCTGAGAAGCCTGCCCTCAATCCCACGTCGCTCTTCCGTATTGTGGGCTGTGCCTGACGCGTTTCGCATTGTCGCTTCATCGGAGGCTTATGGCAAAAGGAAAACGTGATGGTGCGCCTACTCCCTCTTTATTGGCCAGCAATGACACGCCCCTGCGTGGGGCTAATAACAGCAAGTATAAAGGCATTATGGGGGACGTAGTGCGATTTATTATACCTTACAAGTGAAACACACAATGTCTGCTCAAGATAAAGTCCATAGTGAACCCCCGCCTGAGAAGCCTGCCCTCAATCCCACGTCGCTCTTCCGTATCGTGGGCAGTGTATCCATCCACATGGCCCCCTTAGATCCGGGGTGGTGCTTGCTCGACGGCCGGGCCGCCGTCTTAAGATGCAAATACGTGGTAACCCAATGAGCAGCACTCGAAGAGAAGACGAAGGGTACCAGCCTCAATGAAGGGAATGGGCAGAGTTCAATGGCAGGTAAGTTAAGAGCAGCCTTCTGCTGTGCCTGACGCGTTTCGCATTGTCGCTTCATCGGAGGCTTATGGCAAAAGGAAAACGTGATGGTGCGCCTACTCCCTCTTTATTGGCCAGCAATGACACGCCCCTGCGTGGGGCTAATAACAGCAAGTATAAAGGCATTATGGGGGACGTAGTGCGATTTATTACACCTTACAAGTGAAACACACAATGTCTGCTCAAGATAAAGTCCATAGTGAACCCCCGCCTGAGAAGCCTGCCCTCAATCCCACGTCGCTCTTCCGTATCGTGGGCAGTGTATCCGTCCACACTGCCCCCTTAGATCCGGGGTGGTTCTTGCTCGACGGCCGGGCCGCCGTCTTAAGATGCAAACACGTGGTAACCCAATGAGCAGCACTCGAAGAGAAGACGAAGGTTACCAGCCTCAATGAAGGGTATGGGCAGAGTTCAATGGCAGGTAAGTTAAGAGCAGCCTTCTGCTGTGCCTGACGCGTTACGCATTGTTGCTTCATCGGAGGCTTATGGCAAAAGGAAAACGTGATGGTGCGCCTACTCCCTCTTTATTGGCCAGCAATGACACACCCCTGCGTGGGGCTAATAACAGCAAGTATAAAGGCATTATGGGGGATGTAGTGCGATTTATTACACCTTACAAGTGAAACACACAATGTCTGCTCAAGATAAAGTCCATGGTGAACCCCCGCCTGAGAAGCCTGCCCTCAATCCCACGTCGCTCTTCCGTATCGTGGGCAGTGTATCCGTCCACACAGCCCCCTTAGATCCGGGGTGGTGCTTGCTCGACGGCCGGGCCGCCGTCTTAAGATGCAAACACGTGGTAACCCAATGAGCAGCACTCGAAGAGAAGACGAACGTTACCAGCCTCAATGAAGGGTATGGGCAGAGTTCAATGGCAGGTAAGTTAAGAGCAGCCTTCTGCTGTGCCTGACGCGTTTCGCATTGTCGCTTCATCGGAGGCTTATGGCAAAAGGAAAACGTGGGCATAACGTGGGCATACCAGACATGGGTCCCTTGCTCACTTTGCCACTGGATTCAAGCTAGCCTGGCTGATGAGGGCTGTTAGCCCAAAACCGGTCCCAGGATGCTTGTTTCCAGTCCAGGGAAAACATGGCTTGGCAGTTCAGGCTGGAATGTTCTCATGCGCCCTCCCCCAACTTATTTCTCTCATCTGGTGGATTTAGAATATCCATTGCAGAGTAGATACAGAGTAGATACAAAACATCCCTGAGCTCCTCCCTCACAGTGAGGGGGTCGTAGCCCTTGGTGGAACCAGGTTTCCACCAAGAGGAGAATCCCAGATGATGAAGCATGCCACCTATGGTGGGTGAGGGATTACGTCCTGAAAGGGATTATCCCATGGATATTTCTGTGTGATGTTTTTCTAGTGTCTCTGTCCATTTAGTTTTCCACGTCAGACCCAAGGAGTTTGTATGTTATATTTAAGTATGAAACTGGGGATGTAATCCTTTGCAGGTCTATAAAATTTCCATCGGACCCTCCTCATAACGTACTTTTGTGAAGCAGGCCCTCTAGGGAAACCTATATATCTCAGACAGTTCTGAAAACTAAACACCCAGGTGAGTCCAGGGAGGTGTGACTTGCATGGATACCCCAACATTTTCTTACACAGAATCTCCTGCAAACTTCAAATGTAGCTAAAAACATCACATTTTCTTCACATTTGTTTGTGGGATCACTGCGCCGGCACAAATTTCTATCTGATATCCCGTCTGCTGAAATAAAAATCACATTATATTCTATGGGATTTATATTTTGACGAATAGGATATCCGTCACCTTTCTGACAGAGTATCCTGTCTGCCAAGGTCTAAATCAGGCCCTAAGTAAACTCCATACAAAACCCTGTAGTTGATTAAACTTCCTTGTTGGGACAGGACCTATCACTTCTGAATACATGAAAGCTCATTATTTGTTGTTACATGAGACAGACCTCACTAAAGATTGTATGTATCTGCTGGCACAAGCACAACTGATTCTATTCTCATGCTCACAGCAAAATGTCAAGCTTAAGTGCATGTCTCTGAATATAATTTAGCTTAGCCAACACATCCTACATAGGACATATATATCCTACAAAAAGCCAACCACACACTTCTGACATGGTTCTCAAGAAGCCAAAAATGTAGGAGAGTTTTGCAGTCTCATCAGTGGTATGAAGCACTATTTAAATGTTGCACTACAATGCAATGCAATGCATTTGAATTTCTGTCTCTTTCAAGAATTCTGCATTGCTAGATTATATCTTGGTGATGGCAATTTTCTTCCGCATATTGGTATTACTATTGCACATCTTTGCAAACCCTCAGCTCAAAAGAATATGCGTCTTTGAAAATCACTGATATAATTCACAAGGGCTTTCATAGCTATCCTCTTCATCTGGTGTTTCTTACTACTAGATTTTCAGCAATGTCGTAGGGGCCACCAACTGCAGAGTTTCATACAGGTTGTACTGGAATCCATATGGCATATACCACTCATACAGTTGTTGGTCAGTCAAAAGTAGAATCAAATACCATGGATGACACTGAATTATATTATCTGTTTCATTAAATTCTTCTATAGCATTATATCTGCTGAGGGCTAGGATTACTATCAAAAGTCCTCTGTATGAGTATTATGTGTGAGCCACACAGGAGGACTATAAATATGGGATGGGCCTTTGATGAGTCCTGAGGGAGAGGGTGTGTAACCTTTAAGAATACTACACCAATTGAAGAATTAATTTTCCTTTTTTGATTTTATTAATTTATACTGAAAAATAAAATAAAGGCATACAAGAGATATAATATAGACAACAAATGTTAGCATAAGCAAAATTACTAAAAGGATAGAAGAAAAGCAATATAGATATATAAAAATAAACTAGCAGACCAATATCATATTAGATCTTTAGAAAAATTTATTATTTGAAAACAAAATCAGAAGAATGTGAAAAAGAGGACACTATAAAAGCAAGTAAGAGAAAATAGAAGAGAATAATATAAATTGAAAACCAGGTTTTTGAAAATATTTAAAAATAAATTAAATAGTAAAGGGTAACTATACGTTATCCATTTCAATCTTTTTCTTAAATTCTGTGCCGAAACGGTGTCAGTTCTATAAATGTCACATACATGATTCGACCCAGAATAAAAAGATAGTTTAGAAAAAACTTTTGAATAATAGGTTATTCGTTTCAAAGCAATCAAAATAGACAAATCCATCAGCTTGGGACTATAAAGAGACTCGTAACAGTTAGGCAATAATGATCCTAGAAATGTATTTACAAAGAAAATAGACATGGTAAATCTAAAAGTGTCTGAAAATGTAGACCATATTTTTTTCCAGTACGACTTAACACATACTAGATCAAATGATGAGACTGTATTATATATCTCTTCATAGATCTGAAGACAGCTTTCAACTGCATTGATAGGCCAATAATATGGAGCATTCTGGAGAAACAAGGTCATCCCAAAATGTTACTGAAAATACTGGTTAATTTGCATAGTGGTACAAGAGCGAGAATAAAATATGGAATGATGGGTAACTGTACTGTTAATTTTGAGTTAAATATCAGAGTGAGACAGGGCTGCATACTTACCCCTGTGCTATTTATCATCTACATGATTGTTGTAGGAAACGTTTTAATCGACCCTGGTCATGATGTGCCAACGTTGGACGCTGAATGCATACCAATTTTGTTATTCTCAGATGATGCTGTATTTCTTGCACATACAGAAAACTCATGGCATCATCTTTAATCTGGATTTGAGACGTTTTGTGGCAACACGAACCTTAATATTACCACAGAAAATACCAAGTTCATCATTATGAAAACTAAATCAAAGTTGACATCCGCTTTCAAAATTTATGCCAGGCTACTGAAAAAGTGCAAACCTATGATTATTAGGCATACGCAGTGATGCAAAATTGAATTGGGCTGATCAGCTAATAAAGAGCAAATCGACTCTAAGCCAACAGTCTTGCGCAGTATTACGTTTCTCAAACACATGTTGTAACTAATCAATCTGGCCTGCAATTACGGCGTATAACATTTTGAACCAATGATGGCAGCTAGAGAAACTGGTGCTGCACCACTTGAAGGTATCACTATTATCCAAGTACAAGTTACCCATCTCCCAAAACCATCTGCTCATTGGTCATACATTAGAGACATTAAACAAATAAGGGAGAGGCAACAGAAAGTGCATGTACAGAAGCCAAGTTTATACAAAAAACAGCGAGGATCAAACTAGTGGGTACTTTTGGTTTGTATCTGTCTTATGTTTGCGTTCTTCTTCAAAAAGCACAAACGCAGCCAACACGTTATGCGTAATCAAAGGCTTCCTCAGGGCTGCAAACATGCGAGAAACATAGATGTAATAGTATTCATGCTCAACAAACTGTTCACTACATTTTGAGTCCCGTCACTATAAAAAAAAAAACACACCACATAAGCCAATTGTAATACTCAACAAAATTTATAATAAGATTATTTTACCAAAACACAAAAAAGTCATAACAACATCACATACCTTGTCATACATGCAGTGGCGGCTCGCATAGGGCGTGCTGTGGGGTGGTGTTGCGGGGCGGGAGAGGGGCAGGGTGGGGGGTAGTAAACTCGGACTTTCAACGGAACGGAGGAACGTAATAATTACTTTCCTCCGTTCCGTCGTATGTCCGAGTTTACTATGCCCCCACCATGCCCCTCCCCCGCCCCGCCCCTCCGCCCCACAGCACGCACTATGCGAGCCGCCACTGCAATAGCGGCCCGTGGTGGGAGTGCTGCCGGGCGGTGACGCGGGGCAGGGGAGGGGTAGGGTGGGGGGTAGTAAACTCCGGAATACGGCCGCACAGAGGTAAGTAAACAAACAAATAAATATAACGAATTTCGTTGCGCGCGCTGCATCGCATTTGGCGATGCAGCGCGAGCAACAACATTCAGTTATTTTTTGTTTGTTTACTTACCTCTGTGCGGCCGTATTCTGGAGTTTACTACCCCCCACCCTGCCCCTCCCCCGCCCCGCGTCACCGCCCGGCAGCAATCCCACCGCGGGCCGCTACTGCGCCACTGCATACATGAGGCCGTTGGACTAGGGATCTATACTGCACTAAAGTTTGTGATTTGCTGAACCCATCACATAAGTTTTATCTGCAAGCAGACACGCAAAAATATGAAAGCGTCAAAGACACATCTGTAGTGTCAACCAGCATGAGTGTATACCAACAAAATAATAACCTGTACAAGATTCATGCACAAAACAAAGCACAGTAGAAAGACTGTAAGAGACAGAAAGCATACATGAAACGAATTAAGGGGACAAACAGAGAAAGAGGAAAAATGTCAATGAATTACAAAAAAGTCTAAGGCGGTAAAATTAGTCTAAGATAGTGCATAGTGCCTCACACTGCACTATAGTGCAACCGTGCTCCAAAAACACATTGGTAAGTAGCATGTGTAAAATCTTACCAGCTTAACATAGCAAGTTAGCATCATCCAAGCTGCATAAACAGTGCCACAAGGGACAACCAATTGTTCGATGTGCATTATGGCAAAAAAACGGTCATAAATAACAAAAGAACTAAGGGGCCTATTAGGATGACGGGCGGACTTTCGTCCGCCCGCCACCCTAGCGGTGCTGGGACCGGCCGCCAGTGGTGCGGCGGTCCCGCACAGGCGATTAGGATGCCACCTGTGGCGGTGGCATCCTCCATTCCCAGCATTGTGGCGGGCGGTGTGCACAGCACCGCCCGCCACAATGCTGGGAATGCACTGTGTGCATCGTCATGCACAAGGTGACAGGCACCGCGAAGTGCCTGCCACCATGTCCATGACAATGCAGGGGGGTACCATAGGTACCCCCCATGTGCACCCCCCACCCCCAACATCTTGGGGGCCCGCAACGGGCCCCCGAAAGCGGAATCCGCCTGGCTTTCCATGGCGGAGTCACCGCCATGGAAAGCTCTGCACCGCCGACCATCGTAATATGGATGGCGGTGCCTGCAAGGCACCGCCACCATATTGCAGGCCTTTTCCGCCCGGTAGACAATTGGCCCGATTGCCTACCGGAGGAAAACCGGCGGACGGTCTTTCCGTCTGCCTGGGTCCCCACCGCCATCGTAATATGGCGGTGGGGAAATGTGCAGCGGGCGGTGGAAAATAGCGGGCGGATCGCCACCGCGATACGGGCGCCCACTATCCTAATGACCCCCTAAGCGTCTGAAAAGAAAAAAATCCAAATAGACTTTAAAAAAAGAGGGGGGGACTAAGAGGTAATCAACACCAGAAAAACCAGTGCACAAAAGAGAAATCATTCTCACCATCTAATCCAAGTGCTTCCAAACAAATCACAAAGCACAAATTATACCTTTGTTTAGAAAGTAGTACATGTACATTAAGAATTTCAGAAATAAATATCCTAGTTGTAAGGATAGAGGTTACATATTCAAAAAGTCTGTTGTCCGAGCTAGTAAAAAACACAAATTGGGAAACAATTTCAAAAATATACCAAATCCTATTAACAACACAATATACTGCCACTGTCAAGCCATGGGAATTTTTTTATTGCAGCCACATAACTCAATTATTTAAAAATCAATAGGTTAGACAATAATCGGTACGAACGGTAAATCCCTATGATCATTCAGGTTCCAATAAAATAAAATAAATATTCCACATATGCTACTTACCATGGTGCTTTGTTTTGTGCATGAAGTTCAGATTTGGAACACTTCAGATCTTGTCCTTCTTTAAAAAGGGTTCCAAGAATCACCAAAACATGATTGACCAGAGCAGTTTTATAGTGGATAGCTCTGAAACAGTTATGCATATCATGTTGATATGTGGAAGATCCCTGAGTGCTCAAAGATACCATCTACTTCCTTTGTTTTTAAAATATAATATTCAACACGACAGCAAGGCATTAATGCTCTGCTGTAGATCAGACCAAAAGAAGATCTACCTGGTGGTAGCATCCTATATTTATGCAACCTGGAAAAAACAAGAGCTGCAAAAAGACTGCAGTAAAAGGATTGCCATGAGCCCAGGATAAAGACTTCTTGAGTACACATACACATAATATCGTGGTAGGACAATGTTGCTGTAACTATTTTATTATTATTGTAATTCCATTGAAGGACATTTCAATAGGGTGCAAGATCTGCCAGCTCTTTCTCTTTCTGCTGATAGTTGTACACCAGCATTTGCACTAGAACTTTGTGTCTTTGTATATCTTTCGAAAACCCTGGGCCACATGTACAACCATTTCATTTTGCGAGTCTCTAATTATGATCTTTTGCGACTCACAATTAGAGACTTGTGAAATGAAATGTACTAACATATCTCAGACACATTAATGATTCCCAATAGTGTTACAATGGACCTGCCTCATCAATATTCATGAGGCAGGTCACAATTTACGACCCATTGGAATGGGCAATAACACTGGAATGGTTGCCTGCTGGGGAGAGCAGACCATCATGTCTGTGATTGCATTTCAATAAAGCAACTTTTTTTTAAAAATGTAGCCCGTTTTTCCTAAAGGAAAACGGGAGGCATTTCAAAAAGAAAAATGAAAATTTTCTGTTTCATTTTTTAAGAGTAGGCAGTGGTCCATGGGACCAATACCTCCTCTTAAAAAATGTTTTTGCTGCTAATCCCAACGGGAAAGTGGTCCCCTGGGGACCCCTGCCCTTAATGACTTGGTTACCACCTACTTGAAGTAGTTGGTAAACTGCGCTTGTTTTGCGACTGCATTTCAGTCACAAACAATCGTACATGTCCTTGCAATTCGCTATTAGGAAGGGACCCCTTTGGCACGCCCCTTCCTAAGAGCGACTCGCAAACCTTATTTTGGTAATAGGTTACAGAGTCGCAAAATAGGGTTGGTAGATTGTAGAAGCCGTTTTCGCTGTCGTAAACAGCCTGATTCTTCATTTGTGACCTCTAATAACGCTCGTACGTTTGCCCCCCTGTTCTTAAACACCTTTAGATTCCACTTGGTCTTATATTGCACAAAAGCATTTGCACTTTTTGAGCAGTCAAAAGAGAGATGAAATGATAAATTGCTGTCTTGACCCGAGGACTTGTGGCGAATTCAAATTTTTCTTATTGCTATACGTCTCTGCACATCCCTTGTTAACTTTGTTTTTAATTGGTCAAAGTATTTTAATTTTAATTAGCTGTCAAAACAGTAATGAAATGATGAAATAGAGGGGAATGGGTGGGACATGTATGCCTGGCTATAAGGGTATGCCTTCCTATTTTACATTGTGTAACAGTATTTGCAATATTTCAATGCGTTTTTGCACATAGTTCAGCATTCTGATTTTGGTGAATGTATTGCACTTTGATATAAGAAATTAACCATTGTATACAGTCAATTAATTAATCAATCAGTATTTATAAAGCACAGCTAATCACCCGATAGGGTATCCAGGCGCTTGCAGGCTCTGGAAGCTTATTCTAACAGCCAGGTCCTGAGGGCCATTCAGAATTTCAGAAGTGAGGTAATAGTCCTGAGGTGTGTGGGGAGGCTGTTGCAGGTCTTTGCTGTGATGTCGGAGAAGGAGCATCCTCCACTTCTGCTTCGGTAGATGCGGGGCGTATCGGCAAGTGAGAGGGAGGTGGAGCGTAGTCTGCTCGATGGTTGGTGGAAGTTCAGACGGTGGTTAATGTAGGCGGGTCCTTGGTTGTATAGAGCCTTGTGTGTGTGGGTCAGCAGCTTGAATTGGCATCTCTTCTGTACAGGGAGCCAGTGAAGTTCCCTGAGGTGGGGTGTGATGTGGGTTCATCAGGGAAGGCCAAGGATGAGTCTGGATACAGCATTGTGTATGGTCTGAAGTCTCTGTAGAAGGTTCATTGTGATTCCTACATAGAAGGCTTTGCTGTAGTCCATCTGGCTGGTGATGATGGCTTGTGTCACGGTGCATCTCGTGTGTAGGGTTAGCCACTTTAAGATCGTATGTAGTATGCGCAGAGTGAAGAAGCAGGCAGGGGAGGCAAAGTCGATCTGTGATTTCATAGTGAGCTTGGTGTCAGTGATAATTCTGAGGTTCCTGGGGTGGTTGGAGGGAGTGGATGTGGGTCCTAGGTGTGATGGCTACTAGGAATCATTCTACGTGCTGCTGCTGTTGCCAAAGATCTTGTCTGTGTTCAGCTGCAGGCAGCTGTTTTTCATCCAGTCGGCGACATTTGTCATGCATCTGTGGAAGTTGGTTTTGGTGGTGGTGGGGTCGTCAGTGAGTGAGAGGATGAATTGGGTGTCGTCTGCGTAGGAAATGATGTTGAGACCGTGGGATCTGAAGATGTTGGCCAGCGGGGTTATATATGCATTGAAGAGCATGGGGCTGAGGGATGAGCCCTGGGGGACACTGTAGATGACCTCCTTGAGTTCAGAGGTAAAAGGTGGGAGGTGGATCCACTGTGTTCTTCCGATGAGGAAGTAGGTGATCCATCTGAGTGTGTCCCTTTGGATGTTGATGTGGTGGAGTCTTTCAATCAAAGTGTGGTGGGATACAGTGTCGAAGGCTGTTGAGAGGTTAAGGAGGATCAAAGCTGCTGTTTCTTCTTGGTTGAGGAGGGTTCAAATGTCGTCAGTGGCTGAGATCAGAGCAGTTTTGGTGCAGTGTTTGCTGTAGAAGCCAGATTGGGATTTGTATGTATGTGTGTATTTTTATATTCTGAATTGTAGACATTGTTATGGATTAAAGCTAAAAACAATCAAACACATATGATGATGATGATGATATGATGAGCTAACAAAGGGGAAAAATGACTTTAATTCCTATGTAGGCCTTGTAAAATTAAAAAGATCTATTGCAGCCTACCACTGAGTAAACACTAATTATCAGGATTCTCATTATTTTTTACGAGTCACTGACAAAATATCGACTACAACAATATCGAGGTACAAAAATATTATGACAAAAATATC
Source organism: Calotriton arnoldi (assembly GCA_963921515.1). NCBI lineage: Eukaryota > Metazoa > Chordata > Amphibia > Caudata > Salamandridae > Calotriton > Calotriton arnoldi. The sequence continues at coordinate 312,275 of CAWUFW010012544.1, read as the reverse complement.
GAAGTCAAGAATATCGACATCCTATCTACATCATGGTAAGTACAAAAATATCGAGAAAAAAATATCGGTCAAAAGTATCGTCGTAAAAAATATCGTTTTATTTAAATGTTAAAAAAATAATGTAAAATAAAGTAAATAATACATATAATTAAAAGAAACAGTTAAAAATATTTTAAAATGTTTAAAAATAATAACTAATACATATAGGGGCCGATTCCGATCTTGGCCGGTAGGGCTCCGAATCGGATTCGGCATAACCGGATCCGATTCGGAGCCCTATTTCCCGACCGATTCGTACGCGCGTCCGGACGAGCGAGTACGATGCGAAATCGCCGACCGACTCGTTTGGGCGTCCCAACCGCTCCGACCGACTCGTTCCCGGGTCTAACCGCACCGACCGACTCGCTCGGACACGACTCGCACCGCGCAATGGAGACGTTCCCCGGCCGGGTAAGTACGATGCGCGCCGTGAGCAGTCTGACCGACACGCGCCGTCCGGCTCGAAAGAGCAGTCGGAGCCGTACTTCGGGGGTCCGTGTCGGACCCCCCTGTACGCGTAGCCGCGCGAGTCGCACACAGGGGGGACCCATGGGTGCATGTACGGCGCGAGTTGCTTCGCCGCGTACCCGCTGTAGGGGCCGCCCTTGTTCGCCTCGCACCCATTGAGGCAATGGGAGCCCGCGTACACGTTGTACGACCGGCTCCCATTGACTTCAATGGGAGTCCGACCGACTCGAGTACGATAACATACGGACGCATCGTACTCGTTCGGTCGGGCTGCACAGGTCCGATTCGGTCGGAAATCTCTCCGGGTCCGGCTCGGTCGGAGAGATTTTCGGCCCGAATCAGAATCGGCCCCATAATGTTAAAATAAATTAAACATATACATATAAAATATAATATATATACTTACCTAATAATATTCATAAATAATAATTTCAATACCTTAGAAATTGTGAAAAACATTTTAGGAATTATAAATATATATATACACATACAAAAATAATATTAATAAAATTATAAAAAATATATATAACAAATTAAAAACTACAATATTTTTAATGTTTTAAAAATAAATTATACACAACATTAACTAAAACAATACAGAAAAATATTAGAAAGCGGAGAGAAAAAATTACTATTCCCACTCCAAAGAATGCAACAGTAGGGAAAGTGTTGGATAGCGTAGGGGTAAAAATTACTATTCCAACTCCAGAAAGTGCAACAGTAGGGAATGTGTTGGATAGCGTAGGGATAAAAATTAATATTCCCACTCCAGAGAGTGCAACAGTAGGGAAAGTGTTGGATAGCGTAGGGGTAAAAATTACTATTCCCACTCCAGAGAGTGCAACAGTAGGGAAAGTGTTGGATAGTGAAAGGGTTAAAATTACTATTCCCACTCCAGTGAGTGCAACAGTATGGAAAGTGTTGGATGGTGTAGGGGTAAAAATTACTATTCCCACTCCAAAGAGTGCAACAGTAGGGAAAGTGTTGGATAGCGTAGGGGTTAAAATTACTATTCCAACTCCAGAGAGTGCAACAGTAGCGAAAGTGTTGGATAGTGTAGGGGTAAAAATTACTATTCCCACTCCAGAGAGTGAAACAGTAGGGAAAGTGTTGGATAGCGTAGAGGTAAAAATTACTATTCCCACTCCAGTGAGTGCAACAGTAGGGAAAGTGTTGGATAGCGTAGAGGTAAAAATTACTATTCCCACTCCAAAGAGTGCACCAGTAGGGAAAGTGTTGGATACCGTAAGGGTTATAATTGCTATTCCAACTCCAGAAATTGCAACAGTACGGAAAGTGTTGGATAGAGTAGGGGTAAAAATTACTATTCCAACTCCAGAGAGTGCAACAGTAGGGAAAGTGTTGGATACCGTAGGGGTAAAAATTACTATTCCAACTCCAGAGAGTGCAATAGTAGGGAAAGTGTTGGATAGCATAGGGGTAAAAATTACTATTCCCACTCCAGAGAGTGCAACAGTAAGGAAAGTGTTGGATAGCGTAGGGGTAAAAATTACTATTCCAACTCCAGAGAGGGCAACAGTAGGGAAAGTGTTGGATAGCGTAGGGGTAAAAATTACTATTCCCACTCCAGAGAGTGCAAAAGTAGGGAAAGTGTTGGATAGCGTAGGGGTTAAAAATAACATACTTGTCAATTAAATGATTATTTAATTAAAATAATGATTTATTAATAAATTAACAATAAATTAATTATAAATACCAATAAATTAAAAGTAATAATTACTTTAATAACATTAAATTACTTCCCACACTATTCCCCAGTGAACACACAAACCCACTCCGCATAAAATTTAACACAATTAATATAATTATCAATTAATAAAAATTAATTATCAATTAATGATTAATAAACAATAAATTAATTATCAATACCAAAAAATAATAATTAATAGAATTTAATTACCAATTAATAATTGATTAACAATAAATTAATTATCAATACCAATAAATATTAATAAATAATTACTTTATTATAATACATTACTTCCCACCCTATTCCCCTATAAACACACAACCCGCTCCTAAACTAAATTAACACATTTAATATATTTATCAATTAATTAATTAATAAAAAGTAATTACCAATTAATAATTAATAAACAATAAATTAATTATCAATACCAAAAAATAAAAATTATGAATTAATTTATTATAATTAATTTACTTCCCACCCTATTCCCCTATAAACCCACAACCCACTCCAATAAAAATGTAACACAATTAATATAATTATCAATTAACCAATTAGTAAAAATTAATTAACAATTAATAATTAATTAACAATAAATTAATTATCAATACCAATAAATTAAAATTGATAATTACTTAATTACAATTACATTACTTCCCACCCTATTCCCCTATAAATCCACAACCCGCTACAGAACTAAGGGGCCCATTACGATGGCGGGCGGAAGCACAACCGCCGTGCTGGCGGATGCAAAAAGCACCAGTTACCGCCGGCACGCAGCAGTCCACACGCCCGCCCAATTACGATGCGAAAAGCAGGCCAAACACCGCCGGCAAGCCAGCAACACCGTCCGCCATCAAAGTGCGCCCGTTCACGTAGCGGCGCAGCACAACTGACACACACCGTCCGACGAAACACGTCCCGCCCGGCGCATAAATTACGATGCCGCAAACAAACGGCTCCCACGGCTAAGAGACACCGCACGTGAAAGAGAGGCGGTAACACGGACGCAGAGCACGGACAACGAAGAAGCGGCACCCCGAGCATGAATCCAGCACTGCAGGCCCTTCCCATGCTTCTGCTGATGCACCACCAAGGACGCAACGTACCGCGGAGACGCAGGTAGGCACACACACAACAAGTGCACGCAAACAGCGCACACAGTGCAAGGGCGGAAAAAGCGGACAACCCCCCACCAGCGCGTGTACACTACACATCCACCATTGCATCCACATATGACACACAGGCCAAATCCTAACATCGCGGAACACATGTGTACACACCACCTGGGACCAGGAACCAACCACCCCGTCACGGCCCCAAAGCGGCGATGACGCCGCCACACATGCGCACAACGCAGAGGCCAACCGCAGCGCCATGCATGCGTCGCACACAGACACAGGGACACAACCAAGCAGCACACACATCAGCCCCACCCCGAACGCACATGACACGTGACAGGCCTGCCACAGACATGTCCCCAACGCCCAATTCACGGACAACACCCAACGCCACACAACCGACACACACATGTCAGTGAAGTCACGCAACAGCAGGACACACCCCAGTGTAACAAACATGGCGTAGCACACAGCGGCGGCAACACCAACTAGGAGAAGCAGGGCCCCTTCGGGAAGAGGAACGCCAGTACCACACTGAAAAACCCATACCACCCTGCACATATGTACAAGACATATAAAACGGAACACCAAAGAGCACGGGGACCGACAACAGGTGGCCCAAGAATAACATTCACACACAAGGCCCAACGCAGAGCGGAAAGGCAGCCTGCCGCCCACACAAGGGAGAGCAGACAGCACTGAATGACCTTCCATTCCAACACCGAAACCACAGCCCTACGACAGAAGCCGGTGAATACAGCCATTGTCCAAGAATAGACCAACACAGGCATGCCGAGGAGACCGACCACAGGGCAGATAGCGCATATCACAGAAGCACACAACGGACGGGGAAGAAAGAAGAAAACACTCCCCCATGTCGGCCACATGCAAGTTAATTGGAAGGAGTCACACAGCACTGACCTTGAACTGTCTGAGAAGCATGTGGGAAGAGGGCCCGTGTCCTCCAAACAAGCCAACAGAACACAAGTCCTGTCTCCCTACGACTACACAGAGCTCACAGCAACCCCGGAGCGTGCACATTGCAGACTGCACACACAGCCGGAGCACGCCACCTCAACGAACCGCTGCGAAATGGCAACCGCAACACACCTACCCAACTACGCCGAACAGCTCAAGCTGTACAAAACCAACCTGTGCCATACATTGGGATGCGATCTCCTGTCCCTGCTGAACGTAAGTTACCGACTGACTTACCGCATCACATTGTTCAGCTGCGTCATGCCCGTCTTCTACTGTCGGAGGTGTCCCTACCAGCATCCCGTCGAGATATGCCTCTCCAACCCGGCATGTCTGAAGGCGGACCTGCTACCACTACTCCTCCCTCTGGACGCACACGACAGGGCCTGCTCTGCCTATGGGGGCATGGCGTATGTGGCCAACATCGCACCCGCACTGAAATGGGACCACTGTGCCTCCACACGACGGATCATCGATAACAGCTACATCGAATGTCACCCAGCATGCCCCATCATGGTCCTCCAAGGGACAACTTACGAACAACACCTTGACAGCCACCATCCGCTACATTGGCTGGCAAACATGTACACCACCAATGACATGGAAGCCCTGCTGGACGGCATCGCATACCTGACAACCTGTAAATACGTCGGACCACAACGCAGGTTCCCCGAGTGACCTATGATGTCCAACCACGCACCCATGCTTAGCTTCAGCACGGACTGGCCAGTCACCACCACAACAGCCATACCAAACGACCGACAACTGTAACCACACCATCAACGACATCGCCATGACATCGGATATGACCGGGACATGCACACTGTTCCCCATCACATCCAGGAACACCGCATGCATCGTGGGAGGCAGTGGCATGGGCTCTGTGTATCGCACCCACATGGACGGAACTGCACGAACAACCAGGACACAACATGGATCCAGCGCACATGGACACACACACCGCTCAGTGGACATGAATAGGTCGCCTGGAGTCTGTGGGTGCTGCACCCCTCCCACCCCCGCCCCGGGAATCCCATACCAGGACCTTTGCATGGACGACAAGTGCATACAACAACAACACGACCCCAGTGACTGTGACATGTCCAGTAACCACCACAGTGCAACAACAAGTGGCACGCCGCTGCATGCACGCAAGCACATGCCCTGATGTCATCTCACATGCACGCGTGCATGAGGAACAACCGCAGCAAACCTGTCACATGGAACTGAGATGGACTGTGCCCATGATGCCAAGCGGTCTGGTAGGCTACATGTATACCGTCTGTGTCAAAGTCCGCAGCTCCGCAGCTATACGTAAATGTACATTAGCACAGCCTTGGCCAAGCAGATGTCACTCTGAAGCCCACATCCCACATGCAACAGCCAATCACATGTAACCCCACTCCCTATCCCATTTGCAATCATGCTCAGTATATCCTCAACATGTATTCCGCTGCCAGTAGTGTCCACTATACTGCATCACAGAGGACAGAAGACTCAATATAATGTTTGAAACCAAAACTGTCTCCGCTGACTCATTTCACAAGTACGAATGAGAGAGGATGAGAGTATGTGAAGTACACGGCAGTCGTGACATGACCATGTAGTCCACTGGTATTAGATGTCAACGCAAATGAGTAGCACAACTGTGGAAGACACACATGTGTCGTGTGAAGTCGTATGGACGCAGTGCTCAGGTGGGTGGGTGTGACGGGTAGATGCGCACATGCCAAGTTGGAGCACGACGTGTTGGGAGGGGTCATGAACAGTACACCACCGCTTCCCTGGGCATTGTGAGAGGACACCTGTCGGGGGGAGTGAACACGTGTGTGCACAGCAGCCGGGCACATGTACAAAGCGGTACCAGGCGCACCTCAGCCCACCCTCTGTGGACAAGCTGGATCCTGTTGTGCGCCCGCCATGCCCCTTGACAAGGCACACACAGCCCCAGTCGACCAGGTGTAACCCCAACATAGTCAATCCGCACAGGCGATACAGGGCACGGGATGGCAGTGGAGCATGGTGTGTGAGAGGTCTCCTCGCGCTCCTCCTGGTCATATCACGCAGGCAATAGAACCTCAACGTCTAGCATGGCACAAGTCAAATGGAAGTGTAGGGGGACGCACCACAGCACGAGCAGCACTGACGTCACGGGAGGTGGCTCGCACCATCCCATCCATTGCCCATTATACCAACCACGCCACATGCCATTGCGACTAAGTGCAAGCGCGTGCGCCACCACCCCCGAGCCCTCCCCAGAGAGGCCAAAGAGTGAATGTGTGGGCCATCAGTCACAGACGGACGCGGCATGGCCGCAAGGGCAGCCACAGCCACTGGGTGTCGCAGGTGGCGGATCCGGAAGGCGAAGACTGTGATGCATAGTCCATGCAGGCCGGGTCTCCATTTGGGGCACCACGCAGGTGGACGGCGTCCCGCCACACATCATACCCTGAGACAGCCCACTCGTGCAACTGGACCCACACATACACTCCTTGCCCTCTCTGGTGCGAGCTTGGGGCTGCCTGTGCAAGCGCTAGCCTCGCAGGTGAGCATGCATATTGGGGGGCGAGGGGTGGACATGAGGGCTGGGGCGAAGATGACTGTATCACTGTCAGTTAGTACAAGGGATGACCCAGATGTGGAAAGGAAGAGACGTGTCCCGTGTGTACTGCAACTAGTCGCCAATCCAACTACCCCCCCATGTCCGGAATGTAAGCCCGCACCTAGGCCCGCCCATCCGCCACATCGAACATACCACCAGCACGACAACCTTCCCATTCGAAACACTGACTGGGGGTGGCGACCAGTGAACAATCATGTGTAGCCTACCCACGCGTACATGTGGGCCCTCCATGATCCATGTCACCTGCGGCAAAGACATGACATGCGCAATGAGGGAAGTGAGGAGAGCTATCCGCCCCACGCACAGAAGGTGCATCAGCTCCACAGACCCAGCAGCGAGTCCAGCAGGGGTCACATGTGCAGGGGCAGCTGTGCCTGGTGTGAAGGCACATGCATATAGACAGCACATCGACCAATGTGTAGTCTGCCCACATCCACAGTCCATCATCATGCGGACATAGGAATTGAACACAGGGCAACACATCTTAGTTGGTGCACCCACCGTGACCAACAATGCGCAATCATCGACGTACCCGCCCTGTGCATGGCCCCCACCCAACGGAGGCACATCCAGTGCCACCATCCCACACACACAAGCCTTCCACGGAACATGCTGTGTCCAATGGTCAGTACAGAGTCAGCGCCCATCTGGTGGATCCTGAACAGGAGACACATGCACACACATGCCAGCTCCCACTATGTACGTCTGCCACCTGGCACGTGCAATGTAACCTCTCACCTGTGACGTGTGACTGCAAGCACACAGCCGTCTTGGCATGGGGCTGTCAATGTGGACACCTGTCAATGTTTCGGGAGGTGTGATCCGTACAGTGCTGTACATAGGGTGCAGTGCTGACACCTACTACTGTCTCATATCCCCTCGTGCCACAGGTCCCACTTGTTTTGGCCGCTCAGCCTGTGCCCACATCGCCGTCGTCGTCGTGTGCCATACTCATCCAGCCTCGGAAGCAGTTCCATGCTCAGCAGACACTCATGTTGCCGTGGCGTTGCCGCTTGACGAATATGCAGTCAGTCCCCATCAGCACGCCCCGCAAGTCATTGGGGCCTAGATCCCCATGTGCATGCACATGGCAGTGGTATGTGTCACTAGCCATTGCCATTGTTGGGAGACCTGTGTAAGTGTATTGTGGCTGTGCCGTCCCAGCTTGACAGCTGGGCTGTGGCTCATGTGCTTGCTCAGTCATGTCAGTGATGTGTATGCGAAATTGCTATGTGTCGTGTTGCTTTGACATGTGTCCTCTGCCATTGTCCCTAGGCGGAGACCGAACATTGACCGCCCATACCAATTGCTGGTGGACATGGATGATACAGAGGTTATTAGGAAGTTTCGGCTGGACAGGCCAACCCTGCATCGACTGTGTGCCATGTTAGAACCCCATCTCCGTCCCCGCAGGGTGTATCCGACTGCTGTCACCCCCACGGCTAAGGTGATGGCCGCCATGCATTTCTTCGCCACTGGGTCATTCCAGCACACAGTGGGCAGTGGAGGAGGGATGTCCCAGCCCATGTTCAGCAAGGTGCTGAGGGATGTACTGGCAGCCATGATGCTGTACCGAAACAGGTACATCCGCTTCCCCAGGGCTCGTGAATTGGCGGCAGTGAAGGGTGCATTCTATGCCCTTGGCAGAATCCCACACGTCGTTGGAGCCATTGACTGCACACATGTTGGCCTTGTTCCACCACAGGCCACTGAGCACCTGTACCGCAACAGGAAGCACACGCACTCCCTGAATGTGCAAGTGGTGTGCCTTGCGGACATGGTGATCACCCACGTGTGTGCAAAGTTCCCAGGCTCGGCCCATGACGCACACATAATGCGCAACAGCATCTTGCCACGACTGATGGCCAATCTGCAACAGGATCGTGGCTGTATTGTCGGTGAGTATGTGGAGTGGTGTAGCGTGCTGGTTGTGCGATGCTGTCCCCTGTCCAGTTGGAATAGCAACGGTTCTCTGTGTCCCTCACACCCAGGTGACTCTGCGTATCCGAATGGGGCATGGCTGCTCAGTCCATTGAGGAATCCTCGCACCCCAGCAGACGATCGATACAATGAGGCACATGGGAGGACCAGACGTGTGGTCGAGCGTACCTTTGGCCTCCTCAAGTCCAGGTTCAGGTGCCTGGACCGCACCGGGGGTGCACTGGCGTACTCCCCACAGAAGGTGTGCCAGATAGTGGTGGCGTGCTGCATGCTGCACAATCTGGCCATTCGGAAGCAGATCCCCCTCATTGTGGATGACGGAGATCAACCAGGGCCCCAGCCCGCAGACCAGGACAGCTCGAGTGAGGAGGACAGCGGAGAGGAGGAAGCTGGGAATGTGCGGCAGCAGCTCATCGCCCGCTACTTCACTTGACGGTGAGTGTCCATGTACGACGGCTGATGTGGCTGTATCTGTGCAGGTGTGTGTGTGCTGTGTCAGGGTGGCCGTTTGTTCACTACGTGCTGTGTGTCAACGCTCCATGGCCAGGGTAGTATGCCACTGTTGGTGACTGTGGCATTGTGCCCTATTGCTCTGTGCGATGTGTGTACATTGCTTGTAGTTGTTGACATGTACTGTGTGATGGGTGTGTGACACACTCATTGAATGTGCTCCTGTTCTGTCTCCCACCCCTAGGTCCCTACAGGCCCTCCGGATTCCATTGCCATGCCACGCATCAGGTGCCTTTCCGCCCAAGGTGGCCGTTGTATTCCGTACAAATAAAACACAGGGCACAAACAGCAGTTAGTGAAAAAGGTGCATTTATTACAAACTGTGACATGTGATTGTGTGTAAGGTGATGACAAAAGTGGTGCGTGCAGTGACAATGAGCTGTCGGTCATGGCTGCGTGATGCTCAGGGTGTACCCACTGGTTCTATGTCCATAGTCCAACACACACATGCCATCCAGATGGCTGTGTGGAGTGGGATCGTAGTCCAAGTCAATGCAGTGGCTGGTCAAGGAAGGCTGGCGGACGGCTGGCTGGCTGCCTCACTTGCGACTGGAGCGTGCGAAGTCCTCCCGGGAGATCTGTTTCCTCTTCGGACGGCCCCTTCCACGTTTGCGAGGGGGGTGACTGCTTGCGACATGCTGGTGGTTGAGGTGTGCTCACTGGCTGTGGACGCAGGGGAACTGGACACTGCTGCTCGACCCTGCGCCCCGGCAGGTGGTGGCGGAGGGGAGCTGCTATCCCTGGCCGTGTCCTCACCGCCACCACCAGCTGGCCCATGAGGTCCACGAGTTGACCTATACGGGCGTCCATGGACCTCAGCACCCCCAGCACCTCCCGCGTGTCTGAAGCAGACCTGACCCATTGTTCTTGGGCCTCCTCATAGGCCCCAAGGACTCTGGCCATTTGAGGCAGGGCATGGCTCCCAGGGGAGGCTGGCGTTTCCCTGACCCTGCTCCTCCTACCAGTCCTGCTGCCACCGGCCTGCCCACTAGCCACATTGCTCACCACGGTCCTCGCTGTGGCTCCCAGGGTGGATCCAGTCGGCCGGGCCACCACCTGCGCTGGGGCTGGTGCCAGCGAAGACGTGGTGGTGGTGGCGGCGGTGGTGGTCGGTGCGGCGATGGTGGCGGTTGCGGCAGTGGTAGTGGCCGCAATGACCGTTGGTGTGGCCGCAATGACCGTGGGTGTGGCCGCAACGACAGTGGCAGCAGGGGGCTGGGACTGTTCAGCAGTCCTGGATGATGGGTTGGTGGGTAGGAGGGGTCCTGGGGAGCGGCTGGGCCCTGCCACACCAGATGGGCCTGCTTGGTGGTCCGTGTCCGAAGAGGAGGTGAGATCCTCCACATCCGTGTGTCCTCGTTGGGGGCTTGTGGGCTGGCTGTGCTGGCTGCTGTCTCCATCCCCAGCATCCGGCAGTTCGTCACCTGTGGAGAGAATGAGATTTGTTATTGTGTTGCACCTGGCGAAGTATGTATTTGTCGTCTGACATTGGCAGTTCGTGCAATCTCGTACATGGGTTTCCCGGAGGCGTGTGTGTGGCTGTGGCATTTGTAGTTGTGTGTGCTTGGCAATGGGACTGTGTGCTGTGCACATGTGGCATGGGACGGATTGGCCATGCCGATGGGTGTGTTGCTGTGCCCCTACTTATTGTGACTCTGGTGTATGCGGGCTCCTGGCCCATCCTGGGTCTGGTTTGTACTTTGCTTTTGGTGTTCAGATGGGACGCTTAGGAACGCATATGGCAACATGGGGGCCATGCCCCAGATTCGCATTTGGGAGGGGATATGCTTTTGGGGTTCAAATGGAACGCTTAGGAACGCATATGGCAACATGGGGGCCATGCCCCAGATTCGCATTTGGGAGGGAATATGCTTTTGGGGTTCAAATGGAACGCTTAGGAACGCATATGGCAACATGGGGGCCATGCCCCAGATTCGCATTTGGGAGGGAATATGCTTTTGGGGTTCAAATGGAACGCTTAGGAACGCATATGGCAACATGGGGGCCATGCCCCAGATTCGCATTTGGGAGGGAATATGCTTTTGGGGTTCAAATGGAACGCTTAGGAACGCATATGGCAACATGGGGGCCATGACCCAGATTCACATTTGGGAGGGAATATGCTTTTGGGGTACATGCTGTGAGCCATGGGTGCTGAACGTGACATGTGTTGTGGCAGCATGACAGTGCATGGTTTGAGGTGTGTGCATGCTTGACATGGCCTGCATATTTGCTGTCTGTTGTGATTACTGGACATGGCATTGGACGCATCGTTATGAGTGAGTGATGGTTGTGTGTGAAAGCCAACGTATTGCAGTTGTCCCATCTCCTTGGTGTGCGTGCTTCCCTGTGCCATGTGCATCACTGCAGTGCTCGTGGGGGGTGTGGCCCATGTTGTGTGTTGTTGCTCACAGTGTGACGTGCGCTTCATTGACTTCTGGCACATGGTTGGTCATGGGCATGTATCTTAGCGTGACTGCTGTATGTGTGGCAGCTGTGCGGATGACATGCCTTTCATGAGACTGGGGCTGACGGATGGGATGGATGGTATGTTGTATGTGCATGGTGTGTCTGTGTGTTTGATGGGTTCAGTGGTGTTCGTGTGCATTTCTGTTGTTCCGCTCTGTTGCGTCTTGTGTTGTTTGTCTTACATAGGCGTAGTTGTGGGGTGTGTGGTTGACAGGCAGTAGGGGCTACATGGACAGGACTTCAATGGTGTTTCGGTTGTGTGTGATGAGTTGCACAGTGGCTGCCGTGTGGTACTATTTTCAGTGTGGCTTGTGTATGCAGACGTGGCTCCTTGGGTGTTGCTATGTCTGTGATGGGTCATGTGGGGTGTGAGTCTGTTGTTCATGTCCGTGTGCACATTGTTCACTTGTTCGTGACGGTGGGCGGTGCTGCGTTTTCGTCTGCTACGTGACATGTCCCATGTGTTGGTCGTGTGCCGGTCCTCATGCCTCCAGTAATCCAGCCCTGTCCAGTTTCCCACCTGCAGGTTGTTCGTGCGTGCACTGTACTGGATGCCACATGGCTCTAAGCGGGGGTGCTCCATGTTGCAGGTCTGTGGGGGTGGGGGGTGTTGTGGGTCGTGGGGGTGGCTGGACACCCACTGACGCCGATTGCTGTGGACCGTGATGTCTGCCTTTCGGCTGTCGTTGTGCACTGCGGTGGCTGACACGTGGCTGTGGGGTGTGGGGGATGCTCCTCCTTGCTGTGCTGTGGGACTAGGGGCCTGGTGTGTGTTGTACTTGTGCTGTCCACCGTCCCACCCACTGCACTTTGTGTTCCTGCCACTTACCTGTTACTTGTCGGTTTGTGCAGCTGTGGCGGACACATGGGTGTGGTGGGTGCTCGTTGTGGCGCTTCTGGCATATTTGGGGACCTGTTGGTGGTTACGTGGCTAGCTGAATGTACACATGTCCCCACGCATCTTACAGTTGTTCTGTTTGGGCTGTGTGTGGTGGTGTCTGTTGCATGTGTGTGTCGTGTATTGTGTGCTGGACATGGGGGTGTTTGTCCCTGGGAGCTGTGGCATGGTGGTAGTGCATGTGAGTACATAGCGGTGTGCTGGTATACATTAGTTTGTACTTACCAGCCTCCACTCCCCCTGCTAATCCGGCGAGGATCTCGGGATGTATGATGACTCGCACCTTCTCCTCCCACGCTTTGAAGGTCTTGAAGAGCGCGGGATTCCCTCCGCCAGTGACGGCAGCCAGCTCTCTGTTTTTGCCCTCCTTCTTCTTGACCAGGCTCTTGACGTCATTCCACCGTTTGTTAATTTCGACTCTGTTCCAGGGCAGGGTCCCGACTGCATTGACCTGGTCTACGATCCGGTTCCACATTCTGTTTCTGGTGGCTAGTGGTGTGTGTTGGACCATGTTCCCATAGATTTGTGGGTGCACCTTCATGATCTCGTCGACCATGACCGTCAGCTCCATGGGCGTGAACTTGGGCATTCTTTGTGGTGCCATGGTGTTTGTGGTGCTGGTGCGGTGTGTGTTGTGTAATGTGCAGGGGGTTTGTGGTGCCGGTGTTTGGTGGTGGTGGTGGTGGTGGTGGTGATGTGTGCGTTTCTGTGGTGTGCTGCTGTCCTTGCTGTGTCACTGTGTCCTCTCCTCTCCTCTCTGGTTTGCAATGTAGCAAGGGGTTGTGGTCTGTGGGAGTGCTGCTTTTGTACTCACCTATGTGGGTGTGTCCTCATGGTCTGTTGTTTTCAGGTGTGTTGTGTCTGGGGTTCTGGCCTTTGTATTTTTTGTTTGTCCGGGGGGTGTTTTCGGGATATGTACTGTGCTTGTGTATTTGTGCGTGCCTTGCTGTGTGGACTTGTTGGCCATGTTGTGTGCTATTGCTTTTGTGTGCGGATGGTTTCTGTGCAGGTACGTGGGCGCCATGGCTTCTGCCGTGTCGATTCTCATCGGCGTTGTTTGCGCTGGCGGGCGGTATATTTGTTGTTTTTCCGCGCTCATGTCGGTGCGATCGTAATTTCACGTGCGGTGTGTCGGCCGTGAGGGCGGGCGGTTTTGTGTTGTCGTGCGTGTTTCCGTCCGTGGCGGGCGGTTTGTCTCCGACTCGGACGTTGGCGGGCGGTATTTTGTGTGCTTTTTCGCCGATGGCGGTATTCGGTTTGTGTAATCGTAATGGCGTGGTCGGTGTTCAGGCGGTGTGTGCGGGCGGATTTTTGCCGCTTCCATGCCTGGCGGAATTATTTGCGCTGGGTATCGTAATGGGCCCCTAAGATGCAAAATTTATTTAAAAATAATTAATAATTTCTAAAAATTAAGATTTAATTTACTATAATTAAATTACTTCCCACCCTATTCCCCTATAAACCCACAACCTGCTACAGTACTAAAACGCAAAATTTACTTAAAAAAATTACTAACTTCTAAACAATTAATACATATATTTAAAAAAAATACAAAACATAACAAAACATGTGGAACACATACATATAAAATACATACTAAAATACATAGCACTAACATAAACATCGATATTATTAACATCGATATTTTTGCTATCGATATTACTAACTTCGAAATTAACAAAAACGATATTTCTTACCTTCAGGTCGATATTCTGGTCACCGATATTCTTGATGTCGATATTCTGTCCCTACGATATTTAAAACTCGATATTAATGTAGGTCGAAATAAAAAACTCGATATTATGTCTGTGCACCGTTTTTTACATTATGAACCAACACCTTGAGTGCTCCAAGCTGTCATATCTATGAGAGAAGTAGGCTTTTAAAACAGAGTATACTTTGACTTAACATGTTCTACTTAGCGCTTTTGCCTACTGCTGTCAAGAACATCACCATTAGTCCAGAACGCTAATGTTTAAAGTGAATAATTTTGATGATGTAAGGGCACACTGCAGCCCATGCGTGACATCCGACCTACATGCAAATTATGCCTATTGCACCATATTACTGTGGTCTTAATAATGAATGAGGATTTGCAAATTAAAATTAACAATTGTTACAATTTTTTAAAGGCAAAGCTTTTTCAAAGAGCTGAGGTTGCTATCCTCCCAATTTTCAGCATTAAAATAGGCCGATCAATCCAGTTCAGCCATATAGTTCTTGAAGGTACTAATAAATCCAGATTAGAGAACCATCATCCTCAGGAGAAAGAAAAAGACCGGTGTCATTAGCCCACTGAGACAGTATGTCCACTTCCTATTGGACCTGCCAGTCTATCTTGCAGTGCTGAAAAGAAGGAACATTAACAGGAGGTGAATGAAGATTTCTCCGAACAGAGCACAGTAATGGCTTGAAGGATAGACAGATGCCATCACTGTTTGTTGGGATACTGAGAACAATATTCTCAATCAGACTGAAGATCAGAAAGGGAGTTACTTTCTTGTTGGAATATGCCATATTTGGTGCTGTGACAAAAACATTTGTTCCAGCAATCTTTGGAAGCAATTTAGCCAGCTTTAGTTACTGAAAGTAAAGAGAACCTCCCAGCTATTACTCCAGCACTGGAAACACATGTTCATAATACTGTTTGCCTTCAAGTAGCACTCCCCCCCCCCCCCAGAAGATGTCTCCACAAGTAATCAGCTCGGACCTAACTACAATAGTTTCACTCATTATCTTAATCGTTAATCCGTCCACTGCTATTTGCATAATACATCAGAAACTTTAAACTTCCTATATCCCTGCACCTCTGACTGGGGATTGCAAGTTATTTTCCCTGGATATAGGGGAGCATATGAAGAACCAGGAATATTGGGTCCAGTTTTGCATGTTTTTCCTCCTTCCAGGGGGAAATAAGGTGTTCAAATCTGTCCATATTCACCACCTGCTTGTAGCAGGAAGTAGATTTGTGGGTGAGATTTCTTTAGGTGGTGTTAGTATGGGATGGGCAGGGGCAGTGGAAAGGCAGTGCAGTTGAACTTCATCTAAGGTGATTTTTTTTCTGGAAGTGGTCAGGGTGCAGCAGCTGGCCGCAGTCCCAAGAGCTCCACTTGCAGGTACAGGTCTGGCATCTCTGGGCCACAAATTCCCAGTCCAGAGGCACCGGGAATCATATTGTTGCACATAGCAGTATCCTTGCCAGGGATACTGCTCCGTGCAATTCCAAATAGGGTACTTACTGGCCAATCTGAAGGGTACTCTGCCTCAACATGCTGAAAAATTGAGAAAACTTAGGGTAACTTTTGATTACAACTTGCCGTTCATCTATTTAGGTAACAATGTGGTGAAATGTGCTTTCCATCACTTATGCCTATTTAGAGAGACTCTGCCCTAGCTGGCCATTTCACATTGCTTTGTACTGGGGCTAGTGACTGCAATTTCGATGGTGCACTACTGTAATAATAATATTTTTCTGGACTACCAACCAAACGTATCTGCAGATGGTAAACACCTCAAAACCAAGCTGCGGACCATATTATCAATAACAGCGATAACATTATCGCCGCTTTTGCGGCAGGAAACTGCCGCTAAAGCGGCAATAAGGGGCTTGATAATATGCCCTATAGAATTCCAATAGAAGCCCAGATTCTGGTGTGAAGGACATCAAACCTGGGCTTCTATTGGAATTCTATAGGGCATATTATCAAGCCCCTTATCGCAGCTTTAGAGGCAGAAATCTGGGCTTCTATTGGAATTCTATAGGGCTATCGCGGCGATAATGTTATCGCCGTTCTTGATAATATGGCCCTGCCTGTCTCAACCTAAACATTAGAAGAGCTTAGCACACACCTTTTGAACTTCATGCACTTGACTGCCTACAGATATTGCATTAGATACAATTCAAAGTCATGTACATCATCCCTAAGGGGGCCATATACAAGAGAGTCGTAAAATGGATCACTACTCTTTTAAAAGTCAAAATCAACTTGACAGCCTGACATCTAAAGCCGGCCTACCATAACCTGATTACAATTCAAATAACTAATGGTGGAAAATCTCTGTCCTATTATTCTTTCACTCTCTGAAACGTGTTTTCTTTGCACTTCTGGTTCCAGCAAGACTTCCTGACATTGAAAAAGTTTACAAAAAGCCATATTGATACATGATGCTATCACCTTTAACTCAACTTAATGGGATTCTATAACTGCCAGACTTATTTTACCGTCTTCAGGAAAGTTTATTTTTAATTTTTGCTGTTGGTTCTTTCTTGTTGGAAAGTTCAGTCTCCATTCAGCCCTTAAAAATGACTGCTAAATGGTCCCAGTTTTTTCTAACAAAAAAGAAATATAAATGAGAAATAAGAATTCAATATAATTCCCTATATGTTAAGTTTTGGTATCGGGAGAGGTCACCTATAACAGAAGCAAAGTGATAATTCTGTTTCTTTTTGGGTGTATATTTAGATCTGAATAAATCCTTACTAATCGTTAATAAATTATACCGTACCATTGTGCAATAAAGTGAAAGAGCACATTTGACGTTATCATTGTTATAAATATTTAAAGATATCTTCATTTTGTTATTTGCCTAAGAGTTGATTATACATGTTTTTGCATTTCCATGAATATTTACTTACTGCTAGATGTTTCTGTTACAAAAACAGCATTCAAACGAATCATCAAAAAAGTGACAAAAGTAAGTCTAAAGAATACTCAAGATACTGCTCGAATATGGCTTGACATTCAGAGGTAATTATTGTTTCTGAAGTTAAGAGTAATCTAGGTGATCCTATACTTTCCAACATTATAAACTCAGAGGGACTCGGATATAAGCCAGATGTCAATTTATTAAAGACATGGTTGATTAAAAAAAACAAATACACTCTCTAGATTCAACACTGAGAGTAAACACAACTTTTAAATATATTTATAAGTCAGGGAGGCTTTTTTCAATTTTTTTAATGAAGGGTTCATGAATATAGCCTTATATCCCGCCGTAGCGGGCTATATCGGCTATTAAAGGCCCGAGCCGAAGGCGAGGGCCTTTAACAAGGGAGCGGGAATTTAATAGCCGGTATAGCTCAGCTACGAAGGGCTATAAGGCTAATAGAACATTCTGCCACTAGAGGGCAGAATGTTCTAACAAATAAAACAAAGACCTCTCGGAGTTCGAGGGGATTTGAATCCCCTCGGGCTCCGAGAGGCCTTTATAAAACAACATTGGAATGTTGCTTTGCAGGCCTTTCCCGGCCCGTAGAAGCACGGAGCACTCCATTGTCTTCAATGGAGTGCTCCACATTCCAATGTTCTAATAGATGCTAGACCCAAATTGTAATTTCGTTAGCGCTATTTACTCCTCAAAATATCCTACACATAATACTTTACCCAAAGGTACAAGTGGACAATCGCGCAATGGATTCGGAAGTAGCTGCAATCATGGGTAAAGAAAAATTACAAATTGAAAGAGAACAATGCGCCAAGAGACCAGTGCTTAATTTGAGCCGGTGCTTTCCGGTGCTGAGCACCGGCACTTAATTGGTTTCCGGTGCTCGGCACCGGCACCTAATTGTCAACACCACACTTAGGGCAGTCTGCCACAAGGTGGCGCTGCTCATCTAATTTAGAGATGAGCAGTATAACAGTTGTTTAGGAAAACAATATAGATTAAAAAATTGCTAATACCTGCCTCCCCAGCCATTCCTTTAGCTTTGGGGACCAGGAATAATGTGAACTGTCGCATATACGTGCGAGAGAGCTGGTTAGTAGTTGTTTTGGCAGCAATGACAAGGGCGATGGGTGGTGCAAGCTGCCGTGGCCTACTGGTCAGAGCCCTGGCACTTAATATTTTACAAATTAAGCACTGCAAGAGACTGTCAATAAAGAGAGAGGTTTACTTCGTTCTTCATTGCTTCTATTCTTGATGAGGGTGCAGCATGCCAGGGGCGGGCTAAATCGTGTATTTTTTCAATTCGCTTAAGATGAAGTGGAACTGCAAGCAATGGTGCAGTTTCTACTGTCTTTGCAACCTCCTGGCCTGGACTGAAAAAAGGAAGAATGTAGCTGAAATGCTCTTCCAAAAATTAATTTCTTGTCCCGAGCAAGAAGGAATTTATGGAATGAATTAGTTAGCTACTGGTGATCTTAAATACCCTTAGGAAGTCCTCCTCATCAGAGTAATCACACACGAGGCCGTTCTGCCTCCAGACAGTCTTGTTTCGCCAAGCTTTTTTTTTGTAACCAAATCACTTCCGCTCCACTTTTTGTAGTTTCCAAGTACATAGAATCGTGTCCAGGCATGGAGGGAGGGTGGCAGAACTAGGAGGGTGGGAACCCACTATGACGAGGAGGAATTCCTTGGGGTAATGAAGAACACTGGCACTTAAATAATTTGTTACCCCCACGGAAATCATCCTTGTCATAGTAATCACACATGAGGATGTACCCAAGTGCAGAAATCAGACATGACACAATTATATGCATCCGAATCATAAATATATTTACAACAGTTAATCAATTGCTGTTTGTAACACCATTTTACCAAAATTGTAAGCATTATGTGAAAGCAAATCCAACTTGTAATGAGACAAAAACGTATTTGTACTGGCCCATGTAGCAGCCCAACAGATTTCTTGGAGGGAAAGCCCACATGTTTCAACCCATGAAGAGGCTACTGCTCTTATAGATCTGGCTACAACTCCCTCTGGTAAATCCACCTCAATAGAAGAATAGGCGTGAATAATCGCCTGCCTGACCCATCTTCTAACAGTTGTACCTGAAGCGTTTTCCCCTTTACATGCTGAACCATGTGACACAAACAGGAACTGAGAAGACCAAAAGGACTTAGTACGATCTAAGCATACCAAAAATACCCTGTGTACCTCTAAATAAGACGGAATGCCATCTGGAGACTGAAAAACTGGAAGGATGATCTCTTGAGAGGAGTGAGAGGCTGATTGAACCTTTGGATGAAAACTGGGATCAAGCCTTAAGACAACCCTATCAGGAAAAAACTTTGGGCAAGGATAGGTGATATTCAAGGAGGACAATTCCCCTAATCTCCTTGCCAAAGTGATGGCAACAAGGAATGCCTCCTTCAGTGAAAGCCAGGCCAAGCCTGCCTGCTCCAAACGCTCATATGGCACTTTCTGAAGTCCCTCCAACACTACTGATAAGTGCCAGGAGGGTACCAGATAGGAAGCAACCAGCTTCCGCATCCTAAAACTCCTCAGCAGTTTCATAGCTAATGGAAAGACTACCGAGAGATCACCCCTAGATCTAATGGCCACCCATTGGAATACTAAGATGGAAGGTGCTAACCCTGTAGAGAAAAAATTGAAGGTTTGTGGCACTCTGTACGTAAGCATATAGAGTCACTGTGATATACCAATGTTCACAATAGTAGGGTGCAAGTGGGTTCCGCCCACTGATCACGGGCGTAAGTGAATCAATAAATGGATTAGTGTTGTCTGCAAAAGATCAACTGCCCCACTGGGCACTCCGTGGGATAAGTGCCCCCAGCGATTATTCTTCAATTATCTTGTTTCAAATATTCAATAAATGAAGTATGAATCACTCTGTTCTTTTATTTTATTTTAGATCATGTTCTTTGTGTTATAGGCTCACACAAGTAAACAGGAATCATAATTCAATGAATTCAATGGTTTCCATTATGAAGATCCCAATGCATTTCGGGAAGGTGCCCTTCATCAGGGGAAATGTTCTGCAAATTAGCCAAAATAGCAGCAATCAATAATGCAGGAAGTAAAAAGAACCACAACATTGTTGTTAATGAAGCCATTCAGAAAAATAGGAAACATTTAAAAGTAAAAGTGAAAGCATGCCGAAAGACCAGAGAATACTCTCGTGAAACATTTCCCCTGATGAAGGGCGTCGTCCCGAAATGCATTGGGATCTTCCCAGGTGAGGCAGAAATGCGAAAAAGCAGCACATCGAACTGGAAATGATGCGCCCCTACAGCAAACCGAAGAAACCTCTGTGAGGGTTTGTGAACTGGTCCGGGGAAGTAAGAGGCCTGTAAGACCAGAGTCATGAGAAAATGCCCTTGAGATATAAGACAAATAATCCTCTGCAGGGTGAGCATCCTGAATGTACATTTCTTCATATAATCATTGAGAACTTCAGATCCAGAACCGGATGGAAACTGCTGTCTTCCCCTTTTTGCCTAGGGAACTGGCCTTATTGCTTCCTTCTGGAGAAGCGAGTGAACTCCCAAAGTCAAAGCCCAGCTCATCACATAATCCATGGGCATCAATGTTTGTAGAAAGAAGGGATTTGGTGGCCAGGACAGGAACTCTATACGATATTCCTGATCCAACACTGACAGCACCCATCTCTTGGACACCATTCTTCCCCTGTAACCAGAAAAGAGGCTTATTCATCTTCCCATCGTAAGAAAGTCATTGTTATTGCTTTGATTTGGGATTGTTGTAGGTCCTCAGTTTGTTGTGGCTGGGATTTTCCAGCTGATAAGGCCCCGACCTCGAGTCCTGCCTCAAAAGGGCTGCTTATTTTGAAGAGCTTGATTAAAACATTTGTTCACAAAGAATCCTTACTCCCAAAAGGTTTAAAAGGTTGAAGCAGCTTTTTCTCCTCTGCTGCTTTTTTAACCAGTTCATCTAGCTTGGGGAAAAAAAGTCTATCACCCGTAAAGGGAAGTTTCAATAGGATAGATTTTTACCCTTGCTCTAACTTCCACATCTTTAACCATAAAAGGCATCAAGCTGCAATGGATGACCCTGCAGACGTTGAAGATGACCAAAGAAAATCAAATGAAACATCCTGAAGGAATCTCCATGTTGGCCAAGATCTCCGTGGGATTCTTCTGTTTCTGGAGACAATCAAAAAGGAGCTGAAAGTCTTTCTAGAGTGTTTGTGAAAAATAGGCCACATAAGCTGCAGCCCTAAGGGAAAATGTGATGCTGCATAAGCCCTCTTCAAAGAACCCTCCACTCTCTTATCCGCAGACTCCATCAATGATGCTTCTTCAGATGCCAGAGATGCAGCAGACAACATACTGGCCAGAATTGTAAGTGCTTTCGAAACCTGTGGGTACTTCTCCTCATACCCCTCCAGACTATAGCATTTCAAAAGAAAACATGAAAAAACACTCTTATTTATGTTCTTCCATTCATTTCAGACCAGTCTCAATCACTTTGTGAATAGCTAAATCATCAGAAGGAGGTGCAGTATATTGGGCAAAAAACTTCTCTTGAGAAAGCACTTTGGGCTGAAACCCCAACAACTCTCTGATGTTCTTTAATTCCTCCTGAAATTGTGCCCCTTGAATATATCCGCAACAAGAACATGTGATGGACAGAATGTTGAACAATGTCAAACATTACCCCAAACAAAAAGAAAGCATATAAAGACCTGGTCACAGATGCAGCAAAAGCACTAAACAGAGCCACCCTAAACTAAATATATGAGGTCGGGGACAAGGCAGGGAAATTACTGGCATGACTCGACAAGCGCAATCAAGCAAATCGACTTGTAACAGAGCTTACTACAGAGAGAGGAGAAATACTGTGTGATCCGCAATTAATAGCAGATGAGTTTGTGATACACTATACACAAATCTACGCATCCACTAACATCATGCCAGAAAGGGAATCGAGAGCCTTACTGGCAGATATTCCTCTTCTGGAGCTCACAGCTAACGATCTAACGATACTAGAAAGCAACTTATCAAATGAAGAAGTAGCACAGGCCATTAGGGGCCTGCAGTCTGGTAAGGCGATGGGACCCAACGGTCTCCCAATAGAACTTTACAAATTGGCGCCCAACACAATCGCCCCCTTCCTCAAAGATATGTACACAGAAAGTCGTGAAGTGGGTAGACTCCCAGCAGACCAGAGACTAGCCAATATAGTGGTAATTCATAAGGAAGGTAAACCCAAAAACAAATGCTCCTCGTATCGTCCCATCTCATTGCTCAAAGCAGAAGTCAAGATCTTAGCAAAATTGCTGGCCAAGCGCCTGATACAAGTTATCTTGAAACTGGTACATCCCGACCAATCAGGCTTAATTCCGGAAAAAAAACACATCACTTAATCTTTGACGACTGCATGGGGTGTTGGACAGAAAAGATACACTGAGGGAAGATGCAGTGGTGATGTCCCTAGATGCTACGATGGCCTTCACCACAATCGAATGGCCCTATTTATGTGCAGTGCTGAGTAAAATGGGACTTGGACCCAACCTTGTGGGCTTGATAAGACTTCTATATAATGACCCGGTAGTGCAGGTGGTAGTTAACAATAACAAATCCCCAGTCTTTGCTTTCAGAAGAGGGACGAGACAGGGCTGCCCCCTGTCACAGCTGCTCTTTGCATTGCTCCTGGAGCCGTTAGCGTCATGGATACGCAGAGATCCACTTATAAGGGGCCTTAGATGGGCAGTAGGCTGGGAGGAACGTATCACCCTCTATGTGGACGACATATTGCTGTATTTAGCGTCGCCCCAATCATCAATCATTCCTCAACATATTCTTGAATTTCGGGAAATATTCGGGTTACACAATTAACTGGACAAAATCAACAATTTTCATGTTAGGGGGGTTCCCCCCACTACCCAAAGGATATGTAGTGGTGAGAGCAGAGGAGGGGTTTAGATACCTTGGAATATATATCACTACCGACCCTCTGTGATTTTATAACCAAAACTTCTTTCCTCCGCTGCAGCGCATAAAGTCTGACGTACAACACTGGAAAACTCTTCCGCTGTCACTACTGGGTCGCACAGCATTATTCAAAATGATGTCTCTGTTGTGTTTTTTGCATGTGTTGCACAATGCACCATATCCAGTCCCTAACTCCTACTTTAGAGCTATTGAAAGCGAGCAGAGAGAGCTACTGTGGGTGGGGAAGCCACCTCATGTGGCGACCCAGAAGTTGGTGAGGGGGTGGTATGACGGAGGCATAGGACTCCCTAATATTAGAAAATACTATTGGGCAGCACAGTGACAGCTATCAACCACTGTATATATAGGCCACAGGACGACCCTGGATATAGAATGGATTGATGGATCTTACTTGAGGGGAGCTATCATAGGGCACTTTATACCAAACCTTCGCGATTACAGCTCACAGGCCCCACCAAGCATGCAGTCCACATATGGCATACAGAGATATTGGGTAGAAGTGCTCTGATGTATGGCAGAGGCGCTGGGGGCAAACTTGGAACTAGAGGACAAAAGGTGCCTTCTAAATGTTTGAGAATCCACAGATTTGAATAGTAAAGAAAAAACGTAGGCAACATTGGGAATGGTAGTAGCCAAGCGCAATATAGCAAAAGCATCGAGGGCCCCAGAGGCACCAACAGTTGATGCTTGGAGGAAGGACATGGATTGTTGCAGGTTAACAGAAAAAACTGTTTATGAATCTCGAGGCTGTCCTAGGAAATGGAAACGAA
Source organism: Calotriton arnoldi (assembly GCA_963921515.1). NCBI lineage: Eukaryota > Metazoa > Chordata > Amphibia > Caudata > Salamandridae > Calotriton > Calotriton arnoldi. The sequence continues at coordinate 288,091 of CAWUFW010012544.1, read as the reverse complement.
TATGGGACAAATGGAACGTATATAGATGAAACATTTGTGCGTCCCCTTGTCTGAGCGCCCCCCCTTAATTAGTGGGCAGTAATAGAGGATAGGCAATGTGAGGTAAACACAGCAGGAAACTATGAGTAATGACAATGGAAATGTATGTTGAATATGCGTGGATCACTTTGCTCAAAAAATCAATTAACATCTGTTCTATGTCTTATGTTGTCATCAATAAAAATAATTTACACAAAGAAATTCACCCCATTACAGAGATCTGGGCCTAAGTCCATTATTTTTTTGCTCCCCATGCCATTCCAGTTCAAACCCAGCTATATGCAAATCAGTCTTTACCATGTTCCCATGGGGGTAGGATGCTTGTTTCCGGTCCAGGAATGAACTGGTTTGGCAGTTTGGGATGGACTGTTCCCATGAGGAACAGATTCAAGACTGATTTTCATATGGCTGGGTCCAAACTGGGGAGGTGTGGTGAGCGAAAGAATGATGGATTAAACCTAGATCTTTATGACAGGGGGTGAATGTTTGCATTGTTCAGCATTCCGTCCATCAATTGTTTCTTTTGTATTTGTCACCCTAAGTGGGAAGGGTATGCCCAGACGTGGGTCCTGTGCCCACTGCGCCACTGGATTCAAGCTAGCCTGGCTGATGGGGGTGATGCCCTGAAACCGGTCCGAGGATGCTTGTTTCCGGTCCATGGAGGTCCTGGCTTGCGAGATCGGGCTGGAATGTTCCCATGAGGAACAGGATCAAGACTGATTTGCATATGGCTGGGTCCAAACTTGGGTGGCGTGGTGAGCAAAAGAATGATGGATTAAACACAGATCTTTGTGACTGGGGGTGTATTTTTTCATTATTCAGCATTCCGTCCATCAATTGTTTCTTTTGCATTTGTCGCCCTAAGTGGGAAGGGTATGCCCAGATTTGGGTGCTGTGCCTACTGCGCCACTGGATTCAAGCTAGACTGCCTGATGAGGGATTATGCCACGAAACTGGTCCCAGGATGCTTGTTTCCGGTCCAGGGAGGACCTGGTTTGGAAGTTCTGGCTGGACTCTTCCCATGAGGAAAAGCATCAAGACTGATTTGCATAAGGCTGGGTCCAAATTGCAGTGGTGTGGTGAGCAAAAGAACAATGGATTAAACCCAGATCTTTGTGACTGGGGGTGAATGTTTGCATTGTTCAGCATTCTGTCCATCAATTGTTTCTTTTGCACCTTGAAAATATCTGCCCTTGGAAGCAGAATCTGCCTCCTACTCATCCTCACTCATAGTGCTCTACAAGGCAACTTTCGCTGCAGGTGAGCATGTGAGTGACGCCTACCTGTTAGAGCATCAGAAGGAGTCTGCACTCATGCGTGGCACACGGGCTTCCTTACTGGAGGGTTGCTTTGAAGTGCAATGTGAGGGTTCTAGGCAGTATATTTACTTTTTTTTTAAAAAACATTTTATTGACTTTTTCACAACACTTTACATAGTTACAGTCATAACAATTGGCACAGCTTTTATAAATTGCACATTACCTTTCTACTGGTCTACCAAGGGTGTGACAGTATACAGGATTAGCGGGTTTGTCTGTTGATTGCCCTGCTGTGGTCGTGCAGTGTTGTGGTGTGCCTAAATGTAGCTTCGGTAAGGAGCAATTCGTCTGGAAAAGTATCCGGTCCCTGGAACTACCGGTGAAAACAACTAACTGGGGATGGGAACCTGGGGTAGGCGGGTCGGGGCAAACTAGAACTTCTCCTGGGGGTGTCTAAAAATGAAAAGGATTGTGTTGTTGCGTGTATATGTAGGGTTGAGGGGGGGAATGAGGCTCTCCGGAAGCATGGCTCAAGCGAGTTTGGGCGCTTTGCATGTACCTCTATTCTCGTGGTGGTGCTGCAAAATCACGTATCATTGTGGGGCCTGGGAGTAACTGTGTCATCATGAGTGTTTGGAGGGGACTCGGGTTGTGCATCTCAGCCCGGGACTTCAGTTGCAATTGTCAGTGGTGGTGGTTGCTGGGTGCTTACTGTGTGGTGGCGAAATTGATGTAGCAATGTAGCCTACTCTGTGGAAATGTGTTTCCTGCGTACACCTTATACCTCCTCCCGCCTGATTGCGTCCTCCTCCACCGAGCCCCATTTACCGACTGATCCTGTCCAGGCTGCCAACGGGGTTCCCTTTGGGGCTCTTCAGGACATTGTGATCGCTCTCTTTGCCAGCCGGAGGGCTAGGGAGGCAAAGCACGTTTGAACCTTCAGGGCTTTTCATCTGCGGAATATCCCCATCCCGCTGGCCTCCAAGATGTTAATGTCAGTGAGCCCTGTTAGTTCCCACAGTGCCTTGTATATTGTACTCCAGTAGGGCTGTATCGTGGGCAGAGCCAGAACATGTGCTTGAATGTTGCATCTGGGGATTGACACCTCAAGCATAGAAATCGTGTGTCTGGGTAAAATCGCTGGAGCCGCGCCATTGTAGGCACGATGTAGTATAGAAAACTGTATATCTTTAAACCGAGCATTTCTGGACACTTTCTTTGGGTTTCTAAGGCTTCTTCCCATTCCTTGTCATGTAGTGGGCGCCCAATCTTTCCCTCCCACTTCTGTCGCAGCGGGGTAAGTGTAGTGGCGTGAGATCTCAGATTGCTTTATAAAGCCATGTGATTAAATGTTGCCCCATGCCCATGTGGAGTATTGTGTGGAATACCAGGAGTGTTGCGGGTTCCCCCTCAGAGAGGTCCTAAATACGGTGGTCACTGAGGGCTGTCTGTGTCTGTGTCTGTGGAGTAGGAATTGCCCCGCGGGAAACCTGTCTCATCTGATAACTGGTCGAATGGGAGCAGTTAACCCTCCGTGAACAGGGACCCCACCTCCAAGACAGAGTGATTCGTCCAGATCTGCATTGCTCGGGCAGACTAGTATCCTCCGTCTCTGGGCAGACCAGCTAGCAGGAATAATGGGGGTCTCGCCAGACATGCAGTGAAGGCGTAACATGCATGCACGTGCTACCGTCACCTGTACGGGAGATGTTGGCACGGGACGGGTGCCTGGGAGGAGCAAGGGGCAAAGAGCTTGTACTGACATGGATCCTCCCTCCGAGGTGGTCGCTGCCAAATGTTCCCCGCTGTCCAGCGGGACAGCCACTGGAGCTGTGACACGAAAAAATAGGCCTCATAGGATGTCACTCCCAGTCCCCCTCGGTCTGTCAGGAGTTGCAGCTTTGTGAGGGCCACTCTTCGGTGCCCGCTGCCCCATATAAGGGAACTTAATAAGGTGTCCAGTTCTTGAAAGAAAGAGCAAGGAGGAATGACGGGGGTATTGGCAAAGTGATAGAGGAACTCCGGCAGTAAGATCATCTTTGCTGAGGCTATTCTGCCTATAGGGGCTAGAGGCAGGGTCTTCCAGAAATTTATTTGGGTTTTGGCTCCCGCCAGAACTCTGCGATGGTTGCCCTCAAATAGGTCCATGGGGGAGTGATAGAGTCTGATGCCGAGGTATCGTGGAGCACCAGTACTCCAGGCAATGCTCGAGTTTCCAACTCGTATCTCTTGTGGGGGAAGGTCTGGACTTAATGGGTCTATATTGGATTTCACCCAGTTGACCTTTAACCCTGCTGCAGCTGCAAAGTCCAAGAGTGTGTTCCATATGGGACTGAGATCTGCTGTAATATCTCGCAGGGTCTAATAGTAAGCCGACTGGATTACGGGAATGCTTTGCTGGCTTCCCTAAACAAAGATCTTTTTTCCAAACTACAGATTCTGCAGAACACCGCTGCCAGACTTATTTTGAATCTGCCATCCAGATCTCCTTCAGCTCCCAGCCTAAGGTCCCTCCACTGGCTTCCGGTAAGAAAGAGAGGCCATTTCAAAATCTTATGCCTCACCCACAAGATCATACATGGAACCGGACCTTGTTATCTAGCGAAAAAGCTTAACCGGTACCAGCCAATAAGACTGTTAAGATTTAGTTCTAAATCTCTTCTTACCCCACTTCGAATTACCACTGTACGAAGTGGGGGATGATCCTCTTCCTTTCTTGCCCCCCATCTTTGGAATAAGCTTCCATTCCATCTTCACTCCATCGTCGAACACAAACATTTCCGGAAAGAATTAAAAATGTGGTTATTTGATCAGAAATAAGGATAATAGTCATGACCTTTAGCCCACTGGAGTCCCGCAAGCGCCATGAGACCTCAAGGTCATTTGTGTGCTTAACAAGTGTTTTTGACTTTGACTTTGACTTACAGCAGCAGGTCATCCGCGTACAGGGACACAATATGTGCGGTACCTGCTATTTGGATGCCCCAGGTTTCTCTCTCCTGGTGTAACTGAATCACGAGAGGCTCCATCACCATGGCGAACAATAAGGGGGAGAGAGGGCACCTCTGCCGAGTGCCTCTCCCTATCCGAAGGGGTGGTGAGATGTATCTACCCAGTCGCACCCTGGACATGAGCTTCATATATAATAGTTTTATGTGCGCTCTGAAGACGGGCCCTAGCCCCATCTGCTTCAGTGTCTCGGAGAGGTATCGCCAGAACAGAGTGTTGAATGCTTTTTCCAGGTCCAGGACGAGGCAAGCCATCCTGGGGTAGCGGCCCCGGGCCTGGTCCTAGACATGAAACAGCCTGCAGATGTTTTGGGATGTATCCCTACCTGGTACGAACCCGTTCTGATCCGAGTGTATTAACGGCGTGAGCATTGGGCCTAATCGGTCCGCCAGGATCTTGCCCAGGATCTTACAATCAGCAGACAATAGCGTTATTGGTCTATATGAGGCCAACTGTGTCAAGTCTCACTCAGGCATCAGGATCGAGACTATGAGAGATTCCCATAGAGAGCCAGGCAGTTCCCCTTCCTCTAGTGCTGCCTCGTACATGTCTGCCAGTTTTGGCATCAATAATGTAGCGAAGGTACTGTAGTACTCCAGAGGTAGGCCGTCTAGCCCGGGGACTTTGTTCTGGGCCAGGGCCTGGATTGTTTGTTTCACATCCGAGGGTGTGATCACTGCCTCATGGAGGGCCTTGTCCTCACTTGGGATCTGAGGTACAGTGAGAGGTGCTAGAAAGTGGTCGACTAGCCCCTGGCAATTCTGTGCAGGGCTCTTGTATATCTTTGCATAGTGGTCTTGGAAGAGCCGCAGGATATCTGCTTGGGAAGTGGCAACTCTGCCCGCAGGCCTGATGATTTCAGTAATTGGTCGTGCGTCCTGGTTCTGGTGGGCGAGCCAGGCGAGGAGTGCTCCCGACCTGTCCCCTTCTCTATGTTTCCTGGCCGCATATAACTTGAAATTATATCTCCGCAGGTCTGTCAGCCCCTCCGCGTATGCCATCTTGGCTTCCGCGACTTATGTTGGAGTCACCGAGCCTGAGTCTGCTGCCTTAATCATGGCCGCCAGCTCAAGCTCTGCTTTTTGCAGGCCTTGGTCGAGTGTCCTGCGGACTCCCGCTATCTGCCTGAAGCAGGCCCCCCTGATGACCACCTTGAAAGCGTCCCACTCCAATGTCCCGGTGGAAGCAATGTTGGTATTGTTTGGGAAGTATTCTTTGATACTGTCTTCCTGGTTGTGACAAAAAACTGGATCGTCCAGGCATTCTCGCTGTAATTTCCAGGTGTGAACTGGCGGTTGGGGTGGCTGCCACTTAAGGGTAAAAGGTGTGCGTCATGAACAGAAACCACTCGCCCTAATCTACTTGCTGGGTCATAGGGATTATCTTCCGCGACAACAGGGACCGGTCGAGGCGTACCCATATGTTATGGGGTATCGAGTGGAAGGAGTACAGCCTGGAGGTTGGGTTGCGGCTCCTCCACACGTCTGTCAGAGACCGGTGTTGCGCCGACGACCGGAAACACTCCATTTGTGCTTGGGCAGAGGAACCGGTGCCCGGGGGGGGTGCGACCGGTCCAGGGACAAGTCCAATACACAATTATATTCGCCTCCCATTACCCATGGTGACGTCGTGAATTGCGCCAGGACTGCTGATAGAGAGTCCCAGAACTTCCCCTAGTCAGCATTTGGGGCATAGATGCTGCCCAGGAGTAGGGGCTGACCGTCCAGGAACCCCTCTACAAGTGCATATTGTCCCTCCTTTTCCACCACCCTACCGGTTTCCTTGAATGGGTTCCCCGGCCTAAGCCAGATCAGCGCTTCACACGCAAACGTGGAATATGTGGTGGCACAAAAAGTGCCACGCCAGCGTCTTTGCACCCATTCTAATTCGGTCTTTGTGAGGTGCGTTTCCTGTAACAGGATTATCTGTGCTTTCTGGCTCTTGGCATATGAGTAAACCGTGTATCTTTTTCCTGCTGTGTGCATTCCCCGGACGTTTAGAGACAAGAGACTAATGTCCGCAGCCATTGGCATGATACGGTGTATTCTGTGGTTGAGGGGGTGAATGGGGGGTATCGTGCACTGATCCTGACCCCGGTCCCCCTGTGTGTAATGCCGTCAAGTGAAGACGCCCACCCTGAGTGGGAGTGCATTCGTGGGGATTGAGGGTAACTGGGAGGGAGATTAACCATTGCTGAGGGACCGGGTCCCAACATTGCGGACCTATCACAACTGGTGATAAGTCCAAACTGCGCATATAGCTAAAGTTCCCCTCAGATTAATGTGTCTGCAGTTTGGGAGGTTACTAGGGGCGGAGTCATCGAGTCCACTTGGGATATACTTGTGTCCCTGGAGTCTTCCTCAGATGAGAAGATGTGCGGGCCATCCTCTCTGTCCGAGTTCGCTGTGGCTAAGTCCAGATTTGCCGCTGCTTGAAGAGCTCTTCTTCCTTCAGCTATTTTTTCCTCAAGGTTGGGGGGACCAGTGACAGGGCTCTGACATCTAGTTTCCTATCGCTGAGAGGATCTTTTCCCCCGTTGGCATCGGCTTCGTGGTTCCCATGGGTTGTGGAATGCTTCCCTGTGTTTACTGTCCTTGGCATGGAGTTCCAGCCAATCAAACACTTCCTTCAGGCCCGTGAAGAACCTGGTGCCTCTGTCGTGTATGACTCTGAGGCATGCCGGAAAAAGTACTGAGTATTGGATCCCTTTTTGGCGGAGCATTCGTTTTGCCTCCAGGAAAGAGGTGCGCTGCTGCTTTACTGCCCTAGAATAGTCTGGAAAGACCATCACTCGTTTATCTTCCACTTGAAGTGGCCCATGTTGTCTGGCTGCTCTTAGCACTGCTTCACGGTCCCAAAAGTGGAGTAACTTTAGGAGTAGTGGCCGTGGAGGTGTCCCTGAAGGAGGTCGCCAAGCAGGGACCCTATGGGCTCTCTCCACTGAGAAAAAGGGTGTGCGTTCGGAGTCTTGGGTGAATGATTTGAGCCATGTCTCTATGTACCTCATGGGGTTGGATCCTTCTGCCCCTTCCGGCAGGTTGATCACTCAGATATTATGTTATCGGGATCGTTCTTCTAAGTCATCTGCTCTCTCTTCCAGTCTGGTGATGTGGGTTTTGAGATCTCGTAAAGTTTCCTGCTGCAACTTAGCTAACGGCTGAAGGGTGGCAAGGGTCTTTGCTTGGTCTGCTACTTTATCGGCCAGCCTACAGTTGTCATCTTGCAGCAGGCTGAGTTCTGAGGACAGGGCCCCAAACCTATCCTCCATTGTGGCCTGTGAGTGCTGGATTGCGGCCAGTACTTTGTCTAGCTTGTCGGACATCAACTGTGAAGTGGCCATCTCGGCTGCTGGGAGCCGATCAGAGTCCATTGAGAGCCGACATCGCTCAGAGGCTGGAGTCTGCGATCCTGTGGTAGAGCTTAACCACCCCATGACGCGCCTGGTCACGTAACGGGATCACCTTCTTGTGTGTTATCTGGAGCGGCCCAGTGGTTTCAATCTCCTGTGACTGAAGATGGGCTACTGCTGTTGTCTTTTGGCGGGTTGTTGGGACTTTGGAGTCCCCCGGCGTGGCAGGTGCGGTCCGGGCCGGGATGCCAGCTTCTGAATGGCAGGGGCGGATGGGGGTGTCAGTTTCTTTTGTCTCTAGGGAGTTTCAGCTGGCTTTCATACCTGGCTTTCCATATCGCATACGCGGCCCACTGTTCTGGTATGCCACTCTTCTACGCTTGGGCTGGATTGTATTGTGACCTAGTTGAAAGCTCTTCAATTGGGATAATCTCCTGTGGTTAGCGCTGCACTGACCGGGGGCTCCCGTGTTGTCGCCGACTCCTGGGGCGGACTGGTGACTTCTCATGCCCTGGCTGACACCTAGCTGGGTGCTCACTACTACACATGCGCCTCGTGGCCTGGCACCGAGCAGTGAGACTTATGCGGTGCACTGATTCACCCCTGAGTGGGCTTCCGTCTTCAGAGTATTTCAGCGGGCTTTCATATCTGGCCCTCCAAGGCAAATATGTAGCCTGCCGTTCTAGTATGCCTCTTTTCTGCATCTGGACTAGATTGTATTGTGCTCCAACCGGAGGATCTTCAGTTGGAGCAATCTTCTGAATTTAGCGCTGCGTTGATTGGGGGCCTCCACGTCATCACCGAGCTTCCGTACCTACTCTTTCTACAGCATGTGTTACATGTCCATATCCTCTGGTGTGCACCTTTAATGGCATTATAAGTTCCCGTGGCCGCCAGTTGTCTTCTGCCTGGATGCTCTGACCTTTTGCAGCTCACTGACGTGGCCCTCCCGTGGACAATTCCCTGGGCCAGATCAACTGCACCCTGCTGATGCGCCGACTCATGCCCGACTCCCCTGCTTACCCACTTCTTCGATCAGGCTTTTAGTTATCTGGCTCAGGGGCACTAGCTGGGTAGGTCGTAACGTGGCACTCGGATTGCAGCTCCGACAGTCAGGGCACTCCTCTGGATGCAGTGCTGCAGCACCTGGGGACCCCCATGTTGTCGCCCACCACTGGGGCGGGCCCGGTATCTCCCCACACTCTGGAAGCTGTACCCTGGGTGCACGTTTCTTGAGCATGCCACTTCTCGCCTGCGCCCTGAAGCCTGGCACCGAGCAGCGAGGCAAGATCGACATGCCAACGCCCCTCTGCTGTGGAACCGGGCAAGTCTCTGCCACCTCGCCCCGGTATCTTCAAGGGTCCTTAAGGGCGCTGGGGTTCTGTGTGACCGTCCGTGCTTACTTTCACATGGGTGTTCATCCCAGGGGTGCCGGTCAGGTCAAGGCTCCCAGTTGGGGGTCTCGCCGTCCCTGGGTGAAGCAGGGTGTTCCTCTGGATGTGGCGCTGGGGCACCCGGGGACCTCCACGTCATCACCCAACACTGGGGCGGGTCTGGTGCCTTCTCACGCTCTGGTAGCTGTCCCCCTGGATGCGCGTTGCTTAAGGGTGCCTCTTCTCGCCTACGCCCTGAACCCTGGTGCCGAGTGGCGAGGCGAGTGACTCGCCGGCACCTCTCTGCTGCAAGTCAGCTCAGGGCTCCGCCGCTCTGCCCCAAGTTCTTCAGGATTGCTGGGGTCCCAGGGACCGTCCGTGTTTTCTTGATATCTGGCTGTTCATTCCAAGGGTGCCGGTCAGGCCAAGGCTCCCAGTTGGGGATCACGCCGTCCCCCAGTGTAGCCAATCCGGTCCTCCGGACTGCGACTAATGGCCGTGCCCCACCAGGGTTCCTCTGAGCGGACAGCTCCCTGCTCCTTCGGTGGGCCCGGCAAGCCACGGGTGCCCTCCCATCTTCTCCTCCTCGCGGGAGACTCCACTGAAGATAAATCTGTTCCGCTCCCTCAAGCAGGAAGCCAGGTGCCAAACTGAGGGGTGGCCCGGCTCCCTCCCTCCTTGCCAGCCTTACTATTCCTATTCGGGTTGAGGCCCGCTGGGCCCGGGTTCCGAGGGGTGCCGGCCGATCGGCTTGCGCTGCGCTGGTCGGCCCCTCACCTTAATTTCCAGCGGCACCGGTGGAGTTTCGGGCTCTGACTTTAGAGAGGATCACTTCATTCGCCTCGGCCGCCTCGCATTTAGCAGCACCCGGATGTCCGGCCGCTCTGATGCCTCCGCCAGCCGACAGGTTTTATTCTTTGTGCCACTGGCCTGCCGTCACTTGTCTGAGGGGGCCGCCATTTTGGGAATGGCCACAAGGTTAGGATTCACTGCGCTCCTCGCTACAGTACCGCACAGCCCATGGGGGCGGCCACCGGGCGCTCGCTGGGCTGTCCGTTGGCAGGGACTTCTTCTCCCACTCCATCACGAGTCCCTGCCTGTGAGGATGAATGTCGATTGTTGGGCCGGCGTTCAGAGCTCTACTCGAGCACATCCGCCACCTTTGCTGGCTCGGCCACGCCCCCAGCAGTATATTTACTTTAATCTATTTAGCATTAGGTTAAACACATTGCCTGCCCGTCACAGTGTTCCTAAAAGCAGATATGCTCTTGGCTTTTTTTTCTGGCCATGGAGCAATGGATAAATTCCAATCCTCCTCCGTGGGTGGAATGAAATGAGCAAATGTTGGGTGCTTTGTAATTAGAACAAAATATTTTACATCTCAAAAGTTGACAATAGTACGGCTGTTAAGCCTGTTTTCTAACGAAAATCGTTCACCTTGTAATAGAAAGATGAAAATCGGTACAGACATTTGTCTTTGTACTAGTAATCATATAAGAACAAGACCCCAAGTGGATCTTGTCTATGATGTCATATAGTCTACTTGAAATCCAAGATAGCTGGCAAATATAAAACTCTGAATTAACTCTGGCACAAACGTTCATGTGTACACATCAGTGCATGTCATGTGCATAATCACGTTAGATCTAGACATGACATCATGAATATGAAACCAACATGGCCACCAATAAGAACTCCAGGAATAAGTAACACACACTGTAGTGAAAGTAAACTTATAATTTGCACCATTTATATCCTTACAACACATACTATGAACATATGGATAATGTTTCCACTGTAATTAAATAATACAAAAGTATATTAAACCCTGATAAAATTTCTATAATATTAAACAATGATGATCTGAGTTTGTATACTGTCTTAATATTGATCACAGTTTCCACTGCAAAGTAATAAAGGTTGTTGCACATGAGGCTCACCTTTGAGCATTTGCATTGATTTCAGCACTTCTTGCACCCACAACATCTTTCATGCATTAGATGCCTATGGAATGGTGGCCTAATGTGGTACCATTACTCCATCAATCTGCTTCCTGCCCCAATCATTTAAATTTGGCAATTCTTGCATGAGCACTAAAGTCTGCCTCTAAACACAGCCCCCTTGGTATGCAGCTTGTTTAACATGTTGAAGAAGAGCATCTTGTGTAGGTGGGATTTTTTTCAATAGTTCTGTTGCCACTTGCAAACATGATTGGCAAGCACAGTTTATTTCATGCAATGGACAAGTGTGACTATACATTAGTACAATGAATCTCTCGACATTTCCAATGTGAACAGGATCAACAGAACTTGGTCAATCTAACAGAAATTTAAATGCAGGAGTAGCAGAAGATAGTGCCATCCAGATGTCATAAGCTGCTTTTTTCCCTCTCCCATGAAAAGCCGATGTGGTGTTCCAACTGGTAATAACATGGAAAAAAGGCAGAGATTCATATATATCAGCACCTATGCTTGCTCAACACTGTGAGCTGGTATGTAGCGGAACCTTTATCCTGTACCAAATGCTAACTACAATTCTTGACATACAATGTTTTTCAAATTAGCAATTGCAAGAATGACTACATCGGTATCTACTGTATGAATTATTATTTTGGAATGACCTTTAGTTGCTGCATGGAAAGAATAAAGCATAACTCATGTGTCCACTTTGTCATGATTGTAAGGCGATATCATTTCGAAATTTATAATTGGTGTGGAACTTGCAACTTTATCCTGACAATCGACTATTACTTGCTTCCCTTTTATGTTAATAAGTTGCACACACCTACTCAGTAAACCAAACAATTGTCTTGTTTTTGTTTCATCTAAGGAAAATATGCCAATCTTTGTGTACAAGAGTGTTAGATTCAACTTGCTTGCAAAGCTCCTCACCTTTTTTTTCTCTAACACTGTGCTTGATGCTTCCACTAATATATCCCACACAAGATCCAATAATTTCACATTCTTTGCTTGAGTTTCAATGTAGGGTAAAAAAACTGTTGAAGCGTAATCATCAAATGTTTTACAAGACTGGGGAGGTAGCATATTTACTATAGCTGCACCATCTTATATATTTACATCCACCTCTGGAGCAATGATGTGTATAGTGGTACTTCTAGCAACGCAGTACAATATAGGCAAGTTCTATCCTTGTATGAGTTTTCGATTCACAGCTATAGATGGTGGAAATGACATTCTCATGCTTGAAAAATTCTTCCAAATTACCATTTCTCGCCTGACACCCAATATATAATCTCGCAAACAGATTGCAATTAGTTTTTAACAAGGATAGTTTGTCTTTGGACTCAGATGTTTTACGCAGGCTAGTGAGATGCTTCTTGCATTGCATTTAGGGAATCGCAAATTGCTGGGAGAGGTGGATATCAGAGGACTCTGGTATCCGACAAAGGTCTGCCTTCACATCAACCTGCTGAAGTTGTAGACCAGGCCTCATCGATTCCACAGAAACACCATCTTGGGAAATTGTTGTGCTTTGCTATCTATTCTAAAAGGGAGGAATCTGCAGTTAGAAGTATTCATCAGAAGAACAAGATAGTTACCTTTGGTAAAGCTATTTCTGGTGGATACTCTTCCTAACTTCAGATTCCTCACCGCCCATCTGCCTCCCCATTCTGTGTGTTCAGTCTTTTTTAATATAAAAACTCCCATGTTAGAGATTTTTACACTGGCACACTTGGTTAATGTTGGTGTCCTCGTCCATGGGCATGGGCAAAGCCCCTAAATAAACTGACAATGGCATGCCTGGGTGACATCTATGTGTGCCTCCAGGCATCACTTCCAGAGTGGAGCGAAGTCAACACAGCCCCACAAATGCCACATACCAGCATACAGGACCTATGCTGAAATATATTCCAGATCCAGTGTGGCCTCTGGGGGTATTCTAAAGAAGAGGCATCTGCAGTAAGGTAGCATCTCCACCCAAAAAACCATTACCAAAGGTACGTAATGTGTTCTTCTTTACCTGATTTTGACATGAACCTATGGTCAGTTAATGGCAAACCTCTGCTGTGAAAGGTGGCACAATTGTTTGATCTGGCAATATTCTTGCCATTTGAAAAGCTTGTTTTGGATTCCTAGGTCACTTTTATTTAAGTACCTTCAAATGCAGGAGTGTTTAAGCCATTATTATCTGAAGATATTAGTGTTATCTCCATTCCTTTAATTGTTCTGCTGTCAACTCCATGCATCAGGAGTACCATTGGATTCATGGCTACTCTATTTATGACTAGGCATTTGGATAACTTCCTCTCAGGATTCTACCATCCTGCTATCAGGGGGTGCCTAAAGACAGACTAGTGGGGTCTGATCTTTAGATCCATTCATTTCAGAACACTCTCCAGCGCTTTGCAAACCTTGCTCCAAATTACACTTCAGTCCTGTTCCTACACCTCCATACTGATGCATTATGGTCCATGTAGCTCTTTCTGTTACCAATCCTTGCCAAGATCATGTTCTGGAGGTGGATATCTGTTTAGCATCTTTGGTCCTGGCTCCCATGAATATACTAGTCCAGTTTTATATGCTTTCCCTGTCCAAGTCAGAGTGCAGCCTTACATCCTTTAGAAGTTCTCTGATTCCCAACACCTGGTTAATTACTTGTACCTAGCCTTTTTTGCACTTGTGCCACGCCCATGTGTTTCAATCTATTTCTTCCCTCTGAGCTCCCTATGCAGCTTTCTTGCCACTGTCTTTTTTGCTGAGGTTCCGTGTGAACCAGTGCTGTCTTGCAGCTCTGCTTTCAGGCTTGCTCCTTATTCCTGGATTAATTGGGTTTCCATATCACTTGTTTTCCCATTTCTTGTTTGCTACTCTTGCCTCTGTTTCTGTTTCGTGTATAAAAGCCTCGCTGTCACCATTGTTTGTTTATCAATCTACATATTTCCTGCCCTGTAAATATGCAGACTTGCCTTGTTCCAGTACTCTTAGTTCTATCTGCATTTTTCCTGCTCTGCTATTGATGGTGTGGAGATTCCTAATCTTGGAGTCTTGTGCTCCTAGTTCTGTTAGCTCCAGTACTGCCTTGTTTGCTGATTAGATTCCTTTTACTATATGTCTAAGTTCCTTGATCAGCATACTTCAAGTCCAGTTCTGTTCCTGTTTCTTAGAATCCAGTCCTGCTTTCCCATGAGCCCTGTTCCTGTATTAATTTCCTCGTGCTCCATTCCTTTTGTCCTCTCTTATGTTCATATTTAAATCTTCACTATTGTTACTGAATGCACCAGTGGGTTCAGAGGCTTGTTCTCTATTGCACAGAGACTCAAACAGTTTTCTTCTTCCAAAAGACCTACTGAGTGTCTGCAACAGTTCTGTCGTGTGGATGCTCTGTCTAACCACAGATTTCTCACCTGTAGAATATCCCAGGACACCACACTGGATATGGAAGATTTTTCAGAGTAGCCCCTGTGCTGGTAGGTGTGGTTGTGCAGCTCCACGTCGACTCCGCCACACCCCAAAATGAACACTGGAGCTGTATACAGTCGCCAGCCAGGCGCACTGATGTCAGTTTCTTTCTGGACATCGTCTGTGCCCATGGACACAGAGCCCAACAACAATCAATTGAGCCAGTGTGCAGCACTCTAAACTTAAGACCTTTTTATAAGAAAAAGAGCCCATTCCACAGAAATGGGAGGCGGGAGGGCGGTCACGAATCTGCAAGTTGAATGAGTATCCACCAGAAAGAGCTTTACCAAAGGTAAGTAAATTGTTCTTGTTGTGGATATTTCTTATGGAACCATAACTAAACATATAGTCTCAAAGAAAAATATAGTGTATCACGTTTAGTTTTTACTAAAATTCAGGGTATCCTGACTAGTGTAATAATGATCTTTTGCTAGAGCAGAGTGGGGAATGACATTAAAGCAGTGTTCTGTGCTTAAAATATAAATATAATTTGCTGGCAAGAGTGATTGATGTTCCACATTAAAACACAAATCCAAAATACTCTGGAGGAAACCCTGCATTAATAAAGTACCACAAGGCATTAATACAGTCAGCCTGCATATTGTATCCTGCAAACATCAGTGATTAAAATGCAGTGCAAGGATTTGACCCTTTTGCCCTCAAGGTATTGATCACGCATTGTTTTAAGTTACATTTCACATTCTAGAGGAAGAGTAATATAGACTTTTCCTGCTGTGGAAAATGCATTTAATGAAGAATTTGCATTTCTTTTAGAAAATAACCCTAACATATCCGTAAAGGCATGCCCACGTCCCAGCCTTGGAGCGTATCAGCTGATAATGGCCACCTCTGTCCCCAGCAAGTAGAATCGTCTGACCTACCAGATCTTGATCCTTGATGCCACTATGTAGAGCGATCTATTGCTCTTATCTGAATTGGCATTTCATAAACTCTAATTAGTTCTATAAAACAAGAATAGCTAAACTGAAGCACAGAAGCACAGAAATCTAACTTTCGTTGTTTTTTTATTTAGGCACTGTAGATTGGATAAAAACCCATAGTTTATCCAAAATAACGGGTTCAGTTAAAACGAATAGAGAAAATCCGCACCCCAATGTATAAATACTATGGAAGGTGTACATGTTTGACATTAGGCTGTTCACAAAACTTGCTACGTACCTTAGTATGCTGGGGATGCTCCTCCAGTCGCAACTTGCTAGTGTACTCTAGAAAAAGTAATGTGACTCCCAAATCTTTTTCTCTTTATTTGGCATTGACCTTTCCACTATGAAGAATTTTAAAAGTGGTAAAATTCTGCATTTTGAAAAGCCAACATCTCTATGCAGTAGTACACTTTTCCCATGTATTTATTTTATTTTTCTTCACAGGGAAAACATGTGCCCCATGTAGAAACCCATTCCCTTACATGCTTATGAATTATGAGGATGTTCCATTCCCAACCTCGAGACATTTTTATGTTGACCATTTCCAAATTGGGAAGGGTTATAGAAGAGTTTGTGAATAGCCACACACTGATGTATTTATGGGCATACACAAACGTTCACGTCAAACCACACATGAACCTCTCCAGTCCCCGGCGTCGGTGGGATTTACGCTTGCATAATCACACTAAATTAGGATACTGTTGTGTGGAGGTAAATGTATCTACGATTGCTATGCCAATTGTTGTGAACACCTAGATTCCATAAGTACAGCCACTTTGGTCATAATGGTATGTCTATGACTGAAAATGTCTGTGTTAATTAGGCCCGATTTCCGCAAATTGATAGGCACATTGACAACAGTATACGTGTAAAATTCGTGGAAAGTGCATGCTTAGTGTTGGAGTCATTGCTGAATATGTTGTCCCAAATTTACTTTGGGAGGTGCCGTACCTTTTGGTGTCTATAGGTTACCTGTCCCTTAAAAGAGAAGGTAAACGTGGCAAGGAAATTGCAATGAGACCTGTAAGACATGTTTACCTTGCCTACATTTTTCACCACAGCACACCAGTGTTAATGCAGGCTGCAACTTTTGCATTACACAACTTCATGCAAACAGTGCAACACAGGTGTGCCATGTGCACTAATGCAAGCAGGAGTAGTCGGCCCCTCTCCATCACTGATGTGTAGGAGAAGATAGCGATATGGGAAGTGTGCCCCTGACACCTCTGCTGCCCAATGAATTTGCATCTTCTGTGCAAATGGTACCCATGAACCGAGCACACAAATCTCTCAGCCAGTTTTACCTTTCTTTGAATGGACACATTAAGGCCTCTGCATGGAATTCTGCTCAATGTAGAGGGCAGTGGACCTGCTGATGTCACGCTCAATAAGTGGCTCATGTGGGGCCAATATATAATAGAGGAGCCATCGTCTCCAGCTTATATATTTATTAAGGGCCAGGCTTTAAAAGGCTGGGAAGTACTCGCCCTGCCAATCTATTTCTACCCTTACATGCATGTGCTCTTACTGAATTTGGTCATGCATACAGACAATCAGCACTTGCAGGCCCACAAGCAGAAAATTATCCATCACAGACGTGCTAATTTAGATTGCTGATTTGGGCCCAACCATTTTTCAAATGGGGGCAATTGTTTCAAGTTACAATTAGAATGAATGTATTCGTGCTTGTGCAGTATAGACAGCACATAACCTATCTGCAAAGCAATGGCGCAGTGTACAAAAGAGGACTTTAATTATTGCCCCTGTGCACAGTTATTGCTCATCACCCCTGCTCTCAGTGACACTTGCATTGTGTGGGAAATATACAGATCTCTAGATTTTATTACCACGGCTTCTGGAATTATGCAGTTGTGGTGCTGCATAATTACGCACTTACCACACTTGCATCATGCAGTGAATACATTTGTCTCTTTAGTAATCAGTCCCACTGGAATTATGCAATTTTGCAGGTGCATAATTATGCATTAAGCATATTTACCATATAATTCCCCTCTTGTTGCATAACTTGCAGATTTGTTTGTCCAGCACAAACGTATCAAAAGTTACTAAAATGGGCCATTTATGGTGCAGCACAGCTGCTGACTCTTTCTAAAGGTTGACCGGTTACCGTTCAGTTGCTAATTGCTGTTCTCGGGTAATAAACTCGTGCTATTGTCGAGTGCTGGACCTGATGAGCTCTCTTTTTCTCGCTAGGCTACCAGAGCAATAAGCCTCAGTACCCTCTCACAGTAATAATGCAGGTATGAAAGTCAAGTTGTACTGAGGAAAACACAAAAGCGACGAGTGGAATGCATGCAAAAGTCTCAGCCACTGACAATTGTTCGGGCCACATACATAGGTATGTCCAGATGTGTTTTCTGAACTCACTTTGTGGTAGGACTCAAGCTGTATCTCCATGACGACGTCTGGCATATGGTTGCTTCGATTTCATTTCAAAGAGTACCTTCTCTGAGTGTTCAATCTCAGCTGTGCCCATTGGGTCAGAACCAAAGCTGATTTGCATATGACTGACTGATGTCTGAGTTGGCATGATGGGCAAATAATGAAGAAATAGAATGTGCAACAGAGTAATTGCCAGTGAACCCGATGAATTCAAGCATTCTGCCTCTCTCTTGTTTTAATCATTGGAAGTTTGGCACACTGCCAACCAGCTGAGCAGTGAAGGCAGTTGGCAGTCCACATTACTTTGAATTTGCATCAAGTTGGCAGTCTTTTTTTCCAAAGCAACACTCGCCTCATGACAAAAGTCAATTCAGTGAAAAAGAGTAAAACCCATGCTTGTTAGCACTTTTTCAATTTTCCAAGGACAGACATTCAAAATCTGTGTCTGTTCTAAATGGAAAAATTAATGCCCCTGATACACTGGAAGTATTTTCCCAGGTCATGGGAATTAATTTAAAATTTGTCTTATAACAGTGGTGTGGAACAGAAAAAAACCGCTGGAGAACACGGAGTTGGGAGGTATGCCCCAAATATGGACAACCTTCCAATGTAGGACTCTCCCGATGATAGTGTTGGTGGCGGCTCCTCCACTCGGGAAACCAACATCCCTCAACTTCTGAAAGAGGCAGTGCTGTGCTCGAGGACATTGGGTGGAAACATTACCAATTTACGCAGCAGTCCTAATAACACCCACTTCAAATTCAGGCACTTATTCTCCTTGCAGGAAAGTAATCTGAATCCTGATTGGACAAAAGACACTGTAGATGACTAGGAACATGGGCGAACCCACGTGCCTGATTAGCCCCTAAGAGGGAGCTTAAGAGTATGATTTGTATATTTGTACTCAAGACATATTTGAGAATATGCTTAGGGAAAGGTCCCAAGGTCTCAGATTTGAATGATAGTGATCACGATTCTTCTCCGGCAAGGTGGTTGGATTGCTGGATACCTATCCAAAATAGATTTGGGGTCTGACCTAATGTTGCATGGTAAAGGGAAATTCTCTCTATCCCAAAGAACATGTCTGAAAAAGAAATATGGTTTAACATCTGCACCTTGGCTCCCAGTGGAAATCTTATGCAGGGGCAAATTCCCATGCGTAAAGGTAATTTGCCTCCACCCAGTGCATTTTGCACATATGCATAATTCATCTGAGAATTACTGCAAGGCAACATGTTTTTTTTATCCCACACCTGCACTAGAATAGATGGGAAACAGTTTTTAGTCTGTTGAAAATTGGACTGTAAGTAATATCACACTTGTAGCAATGAAAGTGGACAGATACGCCTCAATCGGTGGAAAGACAAAAAAATCAATTTTCCCTGCTATTTGGTGTCTTTCTTTCCCTCCTTCTTATTTGAGATACTTCATCTTATACCCTCTGCACAGCATCATTTCACATCCAATTTCCTACTCAATAAGTTTTTCGAAAAAAGAAATCACTTGGAATGCAAAACGTCTGCAAAGCGCAGCTGAATGTTTTCTTTTCTATCTTCAAGATGACAGCTTTCTCGCTTTAATTTCTGCAGATCTGTAGCTATGATAAAGAACTGTCAGAGCACATGTCTTCGTGCTAAAATTTCTGTTGTGCAGGACTCAGAAACAAAGTGACAGCATTTATATCAAACTAAAAATCCATGTTAACGTATAACCCTGCTTTGCCTGGTTGCATGCCTTTGTTGAATTAAATACAAGCACATACAGGCGATTTTGCACAATTATTATTATGACTTTGTCAGTCTCGGGCCGGGCTGCCATGCTGCCGCCCCACTCCGAGACCACCAGAGCCATTAAAGACCGCCCGCCAGAGTACAACTTATTTTTACTCTGGAGGGTGGTTCTTTGGCGGTCCCGCTGCGATGCCTCACAATGGGAGCATCAAAGGCAGTTCCTGCAGGGCTGGACAACATGTGCCCCCCTGCATGCACCCCATGGAGCAGAGGCAACAGTGGGCCCTGTAGGGCCCCCTTTGTTTCCTCACCACCACACTTTTTATGGCGGGCGCATGGCAGTGAGGATACTCCTATAATGCTTGGTGGTGCTGCAGCAGCACCACCAGCATATTAGGGGCCTCAGACCGCTGCACCACTGCCAGGGATCGTGGATCCCTGGCAGCAGCAGTGGTCCCATGGCAGTCCAACCACCACAGTTCTAGTGCAGCGGGCAGACCACCAGTCTGGTGGTCCGCGAATTGCCACCATGGGTTCAGCCTTAGTTTTCTGTGCCGTTTGATACAAAATTGGGGAATTCCAGAAATTTAACTATTACTCCATGTTCATAATTACACTACCATTCATGTCAAAATTATATCATGGGAACAACATAAACAACCTGAATGCAAGTGGCTGTTGTTTGGGGCACTTGTGTTTTTTGTACTCTTTATTTTACGCAAAATGCATCCTCGCTTCAAAGCTTGACACGAGGACACTTTTCATACTAATATATAGCTCTTATTGGTGGATATGAATTTCATGTATTTCAGTGTAATTACACACACCCTTAAAGATGCAGAAAAAATGTGTATGTGGACCAAGCCAAAAGACTGGTGACAGAAAGAAGTGAGACTCAAGGTAGATGAGAGACTCAACAAATGTGCAAGGTGGATGAGAGAGAGAGTTTGAGGTAGAAGAAGGATGATGTAAGGCAGGAGACAGAAACAAAAACCATGGAACAAAGTGAAATAGAAAGCAGACCGGGATACAGAGAGAGGAACAAGTGAATTTGCCAGATGAGAGAGTGAAGTGAGCCACAGGCTGGCAGAGAAAATGAACATGGCACAGTTCTGTGATTCTTCCTCAAGAAAATTAGCTGAAGGTTACAGAGTGTAGGTCAGACTGCCTCTGCAAACCTTTGAATTTCTGGTATCTCTACACTCTGAAGGCACAAGCACATCAAGGCCTGGAGTCAGCTGCCAGATAACATTTTCTAGGTGTTCAGACAAAACATTGAAATTAAAATAGCGTCAGACAGAAAAATTGAGTCTGAAATATCGTCACACAGAAATATCATGTGCAAGAATATCATTGTCAAGAATATCGATTGTAAGGTTAGTAATATCAATTTTAACAATATCAAATTCATTAATGTAGTTTACAAAAAAATATTTGCTAAGAATATCGTTTTAAAATTATTTTTATGTATTTTAGTATGTATTTTAATTGTATATGTTATAAAATGTTTGTTTAATTATTGTTAATGTTTTTCAATATAGATTTGTAATTGTTAGTAGTGTAGTTTTGACATTTAATTTTACATATTCTTTGTTATTTTTAGTACTGTAGCATGTTGTGGGGTTTATGGGGTACAGGGTGGGAAGTAAATTAATTATAATTAATTAATAATTCATTTTTAATTGATAATGATCATGTAATTTAAAATTATTTATGTTAATTGTATCGTTATTTAAAAAAAATTAAGTTTCAGGTGTGGGTTGTGAGTTTTTTAGGGGTATATGGCAGGAACTAAATTAATTAAAATTAATCAATACATAATTTTAATTATTAATAATTATGTTACTTGATCATTAATTATGTTAATTGTATAATTCGTTTTTTAAAATTATGTTTCATGTGCGGGATGTGTGTTTTTTAAGCGTCTAGGGTGGGAAGTATATTAATTATAATTAAGGAATAATTATTGTTCATTAATATTAATAATGTAATTGATAATTAATTAAGGAAATTGTGCAATACAATCATTTTGTCTTCTTTGGTGTGTGTTGTTGTTTTTGTAAGGGTAAAGGTTGTGTAGTAATTATTAATAATGTTAATTTACAATAATTATTGAAATGAAAATTAATTATGTAAACTATGTAATTAAAATATTCTTTATGGTATATATTAAATGTGAGTAGTGGCATTTGTGGGAGTAAAGGGTGGGAAGATAATTAATTTTTCAGAGTTAATTATTAATCATAACTGTTTAATTGACAATGAATTATGAAAATGATGTAAATACTTTTTTTAAATTTATATATTAAGTTTGGGTTGTTTGTTTTGTATTGATTAAGGGTGGGGAGGTAAGTAAATATAATTATTTTAGTAATAGTTAATTAATATTAATATTGTAATACATATTTAATCATGTAACATGTAAATAAGATCATTTGAATAATTAATTTTAAATACATTTTGTTTACTTGTGGAAATATAGGGTAGAAAGTTATTTAAGTAATAATACATTTAAAAATAGTTAATTAAAGTTTTATGATGTTGTTTATTATTGTATGTGTTCATTGTGTTGTGCTTTTTAAATGTAAATAGCATTGTATTTATTAGTTAATATTATTTTTAAAATATAGTTTTGTATTTTAATTATAATAATATTTGTAGTGATTTAAGATATGTATTAAATATTGTAATACATATTTAATGTATTTAATTTTATAAAAAACAGTTGTTTAGATTTTTTATATTTACATATTTATATTTTTTGTTATTTAGTATGTTTTTTAAATTCTTTTATTTTTTTCACGTTAATTAGTCTGTTCCTAATTTGGCAATGACTGGAGTGGGAATAGTAAATGTTACCCCTCCACAATTTAACAATTTCCCTACTGTTGCACTGACTGGAGTGGGAATAGTCAATTTTATCCCTTTACAATCCAACACTTTCCCTACTGGTGCACTGACTGGAGTGGGAATAGTCAATTTTACCCTTTTGCAATTCAACACTTTCCCTACTGTTACACTGACTGGAGTGGGAATAATACATTTTACCCCTCCGCAATCCAACACTTTCCCTACTGTTGCAGTGACTGGAGTGAGAATAGTACATTTTACCCTTATGTAATCAAATAGTTTCCGTACTGTTGCACTGAGTGGAACTAGTAAATTTTACCCCTCCCCAGATCAACACTTTGCCTACTCTTATATAAATTGTAGTAGTAATAGTATATGTATTAATTGTTGAATTTGATAGTTTCTTTATATTCTTTAAATTTATATTATGTTTTATGCTTATGTAAAATTATAATATATATAATTATTAATACTTTTAATGTGTAATATTTGTTTGGTAAATTGTAATTATGTTATTGGATATATGTATATATATATATATATTTATTTTTTATATTATTACATCCAGAAATATGAAATTATAATATAAATAAAAAATATTAGTTTAATTATATTTTTCACTAGATATATGTAATAAATATCATTCTGTTCGACGTTCCCATTCAATTATACTGAGACTCGGATCGATCTGTTCAAGTATATAAAAAAGGCAGGAATCACTCAGGAATGCACAGACTGTGATTTTGAACAGGATATTGCTATTGGGGATATTGACACTCTTCTCACATTGCATGAGTTACAAACTGAAGAGAATATACGGAGAGGCAGTACTGATACTGACACATTACAGAAGCAATGAGCATTGCTCACAACACTGCAGCAAGTACAGAATTTAAGCCTCGTTCCACTATTTACCCCATGTTACCACATGACAACATAGACACATTTCACAAGACGGTTATCAAAATTCTCATCAAATTTTGACATAAAACATGGTTCAAAGACAGTCCGCTACACAATCTTACCTTTACTCAAAAGGCAGCACTGAAATCTTTAGCGGAGGACTCTAATATAATCATATGCCCCGCCGATAAAGGAGGGAATGTTGTACAGCTCACCAGAGATATGTACACTACAGAGGCACATCGACAACTCAATGATAAGTCATTCTATATCACTGTCAACAAGGAGGCATACACTGACAGTGTTATAGTTATTTGGGGGAAACTAGCAGATTGGAAGGACAGGAGAATACTAGAGTGGGAGGAGTACTGTTTTGAAAAAGACTTTCCCAAATTACCAGTACTATATTTAATCCCGAAGGTTTCATAAAGACCCAACCAACCCACACGGGAGACCGATTGTCTCTTCCAGAGGGAGCACCCTTGAAAACGTTTCTAAATATGTGGGCCATTTTTTGAGAGACCTAGTATCCAATCTTCCTTCCCATGTCAGGGATGCTAAAGATTTTTGGGGTAAACTTGAAGGTATCCATTGGGAAAAAGATTATTTTGATTACCTTAGATGTAAATTCTTTGTATACCATTATAGATCACAGCAAGGTATTAGAGCATGCAGACAATTTCTTCGGACCAGGCATGTCAAATACAAAGCCCACACTGACATGATTCTCGCCATGATTGAACATTGCTTAATGAATAACATCTTTCTCATTGATAGATCCTTGTTCAAGCAAGTGTTAGGGACCGCCATGGTGACTTGTTTTGTGCCAAGTTTTGCTAATCTGCTCTTAGGTTTGTGGGAAGAAGAAAATTTCAAAGACAGGGAGAACTTTCCAGAGGTTGAAGGGGTCATCGTGTGGCTGAGATACATCGATGACCTGTTCATCATCTGGAAATGGACAGAAGAAGCTAGCAGGTTTATTGAGAAACTCAACAAGAATACCATCAACCTCTTTCTTACACACACCGGGCCTGATTCACAGAACTAACTTACTCTCTAAACTGAGAAAAATCCTAACTTTAAGACTTTCGGTATTCACAGAAGGCATTTAGGAGTCCTAAAGTTAGGAGTCCTAACTTTACTACTCCTAAACTGAGAAAAATCCTAACTTTAAGACTTTTGGTATTCACAGAAGGCATTTAGGAGTCCTAAAGTTAGGACTACTAACTTCTGTGAATACCGAAATGAGTATGTTCATTCTGTGAATACCAAAATGAGTAAGTGTATTCTGTGAATACCAAAAAGTACTAACTTTACATTTTTGACGTAAGTTAGTTCTGTGAATCAGGCCCCCCATGAGCAGAACCACAGTGGATTATTTGAATGTCAGAATAGACATCCTACGGAACACTATACACAGCATACTTTTCTACAAAGAATCCATGGGCAATAGCATGCTACATGCCCTCAGCAGTCATCCGGATACCCTTAAATGGAGTATTCCATTTGGTGAATTGCTGAGGGCCAAATGTAATTTCAATACGAAAGAAGGCATTTATGGCCGAACAGACCATTATGAACATAAGGTTCAGAGAGAGAGGATACCCTCAGTAGGTTCTCGATGAAGTCATGAACAAAGCCATTAAAGTCACTAGAGCTCATACTTTGTTCAATCCTACTACCAACAAAAATGACGAGAATGAACTATCTAGGATTATTCTCACATACAATAATAATTCCAAAGATATTCAGAGAACTTGGCCAAAAACTATGATATCCTTACAAGTGACCCCACCATAGGAAACACTATTCATGAAAGACCCAGAATTACCTATAGGAGGGGACGTTTTCTTAGAGTGCATAGTGGCATCACGACACCCACACAAATGAAGGAGCATAATCTCTAAGGGTTTTTCCCATGTGGACATTGTAAGGCATGCATAAGGAATACTTTTTAAAAAAACTTCTTTTTATTAAACAATAGTCAGCTTTAACATACATGGTCATATGCTTACAATGGGTTGCATGTAGTCTCATTAGCATACACGTTCTGTTAATCAAGACCCGTTCGTATATTAATAGGCAGAATCTCCCGATCACGGAGCCCACCCCCTAACTGATCAATGCCCCCCAATTCCCCTGTAATCTTCCCATCGCTGCCAAACTTTTTCCCATTTCTTGGGACATCCCCGGCTTTCATAAATTGTCTTTTCCACTGCACAGCACCATTCCATATCTCGTTTCCACTAAGAGACCTTAGGCGGTTGGATCGCCCCCCATGCCCCGGCAACGTTCCTTTTAGCAACCATAACAGCCACCTGTAACCAGATCTTTTGATATTTGGGCCAAGTCAGTTCGCCAGACACACACAATAAATGCCATCTAGCATCCAAAGGGATTTCCTGTTCCAACCCTTCTGACATGATGCGGACCACCTTTGTCCAATTTGTCTGTATAGCCGGACAATCCCACAGGATATGAAAGAATGTTCCCTTCTGAGTACACCCCCTCTGGAACTCCTCAGTTGAAATACGCCCTAATCTAAACATAAGTGTGCTTTTGCAGTAGGACCTATGCAATATCCGAAATTGGACTAGTCTGAATCGTGCCCTAATTGGCACCTCCCTGGGACTTTGCACTACCTCCCCCCAGTCATCGTCCTCTAATAGGCCCACATCAGATTCCCACGCCTCTCGTACCTTGACTAGTAGATCTGGTGAGTTGTTTATAATTTATTTATACGTGTAGGACAACGCCTTCTCCAGGATTGGGTCCAGCAGTAATCTGTCCTCTAATGGACTGTATTCAGGGATCTGATCCCCATCTCTAAGATGACGACTCAATGCGTGTTTCAATTGCAGATATTTATATTACTCCGTGAGTGCCAACTGAAATTCTGTCTGTAACTCTGAGAACGACAACACTGCCTGTCTCCGCCTTACGTCCCCCAAGCGTACAATGTCTATAAGCTTCCATTTCGAGAAGCCCTGTAGTCGGCCCACCTCTCGGAGCATGTCGCTGGTCCATAAAGGAGTCTGTTCCATCAGTCGTCCCGTCCAGCCCAGGAATCGGTTGGCCTTAATCCATGCCTTCTGTACTAGTTGAGTATGTGGGGCTAGTCCGTCCTGTCTTCCCCATCTGTAGAGTACACGTAAATAACCTTCTGCCCCCATTGCCCAGTGATCCACTCTATATGCCGGATCATTCTTATCTGCAAAGACCCAGCCATTAATGACCATGAGTTGTGATGCCCAGTAGTACTTCTGAAGGTCAGGGATGGCCAAACCACCCTCATACACCCCTTTCTGCAGTTTGGCTAGTGCTATCCGTGCCCCCCGTCCCACAGCAACGTTCTTAACTCACTGTCTATGTCCGTAAATAATTTATCTGGTACTTGACAGGGGGTATTTTGTAGGACATACAGTATCCGAGGCAGAGACATCATCTTGAAGAGCACCGCTCGTCCCATCAGGGAGATCGGCAATTTCCTCCAATGCGCAACGTCGCTCTTCAAACAATCCAGCTGTGGATTTAGATTCCCTGTTACGAACGCTGCATCAGATTTTTCAATCTGAATGCCCAGGTATTTAAAACTAGTCTTAATCTGGAGTTTGGAGTCAGCGCCCAGGTCTGGCGGTAGTCCGTCCGATAGCATATATAAAAGGGACTTCTCCCAGTTAATCCGATACCCAGAGTACCCCCGGAACAACCCGAAAATCTGGAGCAACCGGTTAATTGTAAACCGTGGCCTCGTTGCATACAAGAGGACGTCGTCGGCATACAATGATATCCTTTCCTCCCACTGGTCGCCCCCGTATGCCCGATATAATTGGATCCCCTCTGACCCAAGAAGCCAAAGGCTCGAGCGCCAGCGCAAACAGAATAGGCGAAATAGGGCACCCCTGTCTTGTGCCCTTCCGCAGAGTGAAGGATCGAGACACCGAGCCATTAACACAAACCCTTGCCATAGGTTGGGTATATAGCAGCTGAATCCATGAGAGGAACCGTGGTCCGAAGCCGAATCTCTTCAAGACCTCAAACAGATAGTTCCATTCTATACTGTCAAATGCCATCTGGGCGTCAAGTGACAGCAGGGCCGCCTCCACCCCCGGAATGGTTTTAACCAGATGCATGACCCCATACAGTCGACGTAGGTTGAGTCTGGTGCTTCGGCGAGGCATGAAGCCTGACTGATCTGGGTGAATCAGGGTCAGAATGGGCACCAAACGTCTATTGACCAAAACTTTTGCCAGAATTTTAACTTCTAGGTTTAGCAACGAGATCGGTCGATATGAGCTGCACTAGTCCGCCGGCTTACCGACTTTGGGGATCACAACTATCGTCGCAGTTCACTGATCAAGTGGCAGCAAACCACTGTCTCTCACCTCATTGAACATGGCTAGGAGATACGGGGCTACCGTATTGGCGGTGCATTTGAAAAGTTCCACAGGCAATCCATTGGGCCCCGGTTCCTCCCCCCCTGCAAATCTATTATAGCACCCACTATTTCTTCTTCCGTGAGATCCCTATCTATCGAATCTCTATCTTCGTCCGCTAGCACTGGGAGACGCATCTCCACCGGAAGTTCACCGCAGTCCTGGGCCGTCCTGGTCGGGGTCGAGTCATAAAGCTCTTCATAATAGTCGGCGAAAACGCCTGTTTTAGCCTCTCCCCCCGATTGTATGTTACCATCCCTGTCCTCTATTTCCGCCACCCAATTCCTCTCGCGGTCACGTTTTTCTAGCCATGCTATCATTTTATTGGCTTTGTCCCCCAAATCATATACTCTTTTCTGTGTGGCCAGAGCTGCCGACCTGGCCGCGTTCGCTGCCATGTCCTGCAGTTCACTTTTTCAAAGGTCTAATTGGTGCGCCAATTCACTATCACTCCTCCCACCCTCTTGGTAACGCGTTTCTAGTTCAAGTACTGCCGTCTCTAACTTGTCCCATTGTAATTTCTTTTCCTTAATGTCCGCTCCTATACATGCTTGGACATATCCCCTCATTACCGGTTTAAACGCCTCCCAGAAAGTGCCAGCCTCTTCTACAGACTCCTCATTCTCCTGGAAGTAAAGTTGCGCTCTCCTTAACCTTCTGGGCATTTTCTTTATTCTGGAAAAACCAGGCATTCAATCTTGGGGGCAAGACAGATTGCCGAGACAGGCCTCTCATCGTTATTTCCACCGGGGAATGGTCTGATATGCCCCGGGGTCCTATTCTTGCATTAGTGAACCACCCCTCACCTCCTCGATGCGTCAATATATGATCTAATCTTGAGTAACTGGCATGGGTGGTGGAGTAAAATGTGTATTGTCGGACCCCCGGCTTGTGCAACCTCCAAAGATCCGTCAGCCCAAACGCCTTGGTGAATGCCTGAAGTGGTTCCACCCCCCTATCTCTCACTGTTACTGTGTCCCTGTCATACCCCAAGTCCATTGCAGCATTCATGTCCCCCCCCAGCACCAACACACCCGGTGGAAGGCCCACTAGCAAGGCTCCCAGTGCAGTGAACGCCTCAGTGCGCGCCATTGGCGGGACGTAACAGGAGACCAGATTAAGAGCTCGTCCCTCCCAACTCCCCGCCAAAGCCACAAACCCGCCCAGAGAGTCGTGCAACAATTTATCTACAACTAGCGGAATCCCGTTCTTTACCAAGATTCCCACTCCACGGGAGCCAGTGGTATAACCCGCGTGTGCAACCAATCTATAACCATATCTATCTAGTGCTCGATACCTTTGACCCTTGAGGTGCGTCTCCTGAAGCAGTACAATACTCGGGGAGTGGCGATGCAAATACTGGAGCACAATGCTACGCTTGAAACGATTCCCCAATCCGTTTACATTCCAGGATAAAATACTTAGGCTGGTAGTACCATGCAAGCCCCCCCGCTGCCCAACAGGGGGTGCACAAGTCATCCCTCGACTAATTACCTGTTCCTGTGACGCCATCCCTTGATTAACTGTCCGATCCTAAAGCCTTCGAGTTGCTGCAACCCAAAAACCTACGCATACACCACAGAATAGCTGACTTTACAACAAAGAACCTCAATCGTATTGAACAATCCCTCCCCCATCTCCACCCCCTCCCTGCTACCCTGCTGGAGAGTACAACAAATCCCACCACCCCAACATGCAGAGTGCCTGTCGCCCTGAACAAACCCATCAACAGTAGGGTTGGTCGATGCCGAGCTCCCAAGGCTCCCACCCCGGGTCCCCGTCCCCATTTCCGTTAGCAACAAAAAGGTTTTAAACCCATAATGATCACCATAGCGTTATTACAAAAATAGAAGGCCGCTCTGGCCGTGCGATCTCAAGCATGAGCTCCCCAACCGCCCCCATTCACTATTCATCCCCTTGCGCTCCAATCTTACAGTTCGTGGTGCATCCTTGGGTTATTTTAGATAGTTCCAGACCCACCATGTGCCAGTCAGTCCGATTCCTCTCCTGTCACCCTGCGTCGTTCACGCCATTTTCCCTTTTGGGAGCTATGGCCAACAGTGCGCCATCCCTCCAGCCAGTCCATGGCTTCTTCCGGGGTTCCGAAGAACCACACTTTCCCGTCAGCTTCCACTCTCATTTTGGCCGGATACATCATGGCATACTTGAGTTCTTTGGCCCGCAGCTCCTTCTTCACGGCATCAAAGCCACGTCTCTGGCGCTGCACGTTAAGTGTGAAGTCCGGAAAAAATCTTATCACCCGCGTTCTCGTGTAGCAAGTCCCCATGCTGATGCGCAGTTTGCAAGATGGCGTCCCTGTCACGGTAATTAAGAATCCAGGCAATAATTGTGCATGGTAGGGCTCCGGGCTTGGGTTTAGGAATGGGAGCTCTGTGTGCACGTTCGATAGTGAAGTGTACGGAGAGACGTTTGGGTTTGAGATGCTTCAGAATCAAGTCCTCGAGGAAGAGGTCCATACTAGGCCCCTCCATTCCCTCTGGAATTCCCACCACGCGTATGTTGTTTCTTCTTGCCCACCCTTCATGGTCCTCCAAGTTGGCCGCCATAAGTTCTTGTTGCTTCGTGAGGGCCTGGACCCTCTCTTCCAGGCTCTTAGTACTAGTTTCCAGCTGCGTTACCTGCGTTTCCGTGGAAGCCACTTTGTCTGACAATTTTCTAAAGTCTGTGCGCAGGAGGTTGACATC
Source organism: Calotriton arnoldi (assembly GCA_963921515.1). Classification (NCBI taxonomy): domain Eukaryota; kingdom Metazoa; phylum Chordata; class Amphibia; order Caudata; family Salamandridae; genus Calotriton; species Calotriton arnoldi. The sequence goes on along the minus strand of CAWUFW010012544.1, from coordinate 257,671 downwards.
AAGCGTTACAGCGTCAATTTTGGGATCTATTGTCCCCTTGAGGTCCGCTATTGCTGCCATGATGGCACTCAGTGAAGGCTCCTTCTGATCCCCCGGCGGATCAATCTGCGACATTGCCGCCAGTGACACTGCGTATTTGTCCATTTTGTTGGTTTGCGCCCCCGCTGGACCTTTGGGCTTCATTTGGAGGGCTACGCCGACACCGCAACGATCTCGCAGGAAAGAGCCCACACAGGACACGTGCACCCCACCATGCGTCTATCCGGCTATTGTTCAATTGACGGTCCCCCCAGTCCAGTAGGGGTCTCTGGGGGCACCCACCGCCAGCAGAGCTTTGCGCACTCAGTTGTCTACAGATGGGGGGCTAGTCCGCTAGGCCCCACTATCCACAGGAGCATGTGTGCACACTATTTACCCTATCTCAGTGTCAATGCCAGTTCCCTACTTGCTGTCCGACCCTTCTTGTAGGACACTGCCCCTGGCCGGTCCGAATCCTCTGCTGGTTAGTTCGTTCATGCGCCCTTTTAACGCTCCGCCGCACCGGCAGTATCACACCCCTGGTCTCCTATGCTGCCTCTTCACTCGCCGTTATTCACAATCAGTGGAGCTTTTCACCCATGGGAGCTTCAGTCTCTGTCCTTCATTCACGGCCCCACCACTCTCCAGGCCTAGCAGTGTTCAAATCAAATAGCCGTGAGGGCCAGCGTTGGTCCCTACTTACAGTCTGGCACCGCTCTGGTGCTTCCTGGCTGTCAGGCCGTCAGTGGCATAAGATCTGTAAGGCCACTAACCTCAGAAGTCGACCAGCAGAGACGATGACGTGAAGAAAGTCCCCTTCCTCCCTAAGGAACGACCCCACCCAGAGGAACACAAATACCACTGTGTAAGGAAGCACCTCGGGGAAAAAAGGGAGTGGAGAAAACAACAAATACTGCGGTTTGGTTCTATCGTTTGGTGGAGTAGTCCAGCACTAGTTAAGACCCCTCAAGACCCTTCAAGAGTGAGCTGCAGAGGGAAGAAACAACAAAGGTATACAGGTGAGGAGGAAGGACAGTAACAACACCAGCCATATAACTGTCTGCCCCAAAAGACCCCTCCTTACTATAACAAACCACAGTGGATCCAGAAAGCAAAAAGGAAATCCAGGACTCTGAAAATAGTTCCGGGATACTGGCGGTAAGCAGGATGATTTGTCCGGTATCCTTAACTCACAGTTACGTCACTGCGAAAAATGGAACACCAGGGAATCCTTATGCCGGTAATCCCCTCCGAGTCCGGGAGACAGGGGAGTGAAAGTAATTATACAAAATGCGGGCGGAGCGGGAATAGCGACCGCAAGCCCACGAGAACCTAAATACCTGAAAGGGCTCCTGCGCCCTTGAAGACTCAGCAAAACAAAACTCCACTGTCCATGTAACACAGTGGTCGGGAATTCAGCAAGAAGCGGCTTAGTTGCTTCGGTTGATTTTCGGCGCTCCAACTCCTGCGGGGAACACCATCCGCTGAGCGCTGTATGCACGGGGGGTAATCAGGAAGTTTGTCAAGCCCCGTTTGTAGGAAAAGGTGGGGCTTTATAGCCGGCAAATGAACAGGCGGCTCCTGCTGTGAGGCGCGGGTCTCTGTCCCTTGGCATTCTGGGCCTTGTAGTTCTTGGTCACCTGCGCTCCGTTCTGTGGCGCCCTGTTCTCCCTGAGCCTCCCTGTGCTTGCACTACATGGGGAGGAGTGAGCAGATAACCCGGCTCCCTTCTCTGACTCAGAATCGCGACAGAACCCCCTCTCGAGGACCGACGCCCCGGCGGTTGCCCTGGTTTACCTGGGTACTTGGTATGGAATCGCTCCAACAACCGTGGGCAGTGCAGGTGGGTTACTGGTTCCCAGGTTCTGTCCTCCACACCATAACCCTTCCAGTCTACTAGGTACTGCACTTGTCCCCTCACTAGCCTAGAATCCAACAGTTCTCGAACCTCATATTCCTCCTGCCCCTCAACTTCTATAGGCAATGGTGTAGAGGGTAACCTCATGCTGACTGAACAGGGCCTAAGCAAGGACACGTGGAACACGGGGTGAATATTCCATGACTGGGGCAAAGACAGCCTTACAGCAACAGGATTAATGATTTGTTCGATACCATAGGGCCCTACATACCTAGGAGCCAATTTACCCACCCCTTTTAGGTGCAGATTCTTTGTCGCTAACCATACCTTATCTCCCACTTGATAAGTAGGCTCAGGGGTTCTTTTTTTATCAGCTTGATGCTTGTGGGCCCTTTGTGATGTTTCTAGCTGACCCTTTGCTTTAATGAGCACTGCTCTGAGATGGGCGTGATGTTCCTGTATGGTGGGATGTCGTGACACTACAGGCCATTCGAAAGGGAGCATGTTCGGATGAAACCAATAGAGACAGAAAAAGGGAGAACACCCTAATGTGGAATGGTCTGCGTTGTTATAAACAAACTCTGCCATCCAGATCAATGGGTACCAGTCTGAGGTGTTTTGGAGGGTGAAACAACGCAAGTATTGCTCGAGTGTTTAGTTGAGCCTTTCCGTTTTTCCGTCTGTCTGGGGGTGATAGCTGGTGGACAATCGGACCTCCACTCTCATGGTTTCACATAACGCTCTCCAGAATCGGGAAGTGAACTGGGCACCTCTATCTGTTATAAGTACCCTGGGTAGTCCGTGGGCCCTCACCACATGCTGGAGGAAGACAACAGCCAGTTCGGCCGAGGTAGGCAGTCGTTTCAGGGGGATAGAATGTCCCATTTTTGTCAAGTGATCGACCACCACTAAGATAGTGGTATAACCTTCGCAGGATGGCATTTCAACGATGAAGTCCATCGACACCGTGTGCCACGGGAGAGGAGGCACGGGTATGGGGCGTAACAACCCCACGGGTTTGGAATGGCTGGCCTTGCCTTGGGCACAGATAGCGCAGTCTCTGATGTAATTCTTTGTATCGTTTCTTAGTGAGGACCACCAAAAGGATCTCTCGATGTTGGCGATGGTTTTGTGTTCCCCTAGATGTCCTCCTAATGTTGAGTCATGAGCCCAAGCTAGCACTTGTAGTTGTTGAGTCTTATGGGGAACATACAAGGTATGGTAGTGGTATAATAGATTGTCTTTTGTGGTTCTACGTTCGGGGTCTTCCTGTATCCAGACATGGCCATCCACGCTGTCCAAGGACGTTCTCAGGTCTTCCAGGAAATCATTTGACGTGATCAACGCTACGGTTTCATACTGGAAAGCGTTCTCAGGGAGGATAAAAGGAGGTTCTTGGGGTACGTCTAGTTCGATGTCCGTAGGTTCGTCCAATCGTGACAGCGCGTCTGTCTTACCGTTTTGGGGTCCTGGTCTGTATTTAATGACGAAATCAAAATCGGAGAAAAATAGAGACCATCGTAGCTGGCGTGGAGTGAGGGCTCTAGCAGATTTCAGGAATGATAGATTCCGGTGGTCTGTGAAGATTTCGATTGTGTGCAAAGCCCCTAGGAGGTAGTGCCTCCATTCCTCACAAGCTCGTTTAATTGCCAATAGCTCCTTATCTGTGATGGAATAATTGACCTCGCTAGGGGAGATCTTCTTGGAGTAGTACGCCACGGGATGGAGTTGTCCTGTGTCCGGGTGTCTTTGTGACAGTACGCCTCCTATGGCGTATTGTGACGCATCCGTTTCCACTACGAATGGCAGGCTCGGGTTAGGATGTCGTAAGATAGGAGCTTGGGTGAATCGATTCTTCAGCTCTCGAAAGGCACGATCTGCTTCTTGATTCCAGGAAAATGTGGTATTCTTTCTAAGCAGTCGTGATATAGGGTGTATTATTTTGGAGAAGTCTTTAATGAAACGCCGGTAGTAGTTTGCAAACCCTAAGAAGCTCTGTACTGCCTTGACGTGCTGAGGTGCCTTCCATTGCGTGATTGCTTCTACCTTGCCCATGTCCATCTGGAAGCCTTGAGCATTAATGACATACCCCAGAAAGGCGACCTCTGTCACATGGAACAGGCATTTTTCAAGTTTGGCGTACAGCGAATATTGTTGAAGTCTGTTAAATACCGCCTTCACATGAGTGATGTGTTCTCGGGGGTTTGACGAATAGATGAGGATATTGTCGATGTATACGATGCAACAGGTGTCTAACAAGCCCCGAAGCACCTCATCCATAAAAAATCGAAACGCTGCCGGGGCGTTGCATAGCCCGAAGGGCATCACCTGATACTCATAGAGCCCGAATTTGGTCCTGAAGGCGGTCTTCCATTCATCGCCGGTTTTGACTCTGACCAAGTGGTACGCCCCTCGGAGATCCAGTTTCGTAAAGATTCGTGCTCCTTTGATCTGATCCAACAGTACCGGTATTAAGGGCAGTGGGTATCTGTTCTTTATGGTTACCTTGTTGATCGCCCTATAGTCAATACATGTCCTCAACTCGTCACAATCTTTCTTAGTTATAAAGAAGAGAGGAGAAGAGGCTGGTGACGAGGAATGTCTGATGAAGCCAGAGGCTAGATTCTCTTCCAGGTAATTCTTCAGATAGCGGGACTCGGGCTCCGTCAGGGCATACACCCTGCTACAAGGGATGTCCGCTCCAGGCACGAGGTCGATCCGGCAATCATACGTCCGATGAGGTGGTAAACGTGTTGCCTCCTGCTTGTCGAAGACAGGCTTGTATTCCTTGTAGACATCAGGAAGCATGACAGAACAGCAATACCCGTGGTCTTCGCATCCCCTTGTTAGGAAGCTTGCCTGCGTACCGGTAAAAACGTCCGGGTGAGCTGGTCGTTTGATGCACTGGTCCGTGCAATATCCAGAGGTTAAGGACACAGTGCGGTCCGCCCACCGGATAACAGGGTCATGAAGAGTCAGCCATGGCATGCCCAGAATGAGACGGAAGTGTGGTGCGTCTATTAAGTCGAACTGGATAGTTTCAAAGTGGTTCTCTCCTATCCGCATCGTAAGGGGGCAAGTGTGGTACCTCACCGGTCCGGATGTCAAGGCCTTTCCGTCTACTGCCTTCACTAGTTCAGGTGTTTTCTTGCTTTCGTATGGTACCCCGATGCTCCAGGCGTACTGTTGATCGATGAAATTTCCAGTGGCTACGGAATCCAAAAGGGCAGAGATGTCAATGGAAGACGTTTTGGACACCCATAGGGTTACACACACATTCATATGAGCCACCGAAGGCTGAATGGTGTTAGCCAGAGTTAAAGGGACCATGTTAGATTCTGAACCCAAGACAGAGATTCCATCCTGGCTCGGGTTCGTTAGTTTTCCGTCGTTTGTGGAAAAGTAGCAGCTTGCATCCTGAAAGTGGTCGATTTTTCGGGTAGCTTAGCTCGTGCTCGGCAGTCTCTAATGAAGTGGCCACTTCTTCCACAGTATAAGCACAGCTTTTGCTGTCGTCTTTTCTCTCTCTCTTCAGCAGTGAGCGGGCCCCGTAGTCCTCCAATCTGCATCGGCTCTGGTCCTTCAGACTGCTTCGGATGTTCTTCAACAGCTGGCTTAAGTCGGGGGAGGAGGAAACGGGTGTCGCTTCTAATTCGATCTCCCTTCCTTTCCTGTAAGCGATGATCTAGCTGGACAGTGAGGTCGATTAACTCCTCACAGGTACGGGGTAGTTGGACTACCTGCGACAGTACGTCTTTTAGTTCTCCTCGCAGTCCCTGATAGAACAATGTAGTCCGTTTCTCTTGAGGCCAGTCTGTTTCCACCAGGAGGCGGTTGAAGGTGGTGATGTAGGTCAACAAGTCCTGTGACCCCTGTCGTAAAGTTATGAGTTCTCGGTCCAGAGTCATCATATGTGACTTCCTATCAAACACCTTCCTCATCTCTAGACAAAAGTCCTGAAAATTGTGCAGCACCGGATCGTTTCGTTCCATCAAGGGGATGGTCCAGCTGGCGGCGTTCCCTCCCATGTAGGACATCATGAATGAGGTCTTTGCAGCGTCGTCCTGAAATACAGTAGGTTTACAGAGGAAGTGGAGCCTGCATTGGTTAAGGAACGTCTCGAATTTCTTGGGATCTCCATAAAAGCGTTTGGGTGGTGCCAGGGGTATCCCATGGTTCTGTATGACGTGGACTGTGGGAGTTGACCCATCAGGAGAGGTAGTTGCCGCTGGCATTGAAAAGAACCCGGGACCTGGTGTACCTCCCCCTGTGATAGGTGTAGTGGTAGAGACCGGAGGGGGGAGTGTCCCCTCCCTTAAGTATGACCCTTTTCCTGTGCCTTTTCTAGTAATACCTGCCACCTCCCTACGTAAAGTGCCCATCTCTTTTTTCAGCTCTTGATTCTCCAAGCGCGAGGTATGTACCTCCTGCTGCAGAGCCGCAACGCTCTCCAGCAGCGAAGCCAACATTACATTGATGTCCATCGTCCGGGCTGGGTAACTAACGTGGGCTTGACAATCTGTCAGGCCGTCAGTGGCATAAGATCTGTAAGGCCACTAACCTCAGAAGTCGACCAGCAGAGACGATGACGTGAAGAAAGCCCCCTTCCTCCCTAAGGAACGACCCCACCCAGAGGAACACAAATACCACTGTGTAAGGAAGCACCTCGGGGAAAAAAGGGAGTGGAGAAAACAACAAATACTGCGGTTTGGTTCTATCGTTTGGTGGAGTAGTCCAGCACTAGTTAAGACCCCTCAAGACACTTCAAGAGTGAGCTGCAGAGGGAAGAAACAACAAAGGTATACAGGTGAGGAGGAAGGACAGTAACAACACCAGCCATATAACTGTCTGCCCCAAAAGACCCCTCCTTACTATAACAAACCACAGTGGATCCAGAAAGCAAAAAGGAAATCCAGGACTCTGAAAATAGTTCCGGGATACTGGCGGTAAGCAGGATGATTTGTCCGGTATCCTTAACTCACAGTTACGTCACTGCGAAAAATGGAACACCAGGGAATCCTTATGCCGGTAATCCCCTCCGAGTCCGGGAGACAGGGGAGTGAAAGTAATTATACAAAATGCGGGCGGAGCGGGAATAGCGACCGCAACCCCACGAGAACCTAAATACCTGAAAGGGCTCCTGCGCCCTTAAAGACTCAGCAAAACAAAACTCCACTGTCCATGTAACACAGTGGTCAGGAATTCAGCAAGAAGCGGCTTGGTTGCTTCGGTTGATTTTCGGCGCTCCGACTCCTGCGGGAAACACCATCCGCTGAGCGCTGTATGCACGGGGGGTAATCAGGAAGTTTGTCAAGCCCCGTTTGTAGGAAAAGGTGGGGCTTTATAGCCGGCAAATGAACAGGCGGCTCCTGCTGTGATGCGCAGGTCTCTGTCCCTTGGCATTCTGGGCCTTGTAGTTCTTGGTCACCTGCGCTCCGTTCTGTGGCGCCCTGTTCTCCCTGAGCCTCCCCGTGCTTGCACTACACGGGGAGGAGTGAGCAGATAACCCCGGCTCCCTTCTCTGACTCAGAATCGCGACACTGGCCGTGTCCAACGCACGGCGCAGCCTGCCCGCCAACGCGGGACTCAACGGCGATTCCCCAGGGCACTGGTCCCCTCGTCAGCAGTCCACTTCCTGGTGTCTTGTGGCAGTTTGGGCTGCAAACTATGCGGGGGGGACCTCACCTCTTATTTCTCGGCCCTGGAACAGACCCGTCACCGCCGAGCCTTTCTCTCCACCCCGAGCGCCACCGGAGGGCACGGCGGGGGGCGGTCACTGCTGTTTCAGTCCCCGCAGGCCGCAGCCACACCGCTCGCGTTCCTCAGGGGGGGCGCCACCTTATCCTTTTTGGTCCGGGTGCTGCATTCACCAGCTCCCTCGAGGTTCCACTCCGCTGCTATGCACGCCGGCTTTCTCCGGGGCGCGCCTGACACAAACCTTCGCACGGTTTTGGGGCCCACGGCAATATGGCGAGCGCTGCTGCGTCACACCAGCCAGCAGCGCCCAAACGCCTCTGCAGCTGTATTCTGTGCACCCCCAAGCTCCCCCGGCTTTCAGCCGACCAGTTCCCTGTTAGCGTTGCCACTTCGCGACTGGAATTGACGGATTTATCGGGTTTCAGGGACTCGTTATGCAGAGCTCTTTCACTAAGCCGCCATTTCCCTCGGCCTCGAAGCCACGCCCCCTCGCATAAGGAATACTTGACATCCAACAGGAACACCACCAAGACTATCTCTCAATTCCTTATATGCAGTTCTACCTTTGTCATATATATCTTTGAATGTCCCTGCAAACTGAGATATGTGGGTAGTACCACGCAGATGGCCAAAAGAAGAGTGCTAGAACAAATGAGGGTCATCATGAATAACGACCCACATTACTCTTAAGCAAGACATTTTTACAGCAAACACTTCTCAGACAGCTCTCTTCTCTCATACTATGCCATTGAGCAGATACCTGACAACAGTCGTGGGGGAGACACAGTACTTAAACTTAGAAAGAGAGAATCCAGGTACATCATTGATTTACAAACCAAGAGCCCAGGAGGGCTCAAAATGGATGAGGAACAAGGGGTTCATTTACAGGATGATTCTTGATTCCTCCTATAGTTTTTTCCCCCGTGTAGGGTGGGTTCCAGCCATCGTCTACCAGTTATAGTTGGGGGGAGCCCTGTTGTCTTCTACACATGTCCTCTTTTATAGTGTCTCCTATGTAGGTACTTGTTTTTTACATTTGTATGTACCATAATGTTCATATTGTAATTTTAATGTTGGTTACATATTTTCTTTGATTTCAAGAGGAAAGGAAGGGACCCACTGTATGTCAGTGGGTACACTTACACAGGTTCCCTACCCTTTTTGTTTGGAGGCACGTGCAGGTGGATCAACTTCAGATGAGACTACTGCACTTTTTTCTTTTTCTTTTTTTTTATCCTGTATCTTGCAGATCATTTTTTGAGGGTTACACTTGGCAGGACCTAGTGTGTTTGTTGAATTTCACCTGGCTGAGATGAATTCATCGCACTGATTGTGTGATCCCAGTCCCCATTTCATGGTATCTTTGCAAGGTTTCACATACAATACATCCATTGGTGGACAGTGTGTTGAGGACTGATGACTTTACATATGTGTTTCAACCATGCCTTACCCCTCCTGTGTAACATCCTGCCCACTACAACACAAGGGGAATAGTCCCTTTATGTGATATCGCTTTATCCTAATATCTTGGCAATGATGTTTTGATCATAGTGGGTCGGTATTCCCCCTATGAAGTAGAGCATGGGTCGTCTTAATACATTCAGACTCCCGGGATCTGGATTATCTTACATTGGTTTGCATCCCCTTGTGGATGTGCATGTCATTCGTTGTTCTCACTGTTGGCATGATACTTGATCAAAATGTATATTTTATTTACTTGCATCAGACGGATGGAAGACGACCTGTGTTAATATTGCTCTCACTGTTGGCAAGGTACATGATCAAAATGAATATTTCATTTTGTTTGCATTAGACAAATGTTATATGATCTGTGTTTCCATTTGACAGTCTAATATGGCCGAAAATATATTTACATTTCCCCAGACTTGTGAAAACGTAGGTCCGTTGTCGATGTCCAGCACACAGCTTATCTTGAGCACCCTATTGGTGTTGTATTCTCATGTGATCAAGGCTGAGTTGCAGCTGAAACACGTAATGGGAAAATGAATTAACACTTTATTGCTGCGACTTTCTCCGCATCCTGAGAGTACGTCTGCAAGTATATTTGTGTTTGTGCCTTGAAGCTCTACTTTCTGTCTTCCTCTGCCAGTACACGCACCACCTCTCTCGGGTCAGTGGTCCCCCGGAAGGAGAAGGAGCGTCTTCTGTTTTATAAATATATATATATATATATATATATTCACTGAAAAAACCATAGGTTTCAGGGACGTTATAGTTACAAATTAGCATTTAAAAAACCTTTGAAATTCACTGAAAAACCATAGGTTTTAGGGACAGTTATAGTTAGTTGGACATTGCACTCGTACAAAACCCGTGAAATTCCCCCGTTATAGTTAGTCCAGCTAACTATAACTCGCGCCCCGCAATGCACTGCTGATGACGTCACATATTACATCACTCATGACATGGTCAGTGACATCACTGATGACATCACTGATGACATCTCAAATGACATCACTGATGACATCACTGATGACATCATCCAGTGACTGTGTGTTTCTGTAAAGTTTAAATATTTTTAATATATATAGGAAAAGACGTATTGAAGAATGAGTGGGTGTGTAAGTGTCTGTATGGATGATTTAGTAGGTGCGTGACTGACTCTATAAGTGAGTGATTTAACGTATCTTACTGAATGCATGGGTTAGTGACTAAACTGGGTGAATGTCTGTATCCGTCTGTCTGTTGCTGTGTAAGTGGCTGCATGTGTTTGTGAATAGCTACATGAGTGTCTATATGAGTTATTGAATGCTTGTCTGAGTATCTGTATGGGTGCCTGAGTGTTTGTGTGGGAGGGGTGTGTGCAACTCTGTGCATAGATGTGTGAGTGGGTGATTCACTGGGTGGATGGTTTCAAGAGTGCAACTGTGATAGACTGTATGGGTGGGTAAGTGTGTGTAAGAGTGTGTTAGTGAGTGAATGTATGTCCCAGTGGTACATGTGTGAGTAACTACATATGTGAAAGGCAGTATATATGTGTGTTGGAGTATATAAATAGCTATAAGCGAGAGTGAGTGATTGTGATAGTGGCTGTATGGATGAGTGTGTGCTTGTATCAGTGATTGTATAAGAGCGTAAGATTGTGCTACTATTTGTATGAGTAAGTGAGCTGGTGTGTGTATAACTGTATAGGTGAGTAAATGGTAGTGTGTTTAATTATTTGCATGACTGACTAGGTGTGTGAGTACCTCTATGGATGAGTGGCGGTGTTTGAGTGTCTATATAGGAGTATGAGTGCATATGATAGTCCTGTACTGAGTGACCGTAAGTATGAGTGACTGTACGGGTGAGTGAGTGGATGTGTGCGTAGACCTAAGAATCAGTGAGTGGGTATGTAGTTATTGGTGTTGGAGTGTCTATGGTTTTGCGAATGGCAGTCTGTAATTTAGAGTGGGTGTATCAAAGGTTATATTAGGGTGTGAGGAGGTGCATCAGATTATCACGTGGATGATGTCATCAGTGATGTCATTTGAGATGTCATCAGTGATGTCATCAGTGATGTCACTGACCATGTCATGAGTGATGTAATATGTGACGTCATCAGCAGTGCATTGCGGGCGCGAGTTATAGTTAGCTGGACTAACTATAACGGGGGAATTTCACGGGTTTTGTACGAGTGCAATGTCCAACTAACTATAACTGTCCCTAAAACCTATGGTTTTTTCAGTGAATTTCAAAGGTTTTTTAAATGCTAATTTGTAACTATAACGTCCCTGAAACCTATGGTTTTTTCAGTGAATTTCAAAGGTTTTTTAAATGCTAATTTGTAACTATAACATGTCTGAAACCTACAGTTTTTTCAGTGAATTTCAAAGGTTTTGTAAATGACAATTTTTAAATGTATTAATTGTTATATAAATTTTTTTCATACTGATTTCCAAATTTTTTAGAAACAATTTTTTTTACATATTTTATTTTTTAAATTACATTGTAATTACATTATACATTACATTACAAAAAATACTTTCTCAGAATGAATTACTTTAGTATAATTACTTTGCACATAGGCAATAGACTTTTAAGTACAGTAGTTACAGTTGTTGCAATGGGCAACACATTTTCAAACACAATGCAACATTCAGCTCAATGTGAATTTCTAGTTAAATGCAATTAGTTACTTTATGGATTACTTTTCTAACCACATTACTGGATCCTAGATTCAGTCCTGGGACATCTCCTGTAAACAGTTGAGTAAAAGCGTTTTGGTTACAGTCGTGATTTTTAAGGAATATTATTGTACTTTAAAAGTTCACACTTAGAAACTTTTTCTCATAGAATCACCAATGTTATCCTATGGAAGGAAATTCACTTAGAAGTTCAATTCAAATTCGCTTTATTCGATTTTCATTTTTGGATAAGAAAAATCATAAAAGCACGGTACACAAATACAAAATTACAGCATTATACATTTTAAACATTCAATTTTAAAATCATTATTAAAAAAGTACGAACCACCAGATAATAATAGTACTTCTTTGTTCGATTTTTCAAGTATGAAACGACTGACCAAATCAGGCTGAGTTCATTAAAACAATTTATACAGATACAACCAATAGATAAAAATATTACAATTGTTTCCTACACTTGATTACCGCTTTTAAAAATATTGCAATATTTCTAGTAAAACATTCACTATCCAATAATTGCAATGCAAGATAGGCGGGGCGACATTGCCTCAGATCCCAGATTTTTAAAATAGGGTAAATCCGCCTTTTTCTGCATTCCCTGTAATATTTACAAAATAAAACAGTATGAATTGTCGTTTGGGATGCTTCACCATCACATGGGCAAGCTTCTAAATTTTTTGTCCAATCATTTATTATGGGAAACGCTACCAAACGATGAAAGGAATCTAATCTAAAACGTGCAAGCACGAATCTGTCATACCCAGTTCCATAGTAGGTCAAATAAGGTTGCATTTCAGTGGAAACGAGGATCATCTGGTTTTGGAGAACTGTCGGTTTGTGGGCTTCGCTTTCATATCTAAGGGGCCCATTACGATACCCGGCGTAAAAAAATCCGCCAGGCATGGAAGCGGCAAAAATCCGCCCGCACACACCGCCTGAACACCGACCACGCCATTATGAGTACACAAACTGAAAACCGCCATCGGCGGAAAAATAATACAAAATACCGCCCGCCATCGTCCGAGTCGGAGTCAAACCGCCCGCCACGGACGGAAACACGCACGACAACACAAAACCGCCCGCCCTCACGGCCGACACACCGCACGTGAGATTACGATCGCACCGCCATGAGCGCGGAAAAACAACAAAAATACCGCCCGCCAGCGCAAACAACGCCGATGAGAATCGACACGGCAGAAGCCATGGCGCCCACGTACCTGCACAGAAACCATCCGCACACAAAACCAATAGCACACAACATGGCCAACAAGTCCACACAGCAAGGCACGCACAAATACACAAGCACAGTACACATCCCGAAAACACCCCCCGGACAAACAAAAAATACAAAGGCCAGAACCCCAGACACAACACACCTGAAAACAACAGACCATCAGGACACACCCACATAGGTGAGTACAAAAGCAGCACTCCCACAGACCACAACCCCTTGCTACATTGCAAACCAGAGAGGAGAGGAGAGGACACAGTGACACAGCAAGGACAGCAGCACACCACAGAAACGCACACATCACAACCACCACCACCACCACCACCACCAAACACCGGCACCACAAACCCCCTGCACATTACACAACACACACCGCACCAGCACCACAAACACCATGGCACCACAAAGGATGCCCAAGTTCACGCCCATGGAGCTGACGGTCATGGTCGACGAGATCATCAAGGTGTACCCACAAATCTATGGGAACATGGTCCAGCACACACCACTAGCCACCAGAAACAGAATGTGGACCCGGATCGTAGACCAGGTCAATGCAGTCGGGACCCTGCCCAGGAACAGAACCGAGATAAACAAACGTTGGAATGACGTAAAGAGCCTGGTCAAGAAGAAGGAGGGCAAAAACAGAGAGCTGGCTGCCGTCACTGGCGGAGGGAATCCCGCGCTCTTTAAGACCTTCAAAGCGTGGGAGGAGAAGGTGCGAGTCGTAATCCATCCGGAGATCCTCGCCGGATTAGCAGAGGGAGTGGAGGCTGGTAAGTACAAACTAATGTATACCAGCACACCGCTATGTACACACATGCGCAACCACCATGCCACAGCTCCCAGGGACAAACACCCCCATGTCCAGCACACAATACACAACACATCACACGCACATGCAACAGACACTACCACACACAGGCCAAACCGAACAACTGTAAGATGCGTGGGGACATGTGTACACTAAGCCAGCCACGTAACCACCAACAGGTCCCCAAATATGCCAGAAGCGCCACAACGAGCACCCACCACACCCATGTGTCCGCCACAGCTGCACTAACCGACAAGTAACAGGTAAGTGGCAGGAACACAAAGTGCAGTGGGTGGGACGGTGGACAGCCCAAGTACAACACACACCAGGCCCCCACTCCCACAGACCAGCAAGGTGGAGCACTCCCCACACCCATGTGTCAGGCACAGCTGCACCAACCGACAAGTAACAGGTAAGTGGCAGGAACACAAAGTGCAGTGGGTGGGACGGTGGACAGCCCAAGTACAACACACACCAGGCCCCAGTCCCACAGCACAGCAAGGAGGAGCATCCCCCACACCCCACACCCACGTGTCAGCCACCGCAGTGCACAACGACAGCCGAAAGGCAGACATCACGGTCCACAGCAATCGGTGTCAGTGGGTGTACAGCCACCCCCACGACCCACTACACCCCCCCACCCCCACAGACCTGCAACATGGAGCACCCCCGCTAAGAGCCATGTGGCATCCAGTACAGTGCACGCACGAACAACTTGCAGGTGGGAAACTGGACAGGGCTGGATTACTGGAGGCATGAGGACCATAACACCACCAACACATGGGACATGTCACGTAGCACACGGACACGCAGCACCGCCCACCGTCACGAACAAGTGAACAATGTGCACACGGACATGAACAGCAGACTCACACCCCACATGACCCATCACAGACATAGCAACACCCAAGGAGCCACGTCTGCATGCACAAGCCACACTGAATATAGTCCCACACGGCAGCCACTGTGCAACTCATCACACACAACCGAAACACCATTGAAGTCCTGTCCATGTAGCCCCTACTGCCTGTCAACCACACACCCCACAACTACGCCTATGTAAGACAAACAACACTAGACGCAACAGAGCGGAACAACAGAAATGCACACGAACACCACTGAACCCATCAAACACACAGACACACCATGCACATACAACATACCATCCATCCCATCCGTCAGCCCCAGTCTCATGAAAGGCATGTCATCCGCACAGCTGCCACACATACAGCAGTCACGCTAAGACACATGCCCATGACCAACCATGTGCCAGAAGTCAATTAAGCGCACGACACACTGTGAGCAACAACACACAACATGGGCCACACCCCCCGAGCACTGCAGTGATGCACATGGCACAGGGCAGCACGCACACCAAGGAGATGGGACAACTGCAATACGTTGGCTGGCACACAACTATCACTCACTCATAACGATGCGTCCAATGCCATGTCCAGTAACCACAACAGACAGCAAATATGCAGGGCATGTCAGGCATGCACACACCTCAGACCATGCACTGTCATGCTGCCACAACACATGTCACGTTCGGCACCCATGGCTCACAGCATGTACCCCAAAAGCATATACCCTCCCAAATGCGAATCTGGGGCATGGCCCCCATGTTGCCATATGCGTTCCTAAGCGTTCCATTTGAACTCCAAAAGCAAAGTACAAACCAGACCCAGGATGGGCCAGGAGCCCGCATACACCAGAGTCACAATGAGTAGGGGCAAAGCAACACACCCATCGGCATGGCTAATCCGTCCCATGCCACATGTGCACAGCACACAGTCCCATTGCCTAGCACACACACCTACAGATGCCACAGCCACACACTCACCTCCGGGAAACCCATGTACGAGATTGCACGAACTGCCAATGTCAGACGACTAATACATACTTCGCCAGGTGCAACACAATAACAAATCTCATTCTCTCCACAGGTGACGAACTGCTGGACGCTGGGGATGGAGACAGCAGCCAGCACAGCCAGCCTACAAGCCCCCAACGAGGACACACGGATCTGGAGGATCTGTCCACCTCTTCGGACACGGACCACCAAGCTGGCCCATCTGGCGTGGCAGGGCCCAGCCGCTCCCCAGGACCCCTCCTACCCACCAACCCATCATCCAGGGATGCTGAACAGTCCCAGTCCCCTGCTGCCACTGTCGTTGCGGCCACACCCACGGTCATTGCGGCCACTACCACTGCCGCAACCGCCACCATCGCCGCACCGACCACCACCGCCTCCACCACCACCACGTCTTCGCTGGCACCAGCCCCAGCGCAGGTGGTGGCCCGGCCGACTGGATCCACCCTGGGAGCCACAGCGAGGACCGTGGTGAGCAATGTGGCTAGTGGGCAGGCCGGTGGCAGCAGGACTGGTAGGAGGAGCAGGGTCAGGGAAACGCCAGCCTCCCCTGGGAGCCATGCCCTGCCTCAAATGGACAGAGTCCTTGGGGCCTATGAAGAGGCCCAAGGACAATGGGCCAGGTCTGCTACTGACACGCGGGAGGTGCTGGGGGTGCTGAGGTCCATGGACGCCCATATGGGCCAATTCGTGTCCCGTATGGACCAACTCGTGGACCTCATGGGCCAGCTGGTGGTGGCGGTGGGGACACAGGCAAGGCCAGCAACACCACCTCCGCCACCACCTGCTAGGGCGCAGGCTCGGGCAGCAGTGTCCACTTCCCCTGCGTCCACAGCCAGTGAGCACACCTCACCCACCACCAGCAGGTCGCCACCACACACCCCCTCCCAAACGTGGAAGGGGCCGTCCGAAGAGGAAACAGATCTCCCGGGAGGACTTCGCACGCTCCAGTCGCAAGTGAGGCAGCCAGCCAGCCTTCCGCCAGCCTTCCTTGACCAGCCACTGCATTGACTTGCTCTACGATCCCACTCCACACAGCCATCTGGATGGCATGTGTGTGTTGGACTATGGACATAGAACCAGTGGGTACACCCTGATCATCACGCAGCCATGACCGACAGCTCATTGTCACTGCACGCACCACTTTTGTCATCACCTTACACACAATCACATGTCACAGTTTGTAATAAATGCACCTTTTTCACTAACTGCTGTTTGTGCCCTGTGTCTTTATTGTACGGAATACAACGGCCACCTTGGGCGGAAAGGCACCTGATGCGTGGCATGGAAATGGAATCCGGAGGGCCTGTAGGGACCTAGGGGTGGGAGACAGAACAGGAGCACATTCAATGAGTGTGTCACACACCCATCACACAGTACATGTCAACAACTACAAGCAATGTACACACATCGCACAGAGCAATAGGGCACAATGCCACAGCCACCAACAGTGGCATACTACCCTGGCCATGGAGCGTTGACACACTGCACGCAGTGAACATACGGCCACCCTGACACAGCACACACACACCTGCATAGATACAGACACATCATCCGTCGTACATGGACACTCACCGTCAAGTGAAGTAGCGGGCGATGAGCTGCTGGCGCACATTCCCAGCTTCCTCCTCTCCGCTGTCCACCTCACTCGAGCTGTCCTGGTCTGCGGGCTGGGGCCCTGGTTGATCTCCGTCATCCACAATGAGGGGGATCTGCTTCCGAATGGCCAGATTGTGCAGCATGCAGCACGCCACCACTATCTGGCACACCTTCTGTGGGGAGTACGCCAGTGCACCCCCGGTGCGGTCCAGGCACCTGAACCTGGACTTGAGGAGGCCAAAGGTACGCTCGACCACACGTCTGGTCCTCCCATGTGCCTCATTGTATCGATCGTCTGCTGGGGTGCGAGGATTCCTCAATGGACTGAGCAGCCATGCCCCATTCGGATACGCAGAGTCACCTGGGTGTGAGGGACACAGAGAACCGTTGCTATTCCAACTGGACAGGGGACAGCATCGCACAACCAGCACGCTACACCACTCCACATACTCACCGACAATACAGCCACGATCCTGTTGCAGATTGGCCATCAGTCGTGGCAAGATGCTGTTGCGCATTATGTGTGCGTCATGGGCCGAGCCTGGAAACTTTGCACACACGTGGGTGATCACCATGTCCGCAAGGCACACCACTTGCACATTCAGGGAGTGCGTGTGCTTCCTGTTGCGGTACAGGTGCTCAGTGGCCTGTGGTGGAACAAGGCCAACATGAGTGCAGTCAATGGCTCCCACGACGTGTGGGATTCTGCCAAGGGCATAGAATGCACCCTTCACTGCCGCCAATTCACGAGCCCTGGGGAATCTGATGTACCTGTTCCGGTACAGCATCATGGCTGCCAGTACATCCCTCAGC
This sequence comes from Calotriton arnoldi, assembly GCA_963921515.1. Classification (NCBI taxonomy): domain Eukaryota; kingdom Metazoa; phylum Chordata; class Amphibia; order Caudata; family Salamandridae; genus Calotriton; species Calotriton arnoldi. The sequence goes on along the minus strand of CAWUFW010012544.1, from coordinate 239,623 downwards.
ACCTTGCTGAACATGGGCTGGGACATCCCTCCTCCACTGCCCACTGTGTGCTGGAATGACCCAGTGGCGAAGAAATGCATGGCGGCCATCACCTTAGCCGTGGGGGTGACAGCAGTCGGATACACCCTGCGGGGACGGAGATGGGGCTCTAACATGGCACACAGTCGATGCAGAGTTGGCCTGTCCAGCCGAAACTTCCTGATTACCTCTGAATCGTCCATGTCCGCCAGCAATTGGTATGGGCGGTCAATGTTCGGTCTCCGCCTGGGTTAAATGGCAGAGGACACATGTCAAAGCAACACGGCACATAGCAATTTCGCATACACATCACTGACATGACTGAGCAAGCACATGAGCCACAGCCCAGCTGTCAAGCTGGGACGGCACGGCCACAATACACTTACACAGGTCTCCCAACAATGGCAATGGCAAGTGAGACATACCACTGCCATGTGCATGCACATGGGGATCTACGCCCCAATGACTTGCGGGGCGTGCTGATGGGGACTGACTGCATATTCGTCAAGCGGCAACGCCACGGCAACATGAGTGTCTGCTGAGCATGGTACTGCTTCCGAGGCTGGATGAGTATGGCACACGACGACGACGATGTGGGCACGGGCTGAGCGGCCAATACAAGTGGGACCTGTGGCACGAGGGGATATGAGACAGTAGTAGGTGTCAGCACTGCACCCTATGTACAGCACTGTACGGATCACAGCTCCCGAAACATTGACTGGTGTCCACATTGACAGCCCCATGCCAAGACGGCTGTGTGCTTGCAGTCACACGTCACAGGTGAGAGGTTACATTGCACGTGCCAGGTGGCAGTCGTACATAGTGGGAGCTGGCATGTGTGTGCATGTGTCTCCTGTTCAGGATCCACCAGATGGGCGCTGACTCTGTACTGACCATTGGACACAGCATGTTCCGTGGAAGGCTTGTGTGTGTGGGATGGTGGCACTGGATGTGCCTCCGTTGGGGGGGCCATGCACAGGGCGGGTACGTCGATGATTGCGCATTGTTGGTCACGGTGGGTGCACCAGCTAAGATGTGTTGCCCTGTGTTCAATTCCTATGTCCGCATGATGATGGACTGTGGATGTGGGCAGACTACACATTGGTCGATGTGCTGTCTATATGCATGTGCCTTCACACCAGGCACAGCTGCCCCTGCACATGTGACCCCTGCTGGACTCGCTGCTGGGTCTGTGGAGCTGATGCACCTTCTGCGCGTGGGGCGGACAGCTCTCCTCACTTCCCTCATTGCGCATGTCATGTCTTTGCCGCAGGTGACATGGATCATGGAGGGCCCACATGTACGCGTGGGTAGGCTACACATGATTGTTCACTGGTCGCCACCCCCAGTCAGTGTTTCGAATGGGAAGGTTGTCGTGCTGGTGGTATGTTCGATGTGGCGGATGGGCGGGCCTAGGTGCGGGCTTACATTCCGGACATGGGGGGTAGTTGGATTGGCGACTAGTTGCAGTACACACGGGACACGTCTCTTCCTTTCCACATCTGGGTCATCCCTTGTACTAACTGACAGTGATACAGTCATCTTCGCCCCAGCCCTCATGTCCTCCCCTCGCCCCCCAATATGCATGCTCACCTGCGAGGCTAGCGCTTGCACAGGCAGCCCCAAGCTTGCACCAGAGAGGGCAAGGAGTGTATGTGTGGGTCCAGTTGCACGAGTGGGCTGTCTCAGGGTATGATGTGTGGCGGGACGCCGTCCACCTGCGTGGTGCCCCAAATGGAGACCCGGCCTGCATGGACTATGCATCACAGTCTTCGCCTTCCGGATCCGCCACCTGCGACACCCAGTGGCTGTGGCTGCCCTTGCGGCCATGCCGCGTCCGTCTGTGGCTGATGGCCCACACATTCAGTCTTTGGCCTCTCTGGGGAGGGCTCAGGGGTGGTGGCGCACGCGCTTGCACTTAGTCGCAATGGCATGTGTCGTGGTTGGTATGATGGGCAATGGATGGGATGGTGCGAGCCACCTCCCGTGACGTCAGTGCTGCTCGTGCTGTGGTGCGTCCCCCTACACTTCCATTTGACTTTTTGCCATGCTGGACGTTGAGGTTCTATTGCCTGCGTGATATGACCAGGAGGAGCGCGAGGAGACCTCTCACACACCATGCTCCACTGCCATCCCGTGCCCTGTATCGCCTGTGCGGATTGACTATGTTGGGGTTACACCTGGTCGACTGGGGCTGTGTGTGCCTTGTCAAGGGGCATGGCGGGCGCACAACAGGATCCAGCTCGTCCACAGAGGGTGGGCTGAGGTGCGCCTGGTACCGCTTTGTACGTGTGCCCGGCTGCTGTGCACACACGTGTTCACTCCCCCGACAGGTGTCCTCTCACAATGCCCAGGGAAGCGGTGGTGTACTGTTCATGAGCCCTCCCAACACGGCGTGCTCCAACTTGGCATGTGCGCATCTACCCGTCGCACCCACCCACCTGAGCACTGCGTCCATACGACTTCACACGACACATGTGTGTCTTCCACAGTAGTGCTACTCATTTGCGTTGACATCCAATACCAGTGGACTACATGGTCATGTCACGACTGCCGTGTACTTCACATACTCTCATCCTCTCTCATTCGTACTTGTGAAATGAGTCAGCGGAGACAGTTCTGGTTTCAAACATTATATTGAGTCTTCTGTCCTCTGTGATGCAGTATAGTGGACACTACTGGCAGCGGAATACATATTGAGGATATACTGAGCATGATTACAAATGGGATAGGGTGTGGGGTTACATCTGCTTGGCCAAGGCTGTGCTAATGTACATTTACGTATAGCTGCGGAGCTGCGGACTTTGACACAGACGGTATACATGTAGCCTACCAGACCGCTCGGCATCATGGGCACAGTCCATCTCAGTTCCATGTGACAGGTTTGCTGCGGTTGTTCCTCATGCACGCGTGCATGTGAGATGACATCAGGGCATGTGCTTGCGTGCATGCAGCGGCGTGCCACTTGTTGTTGCACTGTGGTGGTTACTGGACATGTCACAGTCACTGGGGTCGTGTTGTTGTTGTATGCACTTGTCGTCCATGCAAAGGTCCTGGTATGGGATTCCCGGGGCGGGGGTGGGAGGGGTGCAGCACCCACAGACTCCAGGCGACCTATTCATGTCCACTGAGCGGTGTGTGTGTCCATGTGCGCTGGATCCATGTCGTGTCCTGGTTGTTCGTGCAGTTCCGTCCATGTGGGTGCGATGCACAGAGCCCATGCCACTGCCTCCCACGATGCATGCGGTGTTCCTGGATGTGATGGGGAACAGTGTGCATGTCCCGGTCATATCCGATGTCATGGCGATGTCGTTGATGGTGTGGTTACAGTTGCTGGTCGTTTGGTATGGCTGTTGTGGTGGTGACTGGCCAGTCCGTGCGGAAGCTGAGCATGGGTGCGGGGTTGGACTTCATAGGTCACTCGGGGAACCTGCGTTGTGGTCCGACGTATTTACAGGTAGTCAGGTATGCGATGCCGTCCAGCAGGGCTTCCATGTCATTGGTGGTGTACATGTTTGCCAGCCAATGAAGCGGATGGTGGCTGTCAAGGTGTTGTTCGTAGGTTGTCCCTTGGAGGACCATGATGGGGCATGCTGGGTGACATTCGATGTAGCTGTTCTCGATGATCCGTCGTGTGGAGGCACAGTGGTTCCATTTCAGTGCGCGTGCGATGTTGGCCACATACGCCATGCCCCCATAGGCAGAGCAGGCCCTGTCGTGTGCGTCCAGAGGGAGGAGTAGTGGTAGCAGGTCCGCCTTCAGACATGCCGGGTTGGAGAGGCATATCTCGACGGGATGCTGGTAGGGACACCTCCGACAGTAGAAGACGGGCATGACGCAGCTGAACAATGTGATGCGGTAAGTCAGTCGGTAACTTACGTTCAGCAGGGACAGGAGATCGCATCCCAATGTATGTATCGTGCTGGTTTGGTACAGCTTGAGCTCTTCGGCGTAGTTGGGTAGGTGTGTTGCGGTTGCCATTTCGCAGCGGTGCGTTGTGGTGGCGTGCTCCGGCTGTGTGTGCAGTCTGCAATGTGCACACTCCGGGGTTGCTGTGAGCTCTGTGTAGTCGTGGGGAGACAGGACTTGTGTTCTGTTGGCTTGTTTGGAGGACACGGGCCCTCTTCCCACATGCTTCTCAGACAGTTCAAGGTCAGTGCTGTGTGACTCCTTCCAATTAACTTGCATGTGGCCGACATGGGGGAGTGTTTTCTTCTTTCTTCCCCGTCCGTTGTGTGCTTCTGTGATATGCGCTATCTGCCGTGTGGTCGGTCTCCTCGGCATGCCTGTGTTGGTCTATTCTTGGACAATGGCTGTATTCACCGGCTTCTGTCGTAGGGCTGTGGTTTCGGTGTTGGAATGGAAGGTCATTCAGTGCTGTCTGCTCTCCCTTGTGTGGGCGGCAGGCTGCCTTTCCGCTCTGCGTTGGGCCTTGTGTGTGGATGTAATTCTTGGGCCACCTGTTGTCGGTCACCGGGCTCTTTGGTGTTCCGTTTCATGTGTCTTGTTCATATGTGCAGGGTGGTATGGGTTTTTCAGTGTGGTACTGGCGTTCCTCTTCCCGAAGGGGCCCTGCTTCTCCTAGTTGGTGTTGCCGCCGCTGTGTGCTTCGCCATGTTTGTTACACTGGGGTGTGTCCTGCTGTTGCGTGACTTCACTGACATGTGTGCGTCGGTTGTGTGGCGTTGGGTGTTGTCCGTGAATTGGGCGTTGGGGACATGTCTGTGGCAGGCCTGTCACGTGTCATGTGCGTTCGGGGTGGGGCTGGTGTGTGTGCTGCTTGGTTGTGTCCCTGTGTCTGTGTGCGACGCATGCATGGCGCTGCGGTTGGCCTCTGCGTTGTGCGCATGTGTGGCGGCGTCATCGGCGCTTTGGGGCCGTGACGGGGTGGTTGGTTCCTAGTCCCAGGTGGTGTGTACACATGTGTTCCGCGATGTTAGGATTTGGCCTGTGTGTCATATGTGGATGCAATGGTGGATGTGTAGTGTGCACGCGCTGGTGGGGGGTTGTCCGCTTTTTCCGCCCTTGCACTGTGTGCGCTGTTTGCGTGCACTTGTTGTGTGTGTGCCTACCTGCGTCTCCGCGGTACGTTGCGTCCTTGGTGGTGCATCAGCAGAAGCATGGGAAGGGCCTGCAGTGCTGGATTCATGCCCGGGGTGCCGCTTCTTCGTTGTCCGTGCTCTGCGTCCGTGTTTCCGCCTCTCTTTCACGTGCGGTGTCTCTTTGCCGTGGGAGCCGTTTGTTTGCGGCATCGTAATTTATGCGCCGGGCGGGACGTGTTTCGTCGGACGGTGTGTGTCAGTTGTGCTGCGCCGCTACGTGTGCGGGCGCACTTTGATGGCGGACGGTGTTGCTGGCTTGCCGGCGGTGTTTGGCCTGCTTTTCGCATCGTAATTGGGCGGGCGTGTGGACTGCTGCGTGCCGGCGGTAACTGGTGCTTTTTGCATCCGCCAGCACGGCGGTTGTGCTTCCGCCCGCCATCGTAATGGGCCCCTAAGTTCTTCCAAGTGTGACATACATCGTTTTTTAAAATCTTTCCTAGAAATATTAGTCATCTTTAAAGGATCTTCAAAAAATTCTAGCTGTCCTAAGTCCCCCATAAAATCTTTAATGTACTTCAACCATTTAATAGTTAAGGCTTGGTCCAATTTAAGAGAATCTTTTAAGACCCTTTGATTAAATGTAGTTTTTGTTGAGGTCCAGATTCGATGCCATAATAAAACTGGCTGGACCCTTATTTTGTCCATGATGTATTCTAGCCCCAACTCCTTGTGACATACAAAGGTTGAAGTCGAGCGAGGGACAGCCAATATATAACGGATAAAAGCATTTTCCACTTTCTGTATGTCTACTACGTTACAGTATCCCCAGATCCCCGCCCCGTACAGTACAGCACTGACGCACTTGGATTGGTAGATTTTAACCAGTTCCAAAGGTGGCCGTTTTCCTAATTTCTGAGCAAAATTTACAAGTGCTGTTGTAGTTTTCATAAATGTCAATTTTTTTGCCCTTATAGCCTGCAGCCATGTACCCTTATTATCCACAAGAATACCTAAATAAGGATATGTTTTTGTTGTTTCTAGCTTAGTATTTCCAATAAAAATGGGTCTTTCTTTCTTGGTAGTTTTCCCACAGCTCATTGTAAAAGTTTTAGTAACGTTGATCTTTAGATCAAGGCTTTCCATATAAGCATTGTATTTATTTATAGCCCGCTGTAGCTCAAGTGGTGTTCGGGCCATTATCACCGCATCATCGGCATAGAGTAAGATAGGAATGGGTCGACCTTCCACCTGTGGTAGATCCTGGCACCCCTCAAGCATCACCTGCCCAAGGCCGTTAGTATACATGGTGAACAAGAAGGGTGCCAGGACACAGCCCTGTCTTACCCCCCTGTCTACTGCAAATGTAGCTGTTTATTCCCCATTTGGTCCATACCGTACTCTAGAACTAGCCCCAGAATATAATTCTCTCACAACTTGAATTAAGGCTAGTTCGACTCCCATTACTTCGAGAATCTTCCCCAATTTATTATGACATACGGAATCAAACGCAGTAGAAAGATCTACGAAGGCTAAGTACATGTTTCCTTTTTTACTTTAACATATTTCTCGGTCAGGATTGTTAAATTAAGGCCCTGTTCTAATGTTCCTAATCCTTCCCTGAATCCGAATTGTAGATCCGTTAATACGTTGTTTTCTTCAGCCCATTCTTGGAGACGGTTTAAAATAATACGGCCTAAGACCTTTCCCACTGAATCTAATAAGGAGATTGGACGGTAACATGAAGGATTTTGTCTGTCACCTTTCTTAAAAATTGGGACCATTAAGGACTCAGACCAAGATCCTATGAGTCCTACCTTGCATGCTGCTGCAAGGACTTGTTTTATTAAGGGGCCCCATAGCTCTGTATTTTGTTTAAATATATCTACGGGTACCCCATCTGGTCCTGGTGCCTTTCCGCCCTTACTAGCTTTCACAGCTAGTTCTACTTCTTCTAAAGTGAAGTCTATATTAATTGGGAATGGATCGTTTATACGGGTAGAGACACAGCAACCGGCGATTTGAATACTAGACTCCTGTTTCTTGGCATACATTTTAGAAAAATGCTCAACCCATTGCCCTTCATCGATTGCAATTTCTATTCTTGGCATTAACTCAAATCTCAAAAAGGAGATTTGACCACGCGCCAAAATGCAATATTATTGCCCTCTATGGCAGCCTTGTGCAAATCAGCCCAAGCGTTCGCTTTGATTTCCTCTTTCTAGTTTTTAAAGCTAGGTTATATGCTCGCCTGGATTTGGCTATTTCTTCTCTATCCCGTTTCTTTTGTGTAAAACGTTCTTCAAGGTGGCATATGCTCTCGTGCAATTATTGTCAAACCATCCAACCTTCTTCTCCTTCCTATTTCTCATTTCTCTTTTCAACATGTTCCTAATATTTTCCGTTATACAAATATAGGATCCCAATATATCTTCGTGTGGCGCAGTCTCGTCGAGACATTTCATAATATTTTCCCTACTGTTTTCCACCACTTCTTTCATAATTACAGATGGTTCTACCTGGGCCCACTTTAAGGAATATCCATTTATTTTGTTTATTTCTAAACCCTGTAGTCGTTGAGTCCTTTCGGGGTGTACTATCCGTGTTTTTGATGCCAATGATAAACTCATGCTTTGTGGGAAGTGGTCACTTAAGACGTTTTTATGGGTTTTAAAACTCAAAACCCTGGAGGCTGATCTATTTGTTGTTATTATAAAATCTATAATTGTATTCGCCCCCTTCCATGAAAAGTCTGTGTAAACTGGATAGGAGGCGAAGTCAACATATTTACAAAACTCATGTCTAAAAAGAATAAAATCTTATTTAGGGCATCACCCTGTAAATTGTGTGAAAAATGTGGGAGATTACATTCCCTTTCATCTACTATGCCACATAACGCGACATCATTATGCGGACACAAAGCAGTATTAAAATCACCTCCCCAGACTAATAGACCAATTTCCCTATGATCATTCAGAGTACTCTGCATTGCATTTCTAAGCTGTTTTAACATTTGAAATACATGTTCCCTTTGTGCATTGTTATAAAAATTTACAAGAATAACTGTATCTCGCTTATCTATGTTTATGACCAATACTTGAAGTTAAAAACTGTTATCGTTACTTTTTCTTACTCAGTGTTGGATCCTGGATCCAGCACTGGTGCATCTCCTGTAAACAGTTGAAAGAATGCGTTTAAGTCATACAGGCGATTTTTTAGGAATATTTGTAGTTTGTGAAAATCAACACTTTGAAACTTTTCTGCTGAAAACCAGACAATGATATCCTATGGAAGGAAATTCAAGTTACTGGTAAGTACGGTTAAAATTACTTTTCAGGACCAGTACTGGGCTGAAAGATGCAGCACTGAGGTCTCTCCTGATAACAGTTGAGTAAATCGGAATTCGTATTTCGGCTGATTTTAGAGGAATATTTTAAAGTTCCAAAACTCCACACTTAGAAGAATTTCCAAGTGAAACCAGTCAATGTTAGCCTATGAAGGAAATTCAAGTTACTGGTAAGTACGGTTAAAATTACTTTTCAGGACCAGTACTGGGCTGAAAGATGCAGCACTGAGGTCTCTCCTGATAACAGGTGAGTAAATCAGAATTCGGATTTCGGCTGATTTTAGAGGAATATTTGTATGTTTCAAAAATCAACACTTAGAAACTTTTTCAGCAAAAAGCAGGCAATGATATCCTATGGAAGGAAATTCAAGTTACTGGTAAGTACGGTTAAAATTACTTTTGAGGATCAGTACTGGGCTGAAAGATGCAGCACTGAGGTCTCTCCTGATAACAGGTGAGTAAATCAGAATTCGTATTTCGGCTGATTTTAGAGGAATATTTGCACAATGGTGAAGGGAGGGGCGGGGCCTGAGGTGACATCTGTGCAAACGCGCCCCGTGGCGCGTTTTAAGTTGGGGGATTAAGTCCCCTTGAATCATGAGGGTCCCTACGGGCCAACTAGCCCACCAGGAACCTCCAGTATGCGCCAGGGGCTGCGTTGCAGAGACATGTACAGAGGCCACACCCCTTTTACACCTCTCTGCAACGCAGCTCTGTGGCGCTTTCTGGACGTACCTGTTGGGCTAGTTGGTCTCCAGGGACCCTCAGGATTGAAGAGGATTTAATTCCCCATCTTAAAACGCGCCAAGGGGCCTGTTTGCACACATGTCACCTGAAGACCCGACCCCTCCCTTCACCACTGTGCAAACGCGCCCCGTGGCGCGTTTTAAGTCGGGGGATTAACTCCCCTTGAATCCTGAGGGTCCCTGGGGTGCATCTAGCCCACCATATACCTCCAAAAGCGCCAAAGAGCTGCGTTGCAGAGAGGTGTAAAAAGGGCGTGGCCTCTGTACACCGCTCTGCAAGCATCCTGCCGATTTAAAAAAAAAAAAAAAAAAAAATTTTTGCCCAGGGGGTCGCCAGTAGATAGTTATAGTTAGGACCTATCTTCCATAGGAAATCCGCGACATTCTATTTGAAATAACTCTTGCGTCGGTTGGACGAATCTTCGCGAAATTTTCAAACTTTATGGCCCGCTCCGGTCCGCTCCTACCCTGAAAGTCTCAGGGTGATTCGTCAAGCGGGGGCCGAGAAAAAGGGGGTCCCAAAACGTGTTTTCCCCATTCATTTTCCCATAGGAAACTTTAGACACGGCTACAGCCCGAACTGCTGAACGGAATTACACCAAATTTGGCAAAGAGGTAGTTCTTGGTTCAGAAAGAACCCTTTTGTTAAATGGTGTAAATCCGTTCAGTAGTTGCGGAGAAATTAAAATAATAAGAGTCAAAAAATCAATTTCCCATAGGAAACTTTAGACACGGCTACAGCCTGAACTGCTGAACGGAATTACACCAAATTTGGCAAAGAGGTAGTTCTTGGTTCAGAAAGAACCCTTTTGTTAAATGGTGTAAATCCGTTCAGTAGTTGCTGAGAAAATCAAAAGTAAAAGTACATATATACCTATGGCCGCGTCGGATTCGCGCACCCTCCCGATCACGAGCTGTCTGCTAATTGGCTGTCAACACTCCAAACCAGGAAGTGTTGGCAGCCATCTTGTTCCTCGGTAGAACCGAGGAACAAGAAAGCAGTAAAAAAAGTGCGCAAAACGCACAAAGGGGGCAGGGTAGAAACACCCTGACCCCCAAGGTCTGCTCAGGGGGTCCCACAAGGCCCCCCTTCAGTAAAAAAAAAACAAAAAAAAAACGATCGGCCCGCAGGCCCCGCCCCCTTCCTTCACCACTCTGCAAACGCGCCCCCTGGCGCGTTTGCAGATGGGGAAGTAATTCCCCTTGAATACTGGGGGTCCCTGGGGGCCAACTAGCCCACCAGGAACCTCCAGTATGCGCCAGGGGCTGCGTTGCAGAGAGGTGTACAGAGGCCACGCCCTTTATACACCTCTCTGCAACGCAGCTCTGTGGCGCTTTTGGAGGTACATGGTGGGCTAGTTGGCCCCCAGGAACCCTCAGGATTCAAGGGGACTTAATCCCCCAACTTAAAACGCGCCACGGGGTGCGTTTGCACAGTGGTGAAGGGAGGGGGCGGGGCTTCAGGTGACAAGTACTGGTCCTGAAAAGTAATTTTAACCGTACTTACCAGTAACTTGAATTTCCTTCCATAGGCTAACATTGACTGGTTTCACTTGGAAATTCTTCTAAGTGTGGAGTTTTGGAACTTTAAAATATTCCTCTAAAATCAGCCGAAATACGAATTCCAATTTACTCACCTGTTATCAGGAGAGACCTCAGTGCTGCATCTTTCAGCCCAGTACTGATCCTCAAAAGTAATTTTAACCGTACTTACCAGTAACTTGAATTTCCTTCCATAGGATATCATTGTCTGCTTTTTGCTGAAAAAGTTTCTAAGTGTTGATTTTTGAAACATACAAATATTCCTCTAAAATCAGCCGAAATACAAATTCCGATTTACTCACCTGTTATCAGGAGAGACCTCAGTGCTGTATCTTTCAGCCCAGTACTGGTCCTGAAAAGTAATTTTAACCGTACTTACCAGTAACTTGAATTTCCTTCCATAGGCTAACATTGACTGGTTTCACTTGGAAATTCTTCTAAGTGTGGAGTTTTGGAACTTTAAAATATTCCTCTAAAATCAGCCGAAATACGAATTCCGATTTACTCACCTGTTATCAGGAGAGACCTCAGTGCTGCATCTTTTAGCCCAGCACTGACCCTGAAAAGTAATTTTAACCGTACTTACCAGTAACTTATATTTTCTTCCATAGGAATCCATTGTCTGGTTTTCAGCTGAAAAGTTTCAAAGTGTCGATTTTCACAAACTACAAATATTCCTTAAAAATCGCCTGTATGACTTAAATGCATTCTTTCAACTGTTTACAGGAGATGCACCAGTGCTGGATCCAGGATCCAACACTGAGTAAGAAAAAGTAACGATAACAGTTTTTACCTGCTAAGTGAATTTCCTTCCATAGGATAACATTGGTGATTCTATGAGAAAAAGTTTCAAGTGTCAACTTTTAAAATACAATAATATTCCTTAAAAATCACTACTGTAACCAAAACGCTTTTACTCAACTGTTTACAGGAGATGTCCCAGGACTGAATCTAGGATCCAGTCCTGTGGTTAGAAAAGTAATCCATAAAGTAACTAATTGCATTTAACTAGAAATTCACATTGAGCTGAATGTTGCATTGTGTTTGAAAATGTGTTGCCCATTGTAACAACTGTAACTACTGTACTTAAAAGTCTATTGCCTATGTGCAAAGTATTTAAACTAAAGTAATTCATTCTGAGAAAGTATTTTTTGTAATGTATAATGTAATTACAATGTAATTTAAAAAATAAAATATGTAAAAAAAAATGTTTCTAAAATGTAGTAAATCAGTATGAAAAAAATAAATATAACAATTAATACATTTAAAAATTGTCATTTACAAAACCTTTGAAATTCACTGAAAAAACCGTAGGTTTCAGACATGTTATAGTTAGGAATTAGCATTTAAAAAACCTTTGAAATTCACTGAAAAAACCATAGGTTTCAGACACGTTATAGTTAGAAATTAGCATTTAAAAAACCTTTGAAATTTACTGAAAAAACCATAGGTTTCAGGCACGTTATAGTTAGAAATTTGCATTTAAAAACCTTAGAAATTCACTGAAAAACCATAAGGTTTTAGGGACAGTTATAGTTAGTTGGACATTGCACTCGTACAAAACCCGTAAAATTCCCCCGTTATAGTTAGTTCAGGTAACTATAACTCGCGCCCCCGCAATGCACTGCTGATGACGTCATATATTACATCACTCATGACATGGTCAGTGACATCACTGATGACATCTCAAATGACATCACTGATGACATCACTGATGACATCATCCATGTGAGAATTTAATGCATCTTCTCACACCCTAATATAAGTTTTGAAACACCCACTCTAAATTACAGACTGCCATTCTCAAAACCATACACACTACAATACCAATAAGTACATACCCACTCACTGATTCTTAGGTCTACACACACACATCTACTCACTCACCCGTACAGTCACTCATACTTACAGTCACTCAGTACAGGACTATCATATGCACTCATACACCTATATAAACACTCACACAACGCAACTCATCCATAGAGGTACTCACACACCTAGTCAGTCATGCAAATAATTAATCACACTCCAATTTACTCACCTATACAGTTATACACACCAGCTCACTTACTCATAAAAATACTAGCACATTCTTACGCTCCTATGCAATCACTGATGCAAGAACACACTCATCCATATAGCCACTCTCACAATCACACACTCTCACTTATAGCCATTTATTTACTCCAACACACATATATACTGCCTTTCACATATGTAGTTACTCACACATGTACCACTGAGATATACATTCAATCACTAACACACCCATACACACACTCACCCACCCATACAGTCCATCACAGACGCACTCTTGAAACCATGCACCCAGTGAATCACCCACTCACACATCTATGCACAGAGTCACACTCACCCCACCCACACAAACACTGAGGCACCCATACAGATATTCAGAGAACCAATCCATAACCCATATAGACACTCATTTAGCTAGTCAGAAACCCATGCAGCTGCTTACACAACAACAGACAGACGGATACAGACATTCACACAGTTTAGTCACTCACCCATGCATCCAGTAAGATACGTTTAATCACTCACTTATAGACTCAGTCATGCACCTACTAAATCATCCATTCAGACACTTATACACCCACTCATTCTTCAATACGCCTTTCCCTATATATATTAAACATATTTAAACTTTACACAAACACACAGTCACTGGATGATGTCATCAGTGATGTCATCAGTGATGTCATTTGAGATGTCATCAGTGACGTCATCAGTGATGTCACTGACCATGTCATGAGTGATGTAATATGTGACGTCATCAGCAGTGCATTGCGGGGGCGCGAGTTTAGTTACCTGAACTAACTATAACGGGGGAATTTCACGGGTTTTGTACGAGTGCAATGTCCAACTAACTATAACTGTCCCTAAAACCTTATGGTTTTTTCAGTGAATTTCTAAGGTTTTTTAAATGCTAATTTCTAACTATAACGTGCCTGAAACCTATGGTTTTTTCAGTGAATATATATATATATATATATATATACATATATTGTGGCTTATACAAAGCTAGAGTGTTTCACCATATGTGGGACACTCACAGTGTTTTCGTTTTTAATCCAGCGGCAGGCGAGGGGATGTACAGGCACAGTTATTATGGCTGCCAATTGATTTTTTCAGCGATGGGAGCGCCATAGATATTGCATTAGGCAATAAATAATTAAGACGGCGATGCCCCATTGCCGGCCCTTCATTGGCCAAGGATCCACCTACCATATGGCAGGACCGTTTAAATGACTGTGTTGTTTTATTGACGGCTTTTCCGCACTGATGACGGCAATAGCCAGAAATGCGTCTGCGGATGTTTTATAGCCGACACACACCCCGTGAGTGCACCGGACCCTGTGAGTACCATGAACTCCTTTTTTTTGTCGTTTTATAAGCGGTTTCCACCACTGCTTTTCGGTTGCACCCGCCACGAGTTTGGCTGGCCCCAGGTGGAATACTGTGCTTTAGATATATATATATATTTAGATATATATATATTTTTTTTAATATATGTGTGTGTAATTTTTTAAAGCAACATTAACTATGTTGTATTTTTATTATGTTGTTATTATTCAATATATATAATGTTTACTATTTACATTTATATATATTTGAAGAAATTATATTTTAGACAATGATATTAGTGACAACGATATTTTTGGGGGGATATTTTTTTACACCATAAGTATAGGATGATGATATTTTTGACATCGATATTTATGTCGCAATATTTTTGCATGGAGATATTTTGAGGGTCGATATTTTATCAGTTAACCCATTTTCTAACATGAGTAAGGGTCCAGCAAAATTTCTTCTATGTGTAAATTCTGGATAAAAAGCACAGAAACTTTGAGTTTAATCCACTCAACAATAGAATCCTTAGGACTTGCATCTGTGAAAAATATATGGTTGTATGATTTTACTTACTTACCCTTAAGTAGTACACCAAAGAAACAGAACGCTATCACCCTCAAAACCGCCAAGAGGATGCTGAAGCTTCATTTCTGTACGTCAGGTTTCCAAACACTCAGGAAAAGTGGAAAATTAGCAGAACATCGTACCTTTTTTGGGAGGAGGAGGCCACAAAGAAGCACTTCCTGTAAGGAAAGCATATGCAACTCAGTTTTCCGGCGTATCTGTCAGGGCAACATAAATCTTCCATCGAGGGATAAAATCCTTAGGAAGGATGGATGTGGGAAATGTGTATTTGAGGTATGTTTCCAGATGGCCCAGCCATGATACCTGTGATTAAAAAACAGTTAGACCAAACTGGCATTTTGCCTTCAGTTGCTTCCGAATTTACTTACCAGCATAATGCCCTGTTAATACCTTTAGGCTCCCCAAACCCAATGGGGCACGTATGTGGGTAAATTCTTGGTAAGGTTATGTCTTTTGTGAAGCCAACTGGCAGAAAATAGGATTTCAAAATAATACTGAACATCTTAGAAAGAACATATTCATCACATTCCTATGGCCAGAAAATCAGGGCCAGTGAGGTATGCTTCCCAACAAAAGAACCCTTAGAATGTGTACATGTTGAAAATATATATTTGTGGTACGTTTCCAAAATGCCTGATAGTGATAACTGTGGATAATGACAAGTACCAAAACCTGGCATTGTTGCTTTTAAAATTATCCGCCTTCTGCCGTATCACTGCTGGCTCCTAACTACTAGTAAGAGTTATAATAAAAAAAAACCTTTATAGAACTAGACCAATAACCAATAGACAATAATCAATACACATAATTCGGGGAGCCAGCTTTTCAGAAAATCCTTCCTACCCAGCGACCCCCCAGGAATTAAGTATCTGCTGTGCCTCATCAGCCGAGTATAAAGTCCATGTATGTCCATTCCGTACAACCTTTAGACGCGCCGGTTCTTGAAGAAAAATTTGAGCCCCAGCCGCTTTCATAGGATCAATCATCTGGCGAAGATTCCAACGTCGAGCCATAGTCTCCTTACAAAGATCCGATCTTACAGAAAATGATAGTGAACTGGCCATACCGGGACAAACCCGAAAAAAACCAGCTTGACGTAGCAAAAAAAAGCCAAAATAAATGATCATGGGACGCGGATGTTGTCTCTTAGATCTAGCTTCATGGCTTAGAAATGGTGGAAGTCTATGCGCTCTCTGTATCTGTGAATCCCAGTCCCAGCCCAATAGATCAGGGAACGAATTCTGAAAAAGCTGTACGATAAATGTCCGCGGATCAGCCCCCTCCTTCTCCTCTGGTATCCCAAACACTCTCAGATTATGCCTTCTTGGACGATTTTCTAAATCCTCAACCTTATCCTTAAGAAATACGAGTTGATCATCATGTGACCTGACAGATTTAGCTGTGGCTGCACTTTGATCTTCTGTGTGTACCACATGTTGTTGTAACTCTGAGATCTCTTGTGTCAGGCCAGCCACTTTACTTGATACCTCGGACATTGTTTGCTGTATTAGATTGCTATCCGTCTTAGCTTGGCTAAAGTATTCCTGTATCTCTGTCCTCTGAGCATGAAGCGCCTGAAGGATCATTTTTAGCAAAGGCTCATTACCAGACTCATTGTTAGAGGGGATCGCAATCGATTTCGAGCAGATAGAAACCACATCTCCGTCCCCAAGTTCAGAGCTATTAGGTGTCTCCTGCCCATGAGACTCAATTCCTGAAGTAGAGGTTCCGGGTATAAAAGTACCAGCGCCAAAAGATGAGCCAGACAACCTTGATATTATGGCTCTTACTTCCCCTTTACCAGATACCCACTTGAGAATAGGGCTCGCCTTATCAACAATTTTACATCCTGGCTGCGCCTGTGTCTTTAAAGCGCCACATGATACGACAGAATGATTCTTGCCTTAGGGGATGATGGGGGGCTGAGATTGATATTCTCTTTGCGATTCTTTCCAATTTTTTTCATTCTTTATGTTATGGAATAAGGATTAACTGACTGTATTATGGGCTGTCGAGGGGTTTTATTTTTTTCACGCCGGGATGATAATTTTCACAACGGGTAGCAAGGGGGGTACCTCTGTTCTCTTTCTCAGCTGTCAGGTCATCAACAGCATGGGTGGGGTGATTTCTTCTTCAGGAAACTGGGGTGGGGGGTGGTTCTCTTTGGGGTGGTAGGGAGGGTTGCAGGTATAGACAGAGTTGGGAAAAAGAAGGGGGATAAAAATGAAAAAAGATCAATGGGAATGGACTCACTTTTGATTATTGGAATGGCTGAAATGGCTTTAAGCAGGATTTTTCAATTGGATGTTAATTTTCTGTCAATATTATCTTTTGTTCAGGTATTAACGATAGTTGGGGGGCTAAGTATATCCTCTTTTGGGGGCTTTTTGTTTTCATCTAATGTATTATGGATGTGATTAAATGTTTGTGCTGGAATGTAGCTGGCCTAAATTCTGCTAATAAACGGCAGATGGTCAGGGAGGAGCTTAGAATTTATAAGCCTCATATAGTTGTCCTTACTGAGACTCATCTAGCCCATAAAGATAGACATTTTTTAAGGCACTTAGGCTATAAGATACTTGACTGCACCTCTCAAACCGTCTCTATTAGAGGAGTTGCCATTCTGGTAGATAAGGCATTCGATTGTACCCTTCTTAAGGCTTGCCATGATATTAGAGGCCGGTGGATAATTGTTCAGGTTTTGATTAAAGATCAAAAGCTCATATTATGTACAATTTATGGACCAAATTCTGATGAACCTCAGATGATTGATACTCTAGCATTAGAATTGTTAGATTGGCAAGGCGAGCTAATTGTTATGGGTGATTTTAACTGTATTCTTGATTCCAAAATGGATACTACTAATCGGTCTGCTTCAGTTAGGATGAGGAAAGTTAGAGCAGCAATCTTAAAGACATATGGCGATCACTGTTTCCTTCGCTGCCTGGTTATACCTACTGTAGTGCACCACATAAGCATTATTCCAGGATTGATATGGCCTTTGTTAACAGTAGAATTCTGAGTACGGCTCGGTGTGAGGTACGCCTCAAAATTGTATCGGATCATAATCCCATTTTTTTGTCATTTTTGATAGGCTCTCCTAGTAGGCAACTGCGTTTATTCTCTTTTCCGCGATATCTACTGGCCGATGCTGATTATGCTGTACTTGTTAAAAATAGTATCAGGGTTTTTTTGTCTGACAATGAGGACACCTCCTCCAATCCGGTAGTTTGGGATACACTTAAGGCTCATATAAGGGGGGTCACTGAACAGTATATTTTTCGGCAAAATAAGAGTAAAAATATTGCTCTTAAGCTGGCTAGTGAAGAGATCCTGCAGTTGGAAATAGCTCATGCTGCAGAGGCCAGGATACAAGGGGTGACGCAGGCATACTCGCCTACATATCTGTCTTTGATTGAAAAAAGGGCGGCGTTGGGGCGAATATTTAAGGAGAAAATAGCAGCTAGATACAATAAAAATCAGGCTATGCAATATGAGTATGGGGAACAAGTTGGCAAGGTATTAGCACATCAACTTTCTGATACAAGTGCAAGGCGGGATATAAAAGCTATTAAAGGCGAAGGTGGTCTATTGCATACACAACCACAGCTAATAGTGGAAGAATTTGCCCGGTATTATAAAAATGTATATGGTAACTCTGGCTTATTTGAGGAAAGTCAATGTCTTGAATACATCGGAAAGTGCGACTTACCTAAGCTTGAGGAAGAACAGGTATGGTCCTTGAACATGGCTATTACTAGTAAAGAAATACTCGATGAAATAAAGGCTCTTCCGTCGGGTAAAGCTGCCGGAGT
Source organism: Calotriton arnoldi (assembly GCA_963921515.1). Lineage (NCBI taxonomy): Eukaryota > Metazoa > Chordata > Amphibia > Caudata > Salamandridae > Calotriton > Calotriton arnoldi. Next base: position 221,157 of record CAWUFW010012544.1, on the reverse strand, counting down.
CGATGCAATACCTGTCGAGTTCTATAAAACATTTAAAGATTGTATTGTGCCTCTGATGATCAAAGTGGTACAATATATAGGTGAGAATGGCGATACACCTAAGTCTTGGGAGACAACAAATATTGTTTTCTTCCTTAAAAAGAATAAACCACCGGACGAGTGCGGGTTGTATTGCCCCATTTCACTTATTAATGCAGATGCTAAGGCATCTTTTATGACATTATTGGTCTCTCAACATCAGCACAGCTTTATACCAGGTAGAGATACCACAGCACATGTAAATGCTACAATAATAGCCTTTGATGCCACAAAAAAGTTAAATTTGGAAATGGGAATGGTCATGCTCGATGCGGAGAAAGCATTCGACCGAGTTACCTGGGAATGTCTTTGGACCATCTTAGCGGGATTTAATATCCATGGTTTATTTTATACCTGGGTTAGGGTGCTGTACAAGCAGCCAAAAGCAAAATTAGTTTATCAACAAACGCAAACTACCGCTTTTCCGATATTAAGGGGCACTCGGCAGTGTTGTCCCCTTTCTCCTCTTCTTTTTGCTCTATACATAGAACCATTTATTAGGTCACTTTTAGCTAATTCACTTATACTCCCGGTTCAATTAAAATCAGGCGAACTAAAATTAATGGCATATGCAGATGACATAGCTGTCTTCTCTGCAAAGCCTATAGAAGCTGTAGGTCTGATTCAAGTAGAAGCTAGAAGGTTTGGCATTTTCTCCGGCTACAAACTAAATATAGATAAGACGAAGGTCCTTCTTAATTTTCACACCAATCAGGTAGTTTCTGGGGCCTGTTCGGTTGCAACATATTTAGGAGTGCAGATTTCTCCGAACACTGAACAAATTATACAGTTAAATTACGACCCACTTTTAAAGTCGATTGTTTCAAAAATGAAGAATTGGCATAAATTGCCAATCAGCATTATAGGGCGCTGTAATATTATTAAAATGATTATTTTGCCCAAATTTCTTTATCTGTTTCGAGCAATTCCACTACGTGTTCCGAATTCTTTTTTTAAGAAATTAGAAGGGGCACTCAGTAGTTTTATTTGGGGCTACAAACAACCGCGTCCTGCAATAAACTTTTTGAAATTCTCTTCACTTACCTGACTTTAAATATTATTTCTGGGCCTCCTTTGCTGGAAGACTTCGTAGCCTTCTTTCTGAAGGCACTCAAAGCTGTCTTTATAATTTTGCAATTGGCGCCGAAAGTAGAATGTTTTCATATAGGATTAACGATCCGAATTACTTCAAAAGGGTCCGATTTAAGACCCTTCGAGACATAGCTTATATTTGGCGAGAAATAATGTTGAATTGTTTCTTACCTGAAGTACACGGTAGTGTCCCAATGTGGGGCAATCCACAATTTCCGGAAATATTTCATGACACTCAAGCGAAACTTTGGGCTATCTATGGGCTGTGTCAATTAGGGCACCTATACGATATAATGGCTTTTGCACTTTTTATGATTTACAAAGGGGAGATGGCCTCCCAAAACAGTCGTTTTATAAATACTTGCAAATAAGAGATTATCTTCGAGGATAGAGAGGGATAAGAACACTTGAGGAATCTGACATAATGACTCACTTACATTCATTAACAAAGTTAACTATCAGCCAGGCTTACCAGTTATTTTCTCAAACGTGGAGCAATGATAACTTTAAGATGACATCTAAGTGGTGTGAGGTACTGGGCAGCAGGTTACCTCTGTACATATTGAACATGCATTGGGCACGTTAGATGAGGCTGTAAGTTCCACCAATTTAAAATTGCAGCAATATAAAACTATTTGCATGCTATATTATACCCCAGAGCGAATAGCTTGATGGTCAGCTGCAGAGGGGGCTATCATGAGTGATAAGGCTAAGTGTCCTAAATGTGGACTAATTGCTGCAGATAGCCTGCATATGTTTGTTACCTGTCCCGACTTGATATTTTTCTGGAAAGAGATTGATCAGATAGTCACAGATCGGTTTGGTCTGAATTTGCAATTAACCGAGGCGGAGAAGATGCTTGGTTATAAGATCATGTCTGATCAGGGGCTAACGAATTTTCTCTCTGTCATTATAGTCACAGCTCGCCTCTGTTTCGCAAGAGCATGGATATTGAAGGTGCCGCCTAGGGCACCAGAGTGGTGGGTAATGCTAAATGAAATATGTGAAAGGGAAAGAGCTATGGCCAAAACTAAGAGGGTTCGATCTGGGCAAAAATGTTATCGTATCTGGGGACCTATGGTCAATATTGGATTACTAGATTTTTAGGAGCTAATCTTTTCAATGAATAGCTATGTGTTTCAATTGTTAGTAATTATACTGCTTTCCTGCCTACTATTGCTGTGCTCCTTCTTTCCCTTTTTTTTTCTTTTCAGTTTTTGCATCTTTTCATGTAGTGGAAAATGTATAATTGCCTGAAATTTATGTTTTTGCTTTCTTAAATTTTTTTAAAAAAAATGAAATTTCCCGCCTTCACAAAACCCAATTTATCACCTGTGGGCACCTAAAACCCACTGAAACCCCCAAGTCTGGTACCCCACACAGAAGAAACCCATGGAAATTTAGCTCTGGGTATACTCTGGAGAGCCCAGGAAACACATATTTGGGTTAAGTCTTGACAGTGATATTGTCCCACAAGGATAACTGAAGAGAATACCTTGATTTGAAAAAATGCAGACAATGAAGAATTGCATGTTCGATGTAGCTACTCAGTCAGGGCAAGGAAGATCTGCTATCTGGAAATAGAAGCCACAGGATGTGTAAATGCCGAAAACATATGCTTGGAGTAGGTTTCCAGGAGTGCTACCTGCAACTGTATAGCAGAGGCCCAGACCATCATAATGCCTTCACTTGCTTCAGAAATTTCCTGTCAGTACAGTGGCCAGATTATTTCCCGTGGACAGCGCAAATCCATGGCTGTTTTCCACCACTCATGAGCACCTTGGAACTAAGACTATGTGTTCACATTTCCGACTGAGAGAACTACAGTAGTACAGTAGAAGCATCAGCATTCATGCAAATGTCATAAAAATGCAACAAAACACCAATGTCCTCTGGCCAGGCAGTGTGAGAGAGGCATGGCTTACAGCAGTAGATTTCTTTTACAGAATCAGGAAATACATCGTTTTAATATTTCCCCCTGGTTCTGGGGATCGAAATCTTTCATCTAATGAACAGTGCACAATAATTAGTGATACAACCACTATTTAGTGACAAGCCCTAAGACTACTTAATTAATTGTGCAGGCCATGACCCTTAGGAAAAGTACCATATTTGTTATTGTCCGACATTCAATATAACATTACTTTGGCTAGTATTCCAGAGCTTGTGTTGTGTATTTGAGAAATCAACATGAGACACATCTGTCTCAGACTTATTCATTGACCTAATTGTGACCAGGAAATGTTTAATAGGCGTGTTCTGAGGTTTTTTCCAGGCACACCACAGAACAGCACATTAAGCATTTGACAGTCACAAAGGTCACGCCAAAATTTGGAATATGCTCCCCAAATAGACTCGCTCCCAAGATAAACTGGCCAGCGACAAATATTTTTAGCTTGAAATGTCAGAGGGCTTAATAATTCTTGAAAGATTAGGAAGACACTTTCTTGACCAGTCATAAAATAGATGGCACGTTTCTGCAAGAGATACACCTTGCCAAAGCATCAGAGGGCACATAAGCTAGGAGATCAACGGCTCAATGCTTCAGGTCATCATATTCCTCATATACCAGACGAGTTATGAAACTTATCAGAAGGGGATACACTTCCAGCATCTTTCTACTGAAGCCGATACACGGGGCCGATATATTATAGTTCAGGGTATCCTGAGAGGCCAATTTATAAATCTGGATAATATCTACGGACCCAACACAGACGATGCAGAATATTTCAGTGGCCTGTTGAACAACATATTTACAATTCTTGCCAAGACTCTTGTACGTGGGGGAGACTTTAAGACCATGTTAAGTATTAACACTAGACCGATCACACGCTCTGACTTTTTACCTTGATAATCAGTAGTAAAGTGCTTGTGCTTGCACCCTAAAACATGGTAAAAATTAGTCTACACCTGATTGGTACATTTAATTTACATGACAGTGACTTGTATATGGTACTATGTGAACCCAGGCTCTGTAAATTAAATGCTACTACTGGGCAGCAGCACTCGTCGTGCCACCCACCAAAGTAGCCTTTTAAATCATGTCTCAGGTCTACCACTACAGCCTGTGTGGGTGCAGCTTTAAACTGCCATTTCGACCTGACAAGATACACCCTTTGCCACGCCTGAACCCTACTTTTCAATACTTATAAGTCACCACTATGGTAGGCCCTAAAGGCTCATAGGGAAGGGTGTATTGTTTTTAAAAAGTAGGAGATGTACTTGAGTTTTACATGTCCTGACAGTGAAAAACTCATACATTTAATAACTGCTAACCTTTGACTGGGACGAGATAGAGATATGATGTTTACACTCAAATTAATTGTAATTTAACACCTTCTTTAATGGTGAAGTCGGATTGTAAGCTACAATTCTGAAAATGCTACTTTTAGAAAGTTAGCATTTTCTTATCCCAACCAATTCTGTCTTCCTGCCAGTGCCCTGGGTCGCATGACTGTGAATGACTCTGGTGTTGGTTTGTGTAGTTGTTCCAGACAGTGTGACAAAAGAGGCTTAGATGTGGACAGGATGGGCCATTCTGACAGGATGGCTGGGGAGGGGCTGTACCCAGCCTCACTTACACTTCAAAGGGCTTTGCCTAAGGCACACAAAGGAACCTGGCCGCAGGCCTACCTTGCCTTTTGTAACACTAGACAGTTTGGAGCCTGGACCAGGGGAAGGTAAAGAACTGAACCGAATCAGTTTTGGGGTAGGCCTGGGAATTTCCCATTCAAAGGCTGGCACCAGGTATAAAAAGAGGACCTTCAGGACCACTAATTAAATCACTCCTGGACCTGTGGAAAATTAAGAAGAAGGACTGCCCTACTGTTAGAAGGACTGCCTTGGTTCCCTGCTGTCTGAGGAAGGAAGACGGTACTTGCTCCTTTGGCCCCGGGACCACCAGAGTGATTTCAAGGGCTAGCTGACTGGCCTCCAGTGTGAGTTACAAGGACATAACAAGTTTCTAGAGGCCTCCTTGAATGAACCAGCTGACCAGCACAAACTGGACCTGCCTGAACCTGCCTAAGCTCTGTTGTTGGCCTCTGCCTGGAGTGTGTTCTGATTCCCAAGAGGCCCCTCTGTCCTGGACTCTTGGTTGGCAGCAGAGTGCACTCCTCCTGAAGAAAAGATGAAAACTCTGAAACTTGAGCTCATCACGACCATGGATGGGCCTGTTCGTGCCAAGACTCTGCTGCCTGCATTGACCACTAACGGGAAGGTTCCAGCAAGACATGCTCTACACATGGACAGACACTGTCCACAAAAACCGGCAAATTGAGACCCGCACTTCACACAACAGTGACTGTCCACGATGATCCACCAGCTGAAGCTCCAGTGTTTGGATCTTCATGCTACAGCAATGACCATCAGAGATGCTTGGCCTCCTCTTCGCACCAAAAGCCTCCTCCTCCAAAGTGAACGAAACTCTTTGCGCCAGACTTGAGAAGGTAACTCTTCAGTGGGAATAACCTGGTCCCTGTATCCGACTCGTGCTCCTGTCTGGGAGGCCTAAACTTGTGACTTTCTCCCAGTCTAGGGCAACCATATAACTGAGATTGGCACATTCTGCTTCTTAGCACTATTTAAAAAAAAAACTTTAAAAATCAATATCTCTTTTTCTACTGATAGGATTTTGTTCATTGTGGTGTCATTTTATTTACTAACATTTACACTCTCTAAATTGGTTTGATCTTTTTCTTGTGCTATGTTTTCACTTTATTGCGGTTTGCTTGCTGCATAAATACTTTAAACAGTGGCTCTAAATTAAGCCTGACTCCTTTTGTTCCAAGCTACAAGATAGTTAACTTAGTGGCTGTTTGTGATTCACCCTGTCAAGGGTTGGGGTGGTTGACTGAATGGCACTTCTACCCCTCTGAACTGACAACCAATTTCTCTCCCCTGTATTTAACATAATGCCCCACTATGTCTTGTGATTCTTGTTAATAGTTCACCGCATGCAAAGATAGCATTGTGTTTCAACACTGCCTACTCTTGTGTAATCTGAGACAATTTCTAAATCGGCATTGTGGTGACGTACTCTGGTGTCTTCTTGTAATTGTAAAGTGACCACTTATTTCTTGAAAACTAAGAAGTCAATTTAAAAAAAGTTTAAAAAAATAACAGTAGTTGTAAGTTTGATTTACAAGGCACACTATAATCTGTTCATCCAGAAAAACCCAGTAATTAATGACCTATATATCTCATATTGAAGTTAACTCATTCAATACATACCAGCAAAGCTGAATGTTATACATATAAATTCCTACTTTGTTAATCAAACACAATTAAATAGCTCCCATTCTATTTTTTGCCCATTAAGAAGGACTGCATAGATGTCATGGCAAGCATCTAGTGGAGAGAACAAACATTTCAGTATACCGATATGGAGATGTGTCAAGAGTGAAGATAATTTGTACGTCGAACAATTGCCTAAACTAGTCGTCAGATATTGATGGATAATGCTGAAACTTGGAAGACTTATGTTCACAAGCCATATATGATTTATGTTCACAGCTCAGCTTTAATCAGAATAGTGTCAATACACATTTCATTATGTTCACTCCTGAACTGTGACCCCATCCATCAATTCGAGGGAATGCTTGAGATTTGTCAATATCATCAATAAACACTTCAATTGTGGCAGAATGCTTTAGACTGTGGACATTACTAGAAAGACAAGAAATTGTTGACCATCAACTTGAGCCTCAAATTTTAATGCACTTATTGTTATTTACTTGAGGTAAGTGGCAGACTGAGAGATGAAGAGATATTTTTAAAGCCCTCCCTGAACTACCAATACAGTGATTCATGGATTCTTTAACAATATGATTGAGTTGAATCATGACAGTCAATGTTTTGTGAGAAAATGAAATCAAGAGCTCAATATGACCCTTCAAAGTGACAGATGTGATAAATTCCATTTTCTCAGCATCTTTGTTTTGCATCAACTACCACTTCTGCTTGCGGCTGCAGACCTGGTATCAACGCTATTCCTTATGAAAAACCCAGAACACACAGATAATCCATTGAAATGTTTATGAAGCTACAACAGCTAAAGATTCCACCTGAGTACAACCCTATCAAAATCTCTCCTACTCTTGCTTCTGTTCTCCAAGGTGATCCTCAGGGGTCAGTCCAAGTCCAGTTTTCAATCTCAACCATTAACCCTTGGATGCCATTATGAGAAACTCTAGCTTCTCATATCAATGGTATGCCGTTGTCATGTAGCCCTTTCCAAAATTACTCCTGAGGACATCAGTTAGCTTTGATTTTTAAATGCATACAATTCTGGAAGAGAATGTTCTAGCTCAAGTTCAAAACGAAACCCCTCCTCATAATGTCTCAAATGTGCTCCATCCTAATCCTAGGTTGCAATCTGCTTACTAGTGATTACCTCAAATTTCTGGCGTTCAAATTGTTCTCCGATCTAAACCTCCAGAAACACATTAACACCATGGCCATCAATGTTAAGCTTTAAGTGATTTTGAGAATTCAAACCCCTTCTCCAAAAACAAGATCTCAAAGAAGTGACTCAAAGTTCCAAGTTTTCCAAGCTTAATGATAGATCGAAATAAAATGTCATCATCAACATTATAAAAACAATTACATTTAAAGATTTAAAATAGCAATACTTAAAAACATCTAATTTTCACATGGATAAAAAGACAGCAATAAATATTGAATTGCAATCCTTATAGTCAAAAGTGCATCAAGGTCAGACCCCATAAGATATCATCCCATAATGTTGCTTAATAGCTTTTGCCTAGTTATCCAAACTGCATATAAAAACTTTGACACAGCTACTACAACAATTGGTGAGGTGTGACTTTTATAGATTCTATATGCTTCTCCTCTTTCCGCCGTGGTGGCAGATGGGGGCTATTCACTTACTTCTGGCTTTAGCATACAGGGAACAGAAGAATAGCAAGTGTTCACCAGTTTCTGCAACAAATTGGCAACAAAAACAATGATGTGTCCCTCACTTCACACCCTCCCAAAAGGCAGTGATGGGTGCCACCAAAAGGGTCTCACATCTAAACTGTAAACCAGTGGCGGCTCGCATAGGGCGTGCTGTGGGGCGGTGAGGCAGGGCGGGGGAGGGGCAGGGTGGGGGGGTAGTAAACTTGGACATACGACGGAACGGAGGAAAGTAATTTCCTCCGTTCCGTTGTATGTCCGAGTTTACTACCCCCCACCCTGCCCCTCCCCCGCCCCGCCCCACCGCCCCGCAGCACGCCCTATGCAAGCCGCCACTGCTGTAAACACTGTGCATGCACGTGCAGGTCGAATAAAATCTAAAAATTCCTGAGGTTTGTTGATCAATTGGGTGATAAAAAATATCTGGTTAGATTATTCATATTTGATGCTTACTAAAAGTAGCAATTTTCTTGTGGACCCGTTTTGTCACCATTTGTGCATCCCCTACTTGAATAGAGGAGGGCTCTTCCCAAAATGTTTCAGGGCCAGGTATTTCCAAGCTTTTTTCACAAAAACCAACTATTTTATTTTTGCAGCCGATTGCATTTTTAACATTTTTTGCAAGCCCTTCTCTGTAGTGGCACAGTTCACTGGTACTCCAAATATGTATCCAGTATAGTAATGGTCTCAGTGCGGCCAGCTCAGCTATTTCATTAATGTATATATCCAAGCTTAATGACAGTAGTGGTGTGCCCTCCCTAGGACAGTGAGAGCTCTGTGAAAATTGTTTTCAGCAACACTCAGTGCATCCATATTGCAGTGACCCCAAAACTCTGCTCTATAGAGGGCCACCCTCCCGTGCTTGAGCCTTGTAAGATTCCACAGCTGGAAGGATTGGCTACCAAGTGGCTTTTTTGGCAAACCTGCATATAGCTCCAGCTCTATGTTTGAATGCAATTTAGCTTTTTAGTATCTGCGGCTCCCAATACCCTGATTCTGGCAACCGAATACCTAAATAATCAAACTCCTGCACCCTTACTCATTCCCCAATCTGATGGCACCCCTTACCCTACCTCTCTTTCAGTATGTCATGAATTTAGTTTTCGTGGAATTAATTTCAAGGCCACACGCTATCCAGAACTGGTTAAAGCCGTCAATCAAGTTCCTTAAGTTCCTCATGGTTTTAGCCAGCAAAAGTTTGTCGACCAAAAAAAGTGCCAGGATTTTGAGTCCCGCCAGGGTGGACGAGTCTTTGACACAATTCAAAATGTATCTAATCTAGTTGCTGATTTATAACAGAAAAAGTGTGGGTGCTAGGACGCAACCTTGGCGCACACCTGGCTGAACTGTAAAAGCCTCAGTCAATATCCCATATGTGGCACACCGGAACATGCCGAAATTTCCCTCATGGAATGAATATATCCAATGCAGCACAGAGGCCAATAAATGCCAAAAAAAGGTCACCCCCTCCTATGTCCACTATTTTCACTTGAACAGAATAATTCAAAAGACCTGATTGACAGCGCTAGCATTGCAGCTACGACCTACCTGAAAATTCTAGAGGATATGGTTTCCCTCACACCAATCTAGGAGTCATTCAAACACATGTTTGCAAAAAACTTTTGTATGTTATCTATAAGACTGATTGAGCTGCAATTTGCGGGGATACTGGGTTTCCCTTTCTTGAAGATTAGCATGATCTCAGCACCCTTCCGTGATGTAGGAAGAGCCTCCTTCACTCCAACTGCATTGGAGATGGCATTGATGTAAGGAACCCATACAAAATTATCAGATTTAAATAGGTCTGCAGGGATCTTATTGAGCCCTAGAGTTTTTCCTTGTCTAAAGGGATCTACAGCATGAGCAGTTTCCTCCAGTAAAAAAAACGAATGGGGGCTGGGTGGAGTTGGGCGGACAGCTGTCATCCCCAAGGGAAACAACCCTCTTTGATTTGTGTGTGTTTAAGGGCAGGTTTCCAAAATGTGCAACCCATTCACAGGGTAAAATTGAAGATTGGGCTTGTTTCCCCAATTTCCCCCGTCTAGGCAGACTAAATGGCAGAATTTCTTCTGATCATTACTAACTGAAGCATTAAAAAGGTCTAACCAAATTGCACTATCCCATTCTGCTTTGGCTTTCTTTAAGGTAAACTGATATTGGACCCTACTTTCCCTTATGTGTGCAACAACACCTGTTTTGATTTCTTCTAGGAGCTTGGTTTTTGCAGCTCTGCATGACTTGTTAAACCATCCCTTTGGAGAAATCAATTTAGAGCGACACAAGTCTCCTTTGGTAAAGAAAGTCCCTTAACTTTAGGAAAACTATGTGACTCAATCACTGGTAATGCTGCGTATTGACTATTGGAACCCAATCCTATTGGGAATCCCCAAAACACCTTTCTCCGCTTAGAACTTCTCAGCATGCTGCTGCATGCTTGATCTCTGTGGCTGGCAGTTCTCATCACATCACTTCTGTTTTATGCTAACTAGCCTGGTTTCCTTTTAATAGCAGACCAGCTTTAGGCTTGCAGGACAAACACGTAAATGCTGACAAGTGTCACTACTACCTGACTTCTAAGTGATTATCTCCTCAGGCTCCTGCCAACTCTGAAGTTACTGCTTAAAACCCCAATTTTCAGTCAAAAAGGCAATCTGGACCAAATGTGTCCTTCTTGATCGATACTTCACCCAAACCCATATTTAATCATTGTGTTCTCTCTCTCTCCATTGGATCCACTGAATCCTTTCAGACCTTGTTATTGTGCAATACCTGTTCACGATGTTATTTCTAAATGTAATATCATGTTCTCGGACTGACTACCTACTCACACCCTGAACTCTGTAACCCCCGTGCCACTCTCTGAATGCTCTACCTTCCCGCCACATGTGCATATATTTTTACCTAACACTATATTTCTTTTTATTGGCTTGTTTTTTATTTTACCTTGCTATTTATTTTGCTGTATATGTTCCTATTGTTGGAAAGCACTCTCCTGCTTTCGAGCCATGGGCGCTCTGCATAAAAACATCTTCAATATAAATATACATCTCAAAGCCATCAACTTAGCAGACTTTTTATCACTTGCAATCCATTTTCTTTCTATGTCATGCATGTCAAGGAGGCCTAATGTGGTGACCTATACTAAACGTTTGCTCCCTGACTGCAACTGAAGTTTGGTAGATCAAGGAGACATGTTCCATGTTGTGAAAGACACATAACGCTTTCATGGCCTGGGAATTTTAGGCTGAGCTACATAATGTTACAACTGATGAATCACACAGATTTCTTTGCATGGAAACACATCTCTGTATTCCTTCTCTTTATTGTGATTATCTGGCAGGTTTGTGTACATTAGACAGTATAATTTAAAATGGGCATATAGAAATGCAAACTGGATATAATAATTATAGGCCTCAGCACACGATTTGGCTTATCCTTAAAAGGACATTATCGTGTCCAGGCATGGATTTCGCATCAATGTGCCGAACTTCTGCTCCGTGAACCTTTGTATAAGTCCACAACATCCTCTGAATAATATTTGTATTAGTCTGGGTTGTTGACCTCCTTTCCCCACTTTTTTTGCAAAGAACACAGACTCCTCGTCCACTCTTTGCATAGTTGCTGAAGGGAAAAATATCTTTCTTCAAACCTGCAGATTGAATGTTTGCAGCACCGTGTACTAGCTCTGTCAACAGAACATAAAAAGGCTTAATCAATTATTCAACAACAGGCCTTAGCTGTGGGCAACGATTTTAACGTTTGGTATTTGTACAGTGGAATCCTACCTAGTGGGCAATAATGGAGCATGTCTTACTATGAAAGCTCCTCTACAATGGTTAACACTGTTTCTGGCAGATTGCCTGTCCAATGGATTTTGCCACTTTGGGAAGTTAATGCCCCTACAAGTCAGTCACTTTGGGGGTCCGTACCTTCCCAAAAGCTGGCATTATTTGGCAGATCCCACACCCCTTTCTAAAGTATCAATTTGATTATTATCCAATATAAACAGTTTTTGTGGATTTTGCCTTCTGTCTGAAGTAAACACTATTAAGAAGTCTACCTCTGTTCCAAATAGGCATTTGTACTGGTGTCCATTCCCAAACTAAACAGCATGCCCTATCAGAAAATTGATTATTGATGTGGGAATGGGGGACCCTCGTGAGTTTAATAAACTCACCTGGTTAGTTCCCAACAATCGCCTCAGAAAAACTCTGCTAAAACCCTGCAGGTGATGACACAAAGCAGCTGACACTTCATCAGAGACGTGTGATTAAGCTCGAACAGTACAAATAATTTTAAAGTAAAGACTACAAAATAACATTCCCAAACCAATTAAGAACCAGAAAGACAATTTGAGTAAGCCAAAAGACACCACAATCATTAAAATCGGATAACGAGAACCAGAGATATGATTTTTTAAAACTTAAAAGTAAAACTTCATTTAAAAAAGGTAAAGCAACAGTAAAAAGTACCAGTTCACAGTTGACAAGGACTTTAGCCTAAATTCAGACCGACCAGAATAGAGGTCTGATACCCCATGCAGGTCATCTCAGTCAAAGTTTTTACAATAGGAAATAGTCTCTGATACAGAATTTAAAATTATTTAGCAGGGCAAAGTCCTAGACTGAGGCCATCAAGGGTCCCTCGAGGTCAGATATGGAAATTTAATAGCGGGAAAAACCTAAGGTGGGTTGCCGTGGAGGTTGTAGTCTCACCCCAGGAAGTCTCTAATTCCCACCCGATGCATGAGCACCACCTGCACTTTATTCCCATTATAAGCACCTCAGCACTTTACAAACTCGTTTGATCAGCTAGTCAATTTATGACAACACTTCTGGTTTGCACCCGCACTTGTTGCTGTTTAATCCCCGCTGTGCTGCGGGGGTTAAAGCTATTTTTAAAAACAAAAGCCCCGCTAAGCATCTGGTTTTTATGGGCTCGCTTGACTGGCTACATCATTCAAGATGTTGCTAATATAGAATCCACTTGGCACCTTCTGGTATTTTGGCACATTCTGGCATTTTGGGGCAGCTGCTAGATAGCCCAGTGGATGAAGGTATTCTAGTCTTTTTTAAGTGGTAAGTGCCTGGGCTCACAACAACGGAGGCATCAAGGACATGGGAGCTGGTTTCTTATTAACTGTTATTAATATTGTGTCTTTATAATTGATTTTGTTGGCTGCATGTTTATGTATACTATTCAAAGTTTATGATTTTAATTGACTAATAAACACATTTCTGACTAATATGGACTAGTGAAGCTCCTACTGAATCATTGGTTTCGGCATAAAAATTTGAAGGTTTTACCTTCAGACTTAGGGCCTATTTAAGAGTTTGGCAGACAGCTGTTCTGTCCACCTGTTACAAGTGCATTATATCCCATGGCACTTGTAATAAGTAGGATGGGATATCTGTCAAATTGTTCATGAGTAACCCTTCCACCAAACACTAAATGAGGACATTAGTCACATTTTCAGTTCTCAAAACCCTCCTGCAGGGCGAGGCTAGAAGCTGTATCTGGACATGTTTCCATAAGGCCAGGTACCTTAACCACAAGGTTCCTCTGAACCTCTTTTAAGCATAGCAAAATGCTCCTAGCAGAATAAATCTAATGTTATTGCCCACATAGGGTGTCACCTCTCTTGGCTCTTTTCAGCAACTTATCTTGCTACTGCAAAGGTTACAAAATGTCTAATTCCCACTTTTCTCCAACTGCTGGGACAATTCCTTTTGGTTATTCGTACAGCCCCCAGGTCCTCAGGACATACTTCTAGGCACCAGGAGCTCTTACAGGGTCCAGTCCTCTGTGGTCAGCTGGGCCCATCTGGATCTAGGAGTCATTCTGCTTTTTGTGTCCTTGACTAAGGAAAACAAGAGGTTAGCCATCACAGAGCAGTACCAGTCCCTCAGTGCCAGGATAAAGACAGAATGCAGCAGTGTCAGACCCCGCTTGGGGGCAACAAGGAAACAGGGGTGACTGTGTCACAGTTGTGGTAGCTGAGATCATCTACCTCTGATGTACTTGGGCCTGTCTGACTATAGCTCTGCAACCTGGGCCAAACACAACCACTTCAGCACTTGACTCTCACAGGGAATGATGGCAATCAATCACAAGATTCTCGGGGAGGAAGTGTGGGGGAGCACTTTTAGAAAAAATACTTTAATACACTCAAAAATAAGATACTACACACTGCAATATACAGGCACTAATCCACTGGTGCTTGGCCACTGCACTCAGGATTGACATTACCCCCTCCTCCAACAACTTCTCCTTAGCTCTGTTTAAGGGTAGTGTGGCAGACTTCAGGTGGAATTGTAGTGATATTCAGCTGGTGCTTAGAGTTAATGTAACAGTTTTATCATTCCTAGTCCCAATGTCAATTTCACCACACTGGCTCCCATCTTGGACATTGCAGCTGTGGAGCTACAATCCAGAGACTGGCTTTTAGCAGGCTCTGGCATCACTGATAGTCCTTGATGAATACACGCTCTCCTTTTGGCACAGGGTGTGTGGGGTTGCATCAGAGATGAGAAGGCCGCCTTCAGATGTTCTCAGGCGACAGGGCGGCTCTGACTTTCCTATCTATGGTGACAAATTAGCTTGGTCTGTTTTGGGTCACCAAGTTTACAATTTGGGAATCCTTCATGAAAATACCACAGCACCAGCCACGTTCATGGTCACATCGGTGCAGTCCACTCTAGGCACACTTCAGGACAGTGCCATGTTGCAGGCCACTTCAAGCAAGAGAGACAATGCTCTGGTGAAGGAACACAATGGTCACTTGCACTCTACTGTTGTCTGGGTGAATGGACACACAGCTCCTAGGTCAGCTGTTTGTTGATCGCCCTCATAGTCACCATCTGTTGCAAGGTTGGCACATACTTTCCCTGGCTTCAGTACAGAGAGACAGTTCTTCCTTCCAGGTCAGACTCTGGGAAGCTAGCTATCAGGCAGACATCAGTTCTGATTGCACAGCAGTCATCTGGATACTCTGAGAAGCACCCCCTTCGTTGGTCAAAGAGAACTTGGAACTGGAACTACAAGTTGGCCAGAATCTCCCACTTTTATGCAGATAAAGCAGACAGAGGATGTGCATGCTCTGTCTGTGCTTTCAGAGTCATTCAGAACCCCTTTGGTTCAGTTTACCTTTGATATGTCTTTCCTTGAGTGTCTTCTAGGCCCAGCCTTTGTGTAGAGTGATGCTCGACATAGCAGGGCCATCTCTCATTGGAAAAAAACAGAGGAAAAGAGACATGGGCATTCTGCACCTGTTTATCAACAGCCACACTTAAGAGTGATCAGGATGAGAGACCCAAGGTTGGACTCACTTAAAGGGCCCCTCACACTCTGATAGACTGCTGCCTCTTCACCTTTATCGTGTACGAAACAGCAGCGCTCAGATAAACTAATCAGCAACTCCTCCAGTAAAAGGACCTAATTGAATTTCTTAGGGGTACCCTGTCTCCTATTTCCCAGCTTTTACTGTCTAGATCTCCTCTCACCAGCTTCAAGAAAGTCAGCAATGCACTTCCATTACCTGGAAAATCAAAATTCCTCTATATTGTTCACATGAACAGGCCAGGTGCTTCCACAGTGGAACCCACATACATCCATTTCCTTGGTTCTCTCATATACATGATGTCTGCACCATTCAAGTTATAAATAGACATACATGCAAACCTGCACAGGGATGTCAGCACCTGAACTTGGTTTGTAGAAGCAAATCTTTAAGTCAGTGGGCTAGTAGGCCTCCACTTTCCTTACACAGATAAAAAGGTCCGGTCACAACTACGGAGTCACAAACACAGTTCACTGCCACCACTGCATTACATACTAAACACAAGACAGCGACAGTTGCCCATTGTCTAACTTATGGCAGCGTGTTTTATGCTCCCCTCTAGGTTCAGGACCTCTCCTGTGTTGATGGACAGTACTAGGCATTCAGGCACACACAATATTAGTGTGAGGTTGGGGTCAAAACCAAAAACCAAGATATTAGATACTTGCAGTTGGGCACTCAATAGGAGGAAAACATGAAAGTACACCATGTAGGGGACTTTTCTGTCATAAAAAGTAGTCTTCTTTCTTCCAGCAGGGCCTTCTTCATCAGGTGTAGTTTTTCCAAGTCTAGGACTACTCTGAGGAAGTGGTGGTGAGATGCTAGTCTTATCTCGTGTATGAGCCAAAAAATTGGAAAATCTGCCCTACCCAATCCTGTTGACTTTCTTGCCAAATGGTAACCCAATTTACAGCATTTCCTCTTTGCCTTACAGTTAAAATTCCCAGAAGTTCCTAATCTAAAATGTATGATCCCATCTTCCAACTGGATTGTTTTTGGATCTCTCCAAAACTACTTCAACCTTTAAGCAAGATCTCCTCCCCTCTGTAAGGAGCTAAGCTGCTCTCCCTTCTCTTGGGAGAGCTCAAATTGGGCTCTGTGAATGAATAGGAGGAGCCCCATTTTGGATCTCCAAGTCATAAGGGGCAGTGTGAAGTCTGTCCCTTGTTCCGCCAACTGTTCCTACCATCTCCATCAGCTAATGCCTGCTATGTGGTTAATTATTGACAACTCCCCTGCTTTCCAATAACCAAGTTATAACCCTTTGGCAGGCAAGGTTGTTAATTCCAGCCAGGAGTGTGTTAGCCTCTGGAATTGAGATGAATGGCAGAATTGGGTTCAAGCGAGTTCCGGGCCAGGTAGCACAAGGTGCATTTTAATAGGGTTATTATACTTAAAATTATCAAAATCTAATTTCACATTTAAATGACATTTAGCTAGCTCTTTCCCAGTTAGAGCTATGAAATCTTAATTTTAATCATACATAAGTCTGACGTTGGAGAGTGTATCCTAACATACACAGTGAAATTAGCTTTTGGGCTGCAGTTAATGTGAGGGGACCTATTTCAAATATTTAATGTGTCACTTTTTCAGCCTGCTTTGTGGGCTTATAAGGCAAACTTATAAGGCACAGTTTACATATATATTGAAAGAAATCTGGTTGCTGGTTGAGTGGGAAGGAAGTCCCACTCAGGCAATATCCATAATCCAGGTCAGGGTGAACCACAAAAGTCCCTGAATTAACCTGTGCTTAACACTCTGGTATCTTGACACAAAGCAGTCAGGCATAACGTAGAGACAATGCGTGCAATAGTTATGCAGCACACAAACAGTAATATAGTGAAAACACAACACAAGAAAAATCCCAAACCAACTTAGAAACGTAGAGTGAATAAAAATAAATAATGATAACAGAGCAACAAAGATCCAATCATTAGAACCGGGGATATGCAGTTTTTAAATTTCAAGTAGGTTTTAGTGCCTAAAAGCACAAACACCACTCACGGTCATCTCGTTGTGTTAGACTGGGGCAAGTCTCAAGTTCAGGCCAACTGTGATGGAGCGCGGGCCAGTTACAGGGCCTATTTTAGTGAGAGTGGTCCAGATACAGAGACTAGGTTAGTCCAGCCAAAAATGTTAGTTCCTCAAAGTCCGGAGCAAAACGTTGCATTTGCGGTGCAGGAGACTGCGAGTATAAGGGAGAGCATCATGAATGGTCATCAATGTAGTGTGAAGAGCAGGCCTGGTGTTGTGGACAGCCGTCGCAGAAGCGTGAAGTTCAGGTCGGGTGTCGCAGACTGTCGTTGGTGGAGCTTTGGGTTGGCAGTCATCATGGCAGAAGTTGTTGTATCATGAAGTGCTGATCTCATGGTTGCCGGTCATTGCTGTAGCATGAAGTGTCAGATTCACTGGAGCTTCACGGTCATCGCGGGCAGCAGTGTGTCAGTGCAAAGAGGCCAAAAATTCAGGATTTGACCCTTCTTCGCAGGAGGAGCTCAATTGATGCCAGCCAATAGTCCAGGACCTCGGGCGGCAACTATTAGAGATCAGAAATTTTCTCCAGCAGAGGTCAGCTGGGCTTAGGCAAGTCCAGTTGCAGGCCTAGGCAGGTCCAGTTCAGCTGGTCAGATTGGCAGTGGCAGGAGGCCTCTGGAGCTTGTTGTGTCACTGTAGCTCAGACAGGAGGTCAGTCAACTGACCCTTGGAGTCAGGTTAGCCTCGGATGAAGGGAGCCAGTCAGTCTTCCTTCTCAGACAGCAGGGCAGTCCTCAAGCAGAAGGCGAGGGCCTGAGTTATAGATACTTTAGGGCATGAGTTGTACTTACTTGAGATAACTATAACTGGTAAATTTCAGTGGTTTTGTTTGCTATGTTTTAATTGACATTGTCTCCTAACTATAACGTTACATTAACCTTTATTTTTTTTAGTGCTTGCTTTTAAATAACCCACTGGGTGGGCCAGGTCCTTGGGTCATATCATAAAAATAGGAGGGGGTGCATGGGGCCCTGCTCCTAGATCTTATGAAAGCCCCAGGGACCACCACCTCCCTGGGCCATTGTTTTTCATGTATGCGGGGAGTGCACTTGCAGCTCACCTGCACCCCAAGCCCACCACCTCCCTGAGGCAAACGTTCATAAAGTAATGTGGGGGCCCAAGTTGCCCCCTCGTGCCCGTGGCGACCACCACCTCCCCGGGGCACTTCAAAATATGTATGCGGGCAGACCCGCTAGACCGGCCAGATCCCCAGGGACCACCACCTCCCCGCGCCTAAACACATAAAATTAATGTAGGCCCGTGTGGCCCCCCTGCAGCCCAGGGGACCGCCACCTCCCCGGGTGACCTAAAATATGCATGCAGGTTGGGTCGCTAGGCGCACCCGCACCCTGAGACCACCACCTCCCCAGGGGTCAGTCTGGCCTGCTAGGCCCCAGGGACCACCACCTCCCCGGGGCTAAACATATAAAAATGAATGCAGGGGTGCCTGTGCGAACCCCCCCCCCACAGCCTCAGGCTGAAATAAATTATGGTAGGGGGTCCGTTTTGGACCCCTGGGATCACCACCCCCCGGGGCTAAGTTTTATGATGGAGGGGTCCCCCTTGGAGGAACCATAGATGGCCCAGGGAACCGCCAGCCCCCAGGGCCCGCTATTGCTACTTCCCGAGGTGTCCACCCTCAGGAGGTAGTTGTGTTCTTTTGCTCGGTGGGAGCTGACAGCTCCCACCAAGCAAAAGCAAACATAACTCCACTTTCTGCAAGCTAGAGCTGTCAACCAGCTCCTGCTCACAGAAAGCAGAGTTTTCATCTGTTTCCTTGCACACAAATATGCGTGCAGGGAAACAGATGAAATCATTGCTGCCACAAGCAGGGAGCTGCTATTTAATGCAGCTCCCTGTTGTGGCAGCAATGCCGGCTGGGACAGGGAGACCTTGAGAGTCCCCCGCGGTCCCGTTGCACACTGGGTGCCACTGGGGCACCCAGGATGTGTGGCCGGGCCCCAGGTGATGGGGTCCTCGGTGCCAAAATCAGCTGGGGAAAGGGGCTGTGCAGCCCTCTCTTCTATACAAATATAAATATAGGAGCAGAAAGAGGCAAAATAAAGCTGGCAACAAGCAGAAGGAGACAAAATAGAGATCAGAAAAGAGCAGAAAGAGGCAAAACAACAGTAAAAATCGAGCAGAAAGAGACATACTAGAGATCAGAAATGTGCAGAAAGAGGCAAAATAAAGGTCAGAGATGAGCAGAATGAGGCAAAATAAAGGCAAGGACCGAGTAGAAAGAGGCAAAATAAAGGCCAGCGGCGAGCAGAAAGAGGGAAAATGGAGATCAGAAATTAGCAGAAACAGGCAAAATCAGCGGGCAGAAAGAGGCAAGATAAAGGTGGGAAAATAGCGGAAAGAGTCAGAATAAAAGTCAGAAACAGGCAGAAAGAGGCAAAATAGAGACCAGAAATGAGCAGAAAGAGGCAAAATAGAGATCAAAAATTAGTAGAAAGAGGCAGAATAAAGGTCAGAAATGAGCAGAAAGACACAAAATAAAGATCAGAAACTAGCAGAAAGAGGCAAAATAAAGCTCAGAAACAAGCAGAAAGAAGGAAACCACAGGTTAGAAAATGGCAAAATAGAGATCAGAAACAAGCAGAAAGAGGCAATATAGGCCAGCAGTGAGCAGAAAGAGGCAAAATAATGGCTAGCAGCGATCAGAAAGAGGCAAAATAAAGATCAGAAAAGAGCAGAAACAGGCAAAATATAGATCAGCAATGAGCAGAAAAACTTAAAATATAGATCAGAATCTAACAGAAAGAGGTAAAATAAAAGTAAAAAACAAGCAGGAAGAGGCAGAATAAAGGTCAGAAACAATCAGAAAGAGGCAGAATAATGGTCAACAACAAGCAGAAAGAGGCAACATTAAGGTGAGAAAGGTGCAGAAAGAGGCACAATAGAGGTCAGAAATAACCAGTAAGAGGCATAATAGAGGTCAGAAACGAGCAGCAAGAGGCTGAATAGAGGTCAGAAATGACCAGTAGGAGGCAACATAAAGGTCAGAAAAAAGCAGCAAGAGGCAAATAGAGGTCAGAAACCAGCTGAAAGAGGCACAATAAAGGTCAGAAACTAGCAGAAAGAGGCAAAAAAGTCATCAGAAATTAGCAGAAATAGGCAAAATAAAGGTCAGAAACAACCGGAAAGAGGCCAAATAAAGGCCAAAAACAAGCAGAAAGAGGCAAGATAAAGGTCAGAAACTAGCAGAAAGATGCAAAGTAAATGTCAGTAATGTGCAGAAGGAGGCAAAATAGAGGTCAGAAATGAGCAGAAAGAGGAAAAATCAAGGTCAGCAATGAGCAGAAAGAGGCAAAATAAAGGTCAGAAGTAAACAGAAAAAAGGCAGACAACAAGCAGAAAATTAGCAGAACCCACTCAGGCACTCATGCACCCACTCACAGAACATCTCAGACACTCTCACAGCCACTAACAGACCCATTCACTCATGCATCCACTCAAAGAATCACTCATACTCTCACCCACTCACAGATCTACTCAGAGACTCACACACCCACTCACTGATCCACTCAGACAATCATATATCCACTTACAGCCCCACTCATACTCTCTCACACTCATAAACCTATGCAGACACTCATGCACCCATGGAGACACTCATGTACTCACTCACACATTCAGTGTCAAAAGTTAGTGGTCACAGTTAGGAAATAAAAATAAAAACCTTACAAATTCACTTAAAAAACAAAAGGTTAGAGGGATGTTATAGTTAGGAAATAGAATTTAAAAAAATGTAGAAATTCACTGAAAAAAACAAAGGTTACAGGGACGTTATAGTTAGGCTCAGATTTCACTTGTACAAAACCTGTGAAATTTAGCAGTTATACTTATGCCCTCTCAATGCACTGCTTATGACCTCACATATTTCATCACTCATGACATGGTCAGTGACATCACTGATGACATTACTGATGACATCTCAAATGACATCACTGATAACATCACTAGGGGTGGGTGGTGAACTCCGATCCGCCAGAGAAGCTTGCAGAGTTTTGCCAACTCCGCGCTCCACTGGGAGCGCAGAGTTTGGCACAAAATGTTGCCAAAAGGCAGAGTTTGCCCCCGCCGCCCAATACTACACAACATCCTGTAATTCTGAGCAAATCACTTCACATCCCATTCGAAAAAAAACCTAATATGACCTGGTGTAATGTAACTGGAGATCCTGTAAAATGCCCCAATATACTCGGGTCGCGTTCGCACTACATAAAACTGCAAAAAAAATTAGAACCCCCTTATCAGGGCTTAATACTAATAATTCCACCCTCACTGCAGCAGAGGATATGTGACGGCCCATCCAGTCTGTGTAAGTAGTTCAGCAATGCGTTTATATCCCACTCTAGGCAGAGCCTTTCCCTTCCACTTTAAAACTGCCCCCTTTCCTGTCCCACCAGAGGCTACCTAACAGCTCCCACAAGGGGTTCCTCGTGGACTCCCACCCTAGCAGGGATCATTGACATCCCCTTCTTAGGGAGCTTCCCCTGGCAACCCCCGGGCACTATCTGAATGCCTCACTTGTTAAGGGTAGCCAATAGCCCTACCCATCCACTATGGGGTGATTCACACAGCAGGCGGTACATGACATCCTCCGCACGTAACAGATGCTCAGTGGGATTTCCTCTTCAAGCCCATTTCCCAACAGTTACTCGTCAGCTGGATTATCGTTTACCTGGAAACTAAAAGACAGCAGGAATTAACTGATAGAACTCCCCAGCCAGCAGGAGGTATGCTTTCTCCACCTTCAGTAGCTGCAACAATTGACCGAAACAGAGCAAAGATACCATCCCAATTTAACAGTACCTAACATTCATGTTTCTCAAAGAAACCCAAGTTTACAAGTTGCTTTCTTGTGATGTACCCATGTCAAAGACACCAGTACACAGGACATTAAACTAATGCCTCAATGATGTTTCACACAGCCGAGACTGGGTTGTTCTTAAAATGGACTTTTCATATTTAGAGTTTTCATGTGATGCCTCATTTGGGTGCGCTTTGTTTGAAAATTTGAGGGATATACGGCTGAAATGAGGGACTAGCAGCCACCTCATAGAGGTAGCAATGGTTGAAATGGATAAGACGGTCTAGTTAGTATTCACCATGGGATCGCAGTACACGCAGGTCACATCCGGCTACGCATAGTCCGCATAAACCAGATTAACACAACACAGACACACCCACACTGGACAGTTTTGAAAGAGATGCTTGGCCATATGTCACAGCTGAACAAGCTCACTCAGTAAGATTATGGGGGTCCTCAAGTTCCTGTTACTTTTTGTAAAGCTGCATCTCCTTTCCGTACGGACAGAGCACATTGTGTAGAAGTAACACACTTGTTTTTGCATAGGGTGGCAGTCTGGTGCTCATGTATCCAGTAAGAGTAGAGTGAGGGCCATTGGAGAAGACGCCACCCATAACATCACTTTTATGAATGATCAAGAGACTTTGTTTCCGTGTATATGGTGAAGCGAAACTCTGCAGAATTCCACTGAGTTTTTATGCAACTCTGTGGAATTCCATGTAGTACAACTCTGTGAGCTCTGCCCACCCCTAGACATCACTGATGACATCATCCATAGTATCACTCATACACACACTCACACTCTCATAGAACCTCTCTTATACCCACTCAGTCACCCCGCACAACCACTCACATACCCATTCACATACTCATACAACCACTCATGCACCTTTTCACCCATCCATGGAGGAACTCACACACCCACTCACTCATACAGCTACTCACACACCCACTCACTCACCCATACAGCCACTCTTGCATCCACCCACACACCAATACAGCCTCCCACACATGCAGTCAACAGACATACAATCACTCACACAGCTACTCACTCACCCATACAGGTACTCACACCTCCACACACTCATGCATACAGCCACTCAAACTCACTCACCAATACAGCTACTTACTCACCCACTCACTTACCATACAGCCACTGACACAGTCACTCACCAATGCATACCACCACTCACACACCCACTCACTCACACACAGAACCACTTTCATACCGATTCACACATTCATACAAACATGCACATGCCCACTCACTCACCCTTACAGCCACTCACACAGACATTCACTCTCTAATACAGCCACTCACAACCACTCTCTTACCTATACACACAATCAAACAGCTACTCACTAACCCACACAGCCACTCACACACCCACTCCCTCACCCATACAGACACTTACATTACTCATTCACACATACAGCCCCTCACAGCCACTCACAAACCCACTCACACACCTTTGCAACCACTCATACAGTCACTAACTCACCCATACAGCCACTCACACACCTGCTCACTCTCCAATATAGACACTAGCTCACCCATACAGTCACTCACACACCCACTCACACACCCATACAGCTACTCAGACATCCACTCACACACTGATACAGACAGTCAAACAGGCACTCAGATGAGATATGTTAGAAATGGTGTGACTAATTACTAGTACAGAAAGAATAGTAATTTTAGTTATGCTGTAGTTTAGTGTATATGTTTAAGTCTCAGAAACATTTGCAAAACACATACACTCACTTGGACTCCTCGCTCACTATGAACCACCAGATCAATGTGTCACCTCTTCATGCTTCCACACTGTTCGCCTGCTTCGAAAGACCTTCAGATGGATCCCCACAGAGGCCAGAAATACGGTCGCTGACGCAATCATCAGCAGCAGACTCGACTACGGCAACGCACTTTACGCAGGCGTCACCCAGAAACTCCTCAACAAACTACAGAACATTTCAATAGATTTTACCCAGACTGGTCCTCAACATCCCCCACCACCGCCACATCCCGAACACCTACAAGAACTCCACTGGCTCCCAGACAACAAAAGAGCCACCTTCAAGCTTATCACACTGCCTACATTTCCCTCCATGATGCAGTATCAGCATACCTGAACCCCTGCCTCTCATTCCACGTACCTAGCAGACACCTCCGCTCTGCCCAACTGCCCTTGCCACCGTCCTTCTGATCTGCAAGACCAGGACTAGAGGAAGATCCTTTTCCGACCTCACTGCCAAAACCTGGAACACCCTGCCTCTCCACCTCAGGCTATCCCCGTCGCTGGCCCAATTCAGAAAGGATCTCAAAACCTGGCTCTTCAACTGAACCTCAGTGCCCAGTCGTACCTGTAGCCCCAACCAGCTCCTTGAGATCCTCACGGATGAGTATTCATGCTTAACAAATACTGATTTATTGATTGATTGACTCACGGGATGATGTGTAATCTGATGTCATCAGGGATGTCATTTGAGATGTCATCAGTGATGTCATTAATGATGTCACTGACTATGTCATGAGTGATGTGATATGTGAGGTCATAAGCAGTGCATTGAGAGGGCGTAAGTTATAGTTAGCTCTGGTAACTATAACTGCTGAATTTCAATGGTTTTGTACAAGTGTAATCTGCGACTAACTTTAACGTCCTGGTAACCTTTGTTTTTGTTCAGTGAATTTATAATGTTTTTAAATCCTATTTCCTAATTATAATGTCCCTGTAACCTTTTTTTTGGTGTGAATTTATAAGGTTTTTAAATTTTATTTCCTAACTGTAATCTGTGACCTTTCAGAGTGGGTGTGTGAGTGGCTGTATAGGTTGTTGAGTGCTTGTTGTCGTGGCTGTATGGGTCTGTGACTGGGTGTGTGAGTGGTTATGTGGGTGTGTGAGTGGATTTCTGAGTGGCTGTATGGGTTTGTGAGTGGGTGTGTGAGTGGCTGTATGGGCCTGTGACTGCCTGTGTGAGTAGCTGTGTGGGTGTGTGTGACGGGGCGGGCTCGCAGAGCAAGAGACATGAGCCCGATTTAGAGTGGTGGTCTGCAGTGCCTCTACCTACCGCTCTTATCTCCTCTCAGCAGGACGACTGGAGGACACATCGTGAAACTTTATTGACACCGGGAGAGGTGGAAAACGATGCCGGTCCCTTTAACTGGAACATCCACTATGACGAGACTCCGCCCCCGGCAGACGTCATCACGTTCCCGACCATAAGTTCTGGAGAACCCAGGAAGTGGGTGTGCGGCGACACCGGAGAGGAGAAAGGAGAGCCGGGAGGAGGATCGTTTATCGTGAGCCAGAGAGGAGTACCGGAGGAAGACGGAAGGGACAGAGGGACGAGAGCACCAGGAGCCCGAGCTGAGCCAGGAGGCCAACGTCCACGTATCGCCGAGCCACGCTCCAGGAGGAGCGTGGCTTACACAGGTACGAGACAAGTTCTCGGGGTGGGTGGGGAGGAGGGACAGCCCGACTACGTAAACGGGAACCCTACAACCCCTTTAAAGAATCCTCACACACCGCTTGTTCCCTCACCCCCGAGCACTGGTCACATCCATAAGAAAAGAAACGTGCACAAGAGTGTGTGGTGTCTCCTTCACTCCCCGGCCCCACTGTATGGTCATTTACACTAGAGAACCTCCTGACACATACTTCTCTTCTTCCCTTCCATGCCCCATTAAAACGGACGGATACGCGGAGACACCCGACCAGACCCTGCGTAGAGGAGACGAATCCCGCACCAAGGAGTCGAGGAGCCTCAAGCACGACGGACCCCTCCACGTTTGCGACAGAAAGACTAACAAGTCGACACAAACGTGTCTTTGGGAAAATAAAACCATATTTAAGTAGACCTGGCCCCCGACCTATTATTACGACCCCGCCACAACTGGTGTCAGAAGTGGGATTACCATCGCAAACCATCAGTACACCCGTGATGGAGACGGTGATACAACACCTAATCAAAGGCCAGGAAAAACTCAAATGGGCCATCGAGAGACAGATGACCTCCGCACAGGCGGACCGCGAGGTGTTTAAGAACACCATAACAGCACAAATAGAGAGCCTGCAGAAAGTGGTACACGACCCTGGCACCCCCATACAAGGGGAGAGACGAGCCCCCTCCCACAACCCCTGTGGTGTATCCCTCCAGAAGTACGTTCCCGGGGAGGATCCGGATGCGTTTCTACTGAACTTCGAACGGGCCGCCAGGGCGTGTGGCTGGCCCGAAGAGAAATGGCCGTTCTTTTTGGCGCCCCTCCTGACCGGTGAGGCCCAATCGGCGTATCAAGTCGCCAACGCAACAGGGAGCACCACTTACCAAGTGATCAAAGACGTGATCCTAGATCACCTAGGCCTGGATGCTGAGGCCTATAGAGTCCGGTTCCGTAAGGAAAGGGGGCTATCAGGCGAAAACCCGAAAACATTGTTTTTCCGCCTAAAGATGGCAGCAGACAAATGGCTCAAGCCTGCCACTAGCACAAAAGACGAGATCATGAACAGGATATATCTAGAGCAATTCATGGAGGCGCTGCCATACGGCACCCAGAGATGGCTCAGACAACATCCAAACCTCTCAGCGGAGCAGGCCATCGAAATGGCAACCAACTATTCGCGAGCTCAACCTCGTCTATGGTTAGGGGACACTGAAAAATCTACTAAGGGAGGCATGCCCCCTAAGCCTGAAAAGAAATCAAAGCATTATTTGGATGTCCCTAAACCTAGACCTATCAGAGCAGAGATGCCCATCTTCCGGGGACCCCAGTGTTTCGAATGTGGCGACTGGGGCCACATCGCCCATCTGTGTCCCAGGAAGAAGACAGTGGAGGAACCTATGGAGGTTGGGTACATCCCCAAGGCCGTGCTGTACACCGCGGAGATGGGGTAATCCTTTTATGTATGTGTACAGGTGAATGGGAAGCCGATAAATGCCTTACTAGATTCTGGGTGCAAACAGTCGGTAGTACAGAAGAATCTCATCCTCCCCTCACAGTATGTCCCCGAAACCTTAGTACACATTCGGTGCGTACACGGAGACGTTAAGCCATATCCCCTTGCAAGGGTTACCATGGTCCTTAGGGGAGGCTCTCCATGTACAGTGAGGGTGGGGGTGGTCGATTCCCTACCCGAAGACCTCATCCTGGGGGTAGACAACCCTGATTTCATAAACCTGTTCCAAGATAATGTCGGGAGAAAAGCAAGTGACCAGGAAACACCCATCCCGGCCTTCACTACCCCAGACCCCTAGTTATTAGACCATAATTTTCGTTTTTCCCAAGCTAATGATACCACTCTGTTTAATGCCTGGGAAGCTGCACACGTCAACCAGAGCAACCCATCCTATGCTTATCTCCATTTTCTGATCAAGAAGGACCTCTTGTATCGTGAGGGTGGCCCAGGAGACATAACGCAACTGTTGGTGCCAGTACCCTTCAGGTAGCAGATATTATTCTTCTCACACGCCCACCTCACAGCGGGACACGCCAGCACGGAGAAAACTACCCAGAACGTGTTGCGTCACTTTTATTGGCCCGGTATCTACAAAGACATTCAAAGGTATTGTCAGACATGTGGCATATGCCAGAAGAAAAATATGCAACGTCCTCCGGCAGTTCCGCTCCAACCCATGCCAATAATCGGAAAACCATTCGAAAGAGTTGGCATGGATTTGATAGGCCCTTTGCCAAAGATCTCTAAAGGCAACCTCTACGCATTAGTGATTGTGGACTATGCCACCAGATTCCCGGAGGCGTTCCCACTCAGAGCACCCACTATGAAGAACATTGCTGAAAAGATCGTGGAATTATTCTCCAGAGTAGGATTCCCCAAGGAAATACTGACGGATCAGGGGACGCCGTTCGTCTCCAGGCTAATGAAGGAAGTGTGCCGTACCTTGGATCTACAACACCTACGTACGTCAGTATACCATCCCCAGACAGATGGCCTGGTTGAGCGGTACAACCGATCCCTAAAGACTACTCTGAAGAAAATGCTCACCGTAGAAGGCAAGGAATGGGACCATCTCCTACCCCTAGCGTTGTACGTATTACGAGCCCAAGTACAGAGTAGCCTGGGTTGTTGTGCATTCGAAATGCTGTACGGACGGCAACCCAGGTCCCTCCTCGAGATAACCAAAGACGCCTGGGAGACGGAAGAAGAAAATGACCAGAAATCACTGCTGGAATATACACAACAGTTGAGGTCTAAACTGGGAAAGCTAAGAGACCTGGCGTACTCCAACCTGGAGAAAAGCAGAGAGAAACAGAAGAAATACTACGACAGAGGAAAGAAGTGGAGGAAGGTGTCGGTCGGTGACTGGGTGCTGGTCTTACTCCCTTCCTCTACTCGGAAATTTCAAAGCGAATGGATGGGCCCTTATAAGGTGTTGGAGGCCTTAGGCAACACCACATACCGGGTTAGAATATCACCTACTCGAAAGCAGTGTTATCACATCAACCTATTAAAGAAATGGTTGGGGCCCTTACCGAAAGCAGCCCATCTGACCTTGCCAACCTCTTCGGGAAACACTACACTCAATCGCCTCGTAGTCAACGAGGACCTCACCGAGGACATGAGGAAAGACCTCCTGCACACGTTGATCCCGTTCTCCGCCGTCTTTTCAGACACACCCGGGAAGACCACATTAACCGAACACAAGATTGAGACCCAGGAAGGAAAGACAGTAAAACAGAGACCATACAGGATACCCGCGGCAAAGAGAGCAGCCGTAAGAAACGAGGTACACGAGATGCTCCGGCTTGGCGTTATACGTCCGTCCAAAAGCGACTGGTCTTCACCCATCGTGATGGTCCCCAAGCCAGATGGAACAACACGCTTCTGTATGGACTTCCGCGCACTAAACGCAATATCGACCTTTGACGCCTACCCGATTCCTAGAGTCGATGAGCTTATTGAGAAGTTGGGTGACTCTAAGTACATCACAACGTTTGATTTAACAAAGGGGTATTGGCAGGTACCCCTCCGAGAGGAGGACCGAAAGAAAACCGCATTTTCAACCGAAGACGGCCTATTCGAATTTAATGTACTCCCGTTCGGGCTCCACGGGGCCCCCGCCACGTTTCAAAGACTCATGAACAACATTCTTCAGGACTATCCCTCGTTTTGTTCAGCGTATCTGGACGATATAGTTGTCTTCAGCGCAAATTGGGGAGAACACCTACAACACCTAAGAACCATCCTACAAGCACTAGAACAAGCCGGACTCCACATCAATTCAAAGAAATCGCGAGCAGCCTATCAGAAGGTGAAATATCTGGGATATGTTCTGGGAGCCGGGATGATCGCCCCACAGACCGAGAAAGTAAGAGCCATAGCGGATACGCCTTTTCCGAACACGAAGCGAGAACTACGTGCGTTTCTAGGTCTGGTTGGGTATTAACGACGGTTTGTTCCACAGTTTTCGGAGCTCGCTGCCCCATTGACAAACATCCTTCGCAAAGAAGCCCGACAGCAGCAGTTAGTGCACCCCACAGAAGAGATGCTGGGTGCCTTTCAGAGCCTAAAAAAATCATTACCACAAGTCCCGTACTATGTTCCCCAAATTTTAGCAAGACCTTTTTTTGTCCACCGATGCTTCTGATTCAGGGCTCGGCGCGGTATTATCTCAGTGTGGAGAGGACGGACTAGAACACCCTGTCTTATATATCAGCAGGAAGTTGTTTCCCCGGGAGAGCAAGTACCCAACGATTGAGAGGGAATGTCTTGCTATTAAGTGGGCAGTTGATAAGTTGCGCTACTACTTAGAAGGGCTACCATTCATTCTGTACACGGATCATGCCCCCTTGCAATGGATGTACCGGAACAAGGCCCAGAACCCCAGGGTACTCCGCTGGTTTTTGTCCTTACAGCCTTTCGCCTTTGAGGTACGTCATCGGAGGGGGAAAGACAATGGGAACGCAGATTACCTGTCTAGGGTATTCCCTCTCCCCGATCGGGAGATTCCAGGGGGGTGGTGTGTGACGGGGCGGGCTCGCAGATCAAGAGACATGAGCCCGATTTAGTGTGGTGGTCTGCAGTGCCTCTACCTACCGCTCTTATCTCCTCTCAGCAGGACGACTGGAGGACACATCGTGAAACTTTATTGACACCGGGAGAGGTGGAAAACGATGCCGGTCCCTTTAACTGGAACATCCACTATGACGAGACTCCGCCCCCGGCAGACGTCATCACGTTCCCGACCATAAGTTCTGGAGAACCCAGGAAGTGGGTGTGCGGCGACACCGGAGAGGAGAAAGGAGAGCCGGGAGGAGGATCGTTTATCGTGAGCCAGAGAGGAGTACCGGAGGAAGACGGAAGGGACAGAGGGACGAGAGCACCAGGAGCCCGAGCTGAGCCAGGAGGCCAACGTCCCACGTATCGCCGAGCCACGCTCCAGGAGGAGCGTGGCTTACACAGGTACGAGACAAGTTCTCGGGGTGGGTGGGGAGGAGGGACAGCCCGACTACGTAAACGGGAACCCTACAACCCCTTTAAAGAATCCTCACACACCGCTTGTTCCCTCACCCCCGAGCACTGGTCACATCCATAAGAAAAGAAACGTGCACAAGAGTGTGTGGTGTCTCCTTCACTCCCCGGCCCCACTGTATGGTCATTTACACTAGAGAACCTCCTGACACATACTTCTCTTCTTCCCTTCCATGCCCCATTAAAACGGACGGACACGCGGAGACACCCGACCAGACCCTGCGTAGAGGAGACGAATCCCGCACCAAGGAGTCGAGGAGCCTCAAGCACGACGGACCCCTCCACGTTTGCGACAGAAAGACTAACAAGTCGACACAAACGTGTCTTTGGGAAAATAAAACCATATTTAAGTAGACCTGGCCCCCGACCTATTATTACGACCCCGCCACAACTGGTGTCAGAAGTGGGATTACCATCGCAAACCATCAGTACACCCGTGATGGAGACGGTGATACAACACCTAATCAAAGGCCAGGAAAAACTCAAATGGGCCATCGAGAGACAGATGACCTCCGCACAGGCGGACCGCGAGGTGTTTAAGAACACCATAACAGCACAAATAGAGAGCCTGCAGAAAGTGGTACACGACCCTGGCACCCCCATACAAGGGGAGAGACGAGCCCCTCCCACAACCCCTGTGGTGTATCCCTCCAGAAGTACGTTCCCGGGGAGGATCCGGATGCGTTTCTACTGAACTTCGAACGGGCCGCCAGGGCGTGTGGCTGGCCCGAAGAGAAATGGCCGTTCTTTTTGGCGCCCCTCCTGACCGGTGAGGCCCAATCGGCGTATCAAGTCGCCAACGCAACAGGGAGCACCACTTACCAAGTGATCAAAGACGTGATCCTAGATCACCTAGGCCTGGATGCTGAGGCCTATAGAGTCCGGTTCCGTAAGGAAAGGGGGCTATCAGGCGAAAACCCGAAAACATTGTTTTTCCGCCTAAAGATGGCAGCAGACAAATGGCTCAAGCCTGCCACTAGCACAAAAGACGAGATCATGAACAGGATATATCTAGAGCAATTCATGGAGGCGCTGCCATACGGCACCCAGAGATGGCTCAGACAACATCCAAACCTCTCAGCGGAGCAGGCCATCGAAATGGCAACCAACTATTCGCGAGCTCAACCTCGTCTATGGTTAGGGGACACTGAAAAATCTACTAAGGGAGGCATGCCCCCTAAGCCTGAAAAGAAATCAAAGCATTATTTGGATGTCCCTAAACCTAGACCTATCAGAGCAGAGATGCCCATCTTCCGGGGACCCCAGTGTTTCGAATGTGGCGACTGGGGCCACATCGCCCATCTGTGTCCCAGGAAGAAGACAGTGGAGGAACCTATGGAGGTTGGGTACATCCCCAAGGCCGTGCTGTACACCGCGGAGATGGGGTAATCCTTTTATGTATGTGTACAGGTGAATGGGAAGCCGATAAATGCCTTACTAGATTCTGGGTGCAAACAGTCGGTAGTACAGAAGAATCTCATCCTCCCCTCACAGTATGTCCCCGAAACCTTAGTACACATTCGGTGCGTACACGGAGACGTTAAGCCATATCCCCTTGCAAGGGTTACCATGGTCCTTAGGGGAGGCTCTCCATGTACAGTGAGGGTGGGGGTGGTCGATTCCCTACCCGAAGACCTCATCCTGGGGGTAGACAACCCTGATTTCATAAACCTGTTCCAAGATAATGTCGGGAGAAAAGCAAGTGACCAGGAAACACCCATCCCGGCCTTCACTACCCCAGACCCCTAGTTATTAGACCATAATTTTCGTTTTTCCCAAGCTAATGATACCACTCTGTTTAATGCCTGGGAAGCTGCACACGTCAACCAGAGCAACCCATCCTATGCTTATCTCCATTTTCTGATCAAGAAGGACCTCTTGTATCGTGAGGGTGGCCCAGGAGACATAACGCAACTGTTGGTGCCAGTACCCTTCAGGTAGCAGATATTATTCTTCTCACACGCCCACCTCACAGCGGGACACGCCAGCACGGAGAAAACTACCCAGAACGTGTTGCGTCACTTTTATTGGCCCGGTATCTACAAAGACATTCAAAGGTATTGTCAGACATGTGGCATATGCCAGAAGAAAAATATGCAACGTCCTCCGGCAGTTCCGCTCCAACCCATGCCAATAATCGGAAAACCATTCGAAAGAGTTGGCATGGATTTGATAGGCCTTTGCCAAAGATCTCTAAAGGCAACCTCTACGCATTAGTGATTGTGGACTATGCCACCAGATTCCCGGAGGCGTTCCCACTCAGAGCACCCACTATGAAGAACATTGCTGAAAAGATCGTGGAATTATTCTCCAGAGTAGGATTCCCCAAGGAAATACTGACGGATCAGGGGACGCCGTTCGTCTCCAGGCTAATGAAGGAAGTGTGCCGTACCTTGGATCTACAACACCTACGTACGTCAGTATACCATCCCCAGACAGATGGCCTGGTTGAGCGGTACAACCGATCCCTAAAGACTACTCTGAAGAAAATGCTCACCGTAGAAGGCAAGGAATGGGACCATCTCCTACCCCTAGCGTTGTACGTATTACGAGCCCAAGTACAGAGTAGCCTGGGTTGTTGTGCATTCGAAATGCTGTACGGACGGCAACCCAGGTCCCTCCTCGAGATAACCAAAGACGCCTGGGAGACGGAAGAAGAAAATGACCAGAAATCACTGCTGGAATATACACAACAGTTGAGGTCTAAACTGGGAAAGCTAAGAGACCTGGCGTACTCCAACCTGGAGAAAAGCAGAGAGAAACAGAAGAAATACTACGACAGAGGAAAGAAGTGGAGGAAGGTGTCGGTCGGTGACTGGGTGCTGGTCTTACTCCCTTCCTCTACTCGGAAATTTCAAAGCGAATGGATGGGCCCTTATAAGGTGTTGGAGGCCTTAGGCAACACCACATACCGGGTTAGAATATCACCTACTCGAAAGCAGTGTTATCACATCAACCTATTAAAGAAATGGTTGGGGCCCTTACCGAAAGCAGCCCATCTGACCTTGCCAACCTCTTCGGGAAACACTACACTCAATCGCCTCGTAGTCAACGAGGACCTCACCGAGGACATGAGGAAAGACCTCCTGCACACGTTGATCCCGTTCTCCGCCGTCTTTTCAGACACACCCGGGAAGACCACATTAACCGAACACAAGATTGAGACCCAGGAAGGAAAGACAGTAAAACAGAGACCATACAGGATACCCGCGGCAAAGAGAGCAGCCGTAAGAAACGAGGTACACGAGATGCTCCGGCTTGGCGTTATACGTCCGTCCAAAAGCGACTGGTCTTCACCCATCGTGATGGTCCCCAAGCCAGATGGAACAACACGCTTCTGTATGGACTTCCGCGCACTAAACGCAATATCGACCTTTGACGCCTACCCGATTCCTAGAGTCGATGAGCTTATTGAGAAGTTGGGTGACTCTAAGTACATCACAACGTTTGATTTAACAAAGGGGTATTGGCAGGTACCCCTCCGAGAGGAGGACCGAAAGAAAACCGCATTTTCAACCGAAGACGGCCTATTCGAATTTAATGTACTCCCGTTCGGGCTCCACGGGGCCCCCGCCACGTTTCAAAGACTCATGAACAACATTCTTCAGGACTATCCCTCGTTTTGTTCAGCGTATCTGGACGATATAGTTGTCTTCAGCGCAAATTGGGGAGAACACCTACAACACCTAAGAACCATCCTACAAGCACTAGAACAAGCCGGACTCCACATCAATTCAAAGAAATCGCGAGCAGCCTATCAGAAGGTGAAATATCTGGGATATGTTCTGGGAGCCGGGATGATCGCCCCACAGACCGAGAAAGTAAGAGCCATAGCGGATACGCCTTTTCCGAACACGAAGCGAGAACTACGTGCGTTTCTAGGTCTGGTTGGGTATTAACGACGGTTTGTTCCACAGTTTTCGGAGCTCGCTGCCCCATTGACAAACATCCTTCGCAAAGAAGCCCGACAGCAGCAGTTAGTGCACCCCACAGAAGAGATGCTGGGTGCCTTTCAGAGCCTAAAAAAAATCATTACCACAAGTCCCGTACTATGTTCCCCAAATTTTAGCAAGACCTTTTTTTTGTCCACCGATGCTTCTGATTCAGGGCTCGGCGCGGTATTATCTCAGTGTGGAGAGGACGGACTAGAACACCCTGTCTTATATATCAGCAGGAAGTTGTTTCCCCGGGAGAGCAAGTACCCAACGATTGAGAGGGAATGTCTTGCTATTAAGTGGGCAGTTGATAAGTTGCGCTACTACTTAGAAGGGCTACCATTCATTCTGTACACGGATCATGCCCCCTTGCAATGGATGTACCGGAACAAGGCCCAGAACCCCAGGGTACTCCGCTGGTTTTTGTCCTCACAGCCTTTCGCCTTTGAGGTACGTCATCGGAGGGGGAAAGACAATGGGAACGCAGATTACCTGTCTAGGGTATTCCCTCTCCCCGATCGGGAGATTCCAGGGGGGTGGTGTGTGACGGGGCGGGCTCGCAGATCAAGAGACATGAGCCCGATTTAGTGTGGTGGTCTGCAGTGCCTCTACCTACCGCTCTTATCTCCTCTCAGCAGGACGACTGGAGGACACATCGTGAAACTTTATTGACACCGGGAGAGGTGGAAAACGATGCCGGTCCCTTTAACTGGAACATCCACTATGACGAGACTCCGCCCCCGGCAGACGTCATCACGTTCCCGACCATAAGTTCTGGAGAACCCAGGAAGTGGGTGTGCGGCGACACCGGAGAGGAGAAAGGAGAGCCGGGAGGAGGATCGTTTATCGTGAGCCAGAGAGGAGTACCGGAGGAAGACGGAAGGGACAGAGGGACGAGAGCACCAGGAGCCCGAGCTGAGCCAGGAGGCCAACGTCCCCACGTATCGCCGAGCCACGCTCCAGGAGTAGCGTGGCTTACACAGGTACGAGACAAGTTCTCGGGGTGGGAGGGGAGGAGGGACAGCCCGACTACGTAAACGGGAACCCTACAACCCCTTTAAAGAATCCTCACGCACCGCTTGTTCCCTCACCCCCGAGCACTGGTCACATCCATAAGAAAAGAAACGTGCACAAGAGTGTGTGGTGTCTCCTTCACTCCCCGGCCCCACTGTGTGGTCATTTACACTAGAGAACCTCCTGACACATACTTCTCTTCTTCCCTTCCATGCCCCTTTAAAACGGACGGACACGCGGAGACACCCGACCAGACCCTGCGTAGAGGAGACGAATCCCGCACCAAGGAGTCGAGGAGCCTCAAGCACGACGGACCCCTCCACGTTTGCGACGGAAAGACTAACAAGTCGACACAAACGTGTCTTTGGGAAAATAAAACCATATTTAAGTAGACCTGGCCCCCGACCTATTATTACGACCCCGCCACAGTGTGTGAGTGGGTTTGTGAGTGACTGTATGGGTCTGTACAGTGGGTGAAGAAAGGGGAAGGGTCTCCCATGAGGTCTCAGAAATCCAGGAAGTAGTAGCAGCCATCTTGGAACTTGGAACACTGCCCGAGTCCCAAGAAAAAATACCCTGTCTCCCTATGCCTGGTGGTGGGGTCCCACAGGGACCTGGGGACAATTTTATTTTTTTCTGTCAGTCAAAAACTGTTTATTTCAGATATAAAATCCCTAAAACCACAATATTCGGCAAATATGTGTAATAGGCTAAAACAACATACTAAATTAGAATAACAATACATAAAACATAATGCATAAAATGCCATCAGTCACAAACAAAGTGCCAGTGGCAATGCTCTTATGTGAGAGACACAATCACTGTAGCATGAAACATCTCAAAACAATAAAACAATCTATGGAGGCATTGGATGCACTGACAGACTGATTCTTAAAAAACATAGGGGCTTATTTACAAGCCCATTGCGCTGCCGGTGCGTCCAGCGGCGCAACCTGCTGCCTGATATTTACAAGAAAAAGGACACGAGGACCCAACTCACAAGGAGCCTGGGTAAGTAACGTTTAGAAAAAAACAAGGGCTCCTGTGGAATGATATATACCTGTATGTAGTAATCATTGCACAATGGCAATTCTTATCAGGAATGATGTCAGAAAGAAAACTCAGCTCTTACACAAATGATGCAGTAATCAATTATATGTTTATAAGAAAATGTAGAAAGTATATACAGATTCAAAATCTTACTATATTAGAACAAACAATACAGTTCAAAATCTTAAAACAATACAACATTCAGTGTAAGGTGTCCCAGTGAAAAACAGAACCTTCTTTATACAAAATGCAAAAAGTGCAACAAAAATATTGCACTTAATGGTGACGGAGTAGCTGAGGCCAAACTACTCCTAGACAAACTTAATAAAACTATCGAGGATTTTAATTCTTTCGAATTAAAAAAGAAAGCTGATAAAGTGATAAAAGACATAAAGAACTTTTCTAAAGAAAGAGCATATCCATATCTACGTGAAGATTACGATACTACAATTGGCACACAAAACAGGCAAAACACTTGGGGTAGATTCAGGAGAAACCAACCGGTCACTTTTTCAGAGTCATCCGGAGGTTCAAGTGATTCGGACGCACAACCAGGGCCAAGCCGCATTGATACCCACCCAGGTCAGTCTTTTTAGACCGGGGCGGCAAGAGAAAGGCCAAAACATGGTATCAATATGCGGGGGAACGTCAAACACGGAACAAGCATTATCAATGGGGTCCCCAACCGTACTAGAACCAGATAATCAATTGTTATCCACAATTCCAATTTTTAACCTATCACAGCATATTTTGTCATCTGCAGAGATCTCATTGCTGAGTAGAGGTTTGTCATACGTGATCACAGAACGTACTAATTTCTTTAATCTAAAAACAGAGATGTATCAATTTTTTAGAAAAATACGATTGAAAATATTCTTTATGGGTAGGGAAGAAATGACCAAAGACTCTGTGACTGGTTTAAGACCACCGTCAACTTTCTACCCTCCCAATGGTATGATGCCTCCTGAACTCCTCACTTTTGAGAAGATAGTCCTGGCTGGAATTGATGGGCTAAAAAATAATTTCCATTTTGTACCATCCAACATTAGTCTTAATGAACGTAAAGCCTTGCTGAGTCTCAAAACTGACACAAACATAATTCTGAAACCAGCTGATAAAGGCGGAGGTATTGTTGTACAAAACAGGAGAGATTACGATTTAGAGATAAACAAACAAATAAAGGAAGAAAGACACTACAAAAAATTAGCCCACAATCCCCCAGAGAGTATAAAGAACGAGATTCTGCTCATCACCACAGACGGGTGGGAAAATGGGTTTCTAAGTAAAAAAGAACTTGAGTTCCTTAATGCTGATCATCCGAGAACTCCAGTTCTCTATACGCTCCCCAAAATACACAAGAGCACCACCAATCCCCCTGGTAGGCCCATTTTATCGGGCTGTGGTTCCATTTTAGAACCATTAGGGAAATACATTGATTTCTTTCTTAAAGACTACGTCCCTATTCAAGATACATATGTGAAAGACTCCATGCATATGATTAACCTAGTTGAAAATAGACCATACAATACGGACACAGATTGGCTCGCCACTCTGGATATTACATCCCTGTATACCAACATACCCCAGGAGGAGAGCATACAAGTAATAGAATCTCTCCTTGATACCAGGCCACGACCCATGCGAGTACCCACAAGCTTCATTATATCACTTCTACGAATTGCTCTAACCCAGAACTATTTTATTTCAGAGGAAGACTATTACCAACAATGCTCTGGGACCAGCATGGGAGCAATTTTTGCTCCCAGTCTGGCTAATATATACATGAACTATATAGAGCATTCTTTTGTTCTCACAGACACAAATATATATCGTGAGAGAATAACCTGCTGGAAGAGATATATTGATGATATTTTCCTGATCTGGTCAGGTACATTAATTGACTTTGGGATCTTTGTCCTGTCCTTGAACTCTAATCAACACCTCACCTTCACCTCTACAATACTCAAATCCAACATTGCCTTTCTTGACTTAAACATTCAACATGAAGGAGGCAAGCTCTACACATCCTTACACAGGAAGCCCACTGAACGCAATACGCTACTCACTTACAACAGCCATCATCCCCGTGCCCTTAGAGATGGATGGCCGTACGGACAATTTCTGCGAATACGTCGCAATTGTTCAAAAAAAGAGGATTACATGAAGGAAGCTAACACCCTCAAATTGAAATTACTGAACAGAGGGTATCCCAATAAATTGGTCAAAAATTCGCTAAAAAGAGCATGGTTTTTCCCAAGGGATACTTTACTGGCCCCCAAAGAAAAATCCGTGATAAACAGACTTATCTGTGTCACCACCTTTGGTATACACACAAATAAAATCCAGTAATTGATCACAAAAAATTGGCATATTATTAAAAGCATTGACTCTAATATAGAAACCCCGATGTTCGCATATAAACGCGGTAAGAATGTCAAAGACCATCTTATACGATCATCACTCGAGACTTCTGTCCAAGCCAACAGATCTCTACACGCAGCTTGGGGTTTACCTGAAGTTAAAGGTCATTACAAATGTGGCAATTGTGTAGCCTGTGCATTCACACATAACACTAAGGGGCCGATTCCGATTCCGGCCGGAAATCTCTCCGACCGAGCCGGACCCGGAGAAATTTCCGACCGAATCGGACCCTAGCAGTCCGACCGGACGAGTACGATGCATTCGCATGCTATCGGACTCGATTCGGTCAGACTCCCATTGAAGTCAATGGGAGCCGGTCATACGACGCGTACGCGGGCTCCCATTGACTCAATGGGTGCGAGGTGAACAAGGGCGCCCCCTACAGCGGGTACGCGTCCATGCGCATCGCGGCGTACATGCACAGGTAGGGGGACCCATGGGTCCCCCTGTGTGCGACTCGCGCGCCTACGCGTACAGGGGGTCCGACGCGGACCCCCAAAGTCCGGCTCCGACAGCTTTTTTGAGCCGGACGGCGCGAGTCGGTCGGACTGCTCGCGGCGCGCATCGTACTTACCCGGCCGGAAAAACGTCTCCATAGCGCGGTGCGAGTCGTGTCCATGCGAGTCGGTCGGAGTGTGTTGAAGCCGCATACGAGTCGGTCGGCGATTTCGCGGGTGCTTGCATCGTACTCGCTCGGCCGGACCCACGTACGATTCGGTCGGGAAACAGGGCTCCGAATCGGATCCGGTAAATCCGAATCCGATTCGGAGCACTACCGGCCGAGATCGGAATCGGCCCCTTAGTCTTTTGAATATGGGAATGTGAAACATACATTAGAATTCTTTGCCAACTGTAATACCAGAAATGTGGTTTATTGCATCACCTGTCCCTGTGATCTACCCTACATTGGCCAGACTCAACAACCTGTGAAGGCAAGAATAGGGCAACATCGCAGTAGGATCAGAAATTCTGTACCCAATGCTCCCTTGGTTAACCACTTTGCAGAAATGAATCATACAGCTGATGATATCAAGTGGCAAGTGATTGATAAAATAACATTTCCCATTAGGGTTGGCGATTTAGCCCATTACTTACAACGATCTGAATGCCAATGGATCGAGCGCACTAATTCTATCACACAAGGACTTAACTCTGCTGAGGAATGGCGGGGTTTCGTCACTACTCTTAATACCTAAACACATTGTATGCCCTCAACATGGTCAAATACAGTTAAATAAATGCTCCATATGCTCGTAGCTCGCATATGTTAGTTTCTTGTCTTTGAATATTCATCAATGTTTACAAGATGCATACATGATTACAACCTAGAATGCATCCATAATGCTCGTTTTGAATAAACATATATATGTAGAGCACATAGAAGGAAATTGACCTGCATATGAATGCATATATATGCAATATAAGTCTTATCCTTTACCTTGCCTTTGAATGAATAAAGCTTTGATTGTGTGTATTTATAAAGGACCAATTGTAAAAATAGGGCCTTGAAACCGGATGGTATGACAGGTGCACGTAATTACATATACATTATAGAAATATGGCCATAGTACCAGTATTCCTCTGGTGTCGTCACACTGGTTTCGCTGCTTTGACACGCACTCCACACCGAGAGGATTCTCGCAGACAGTGGTACTCCACCTGTTACAACAGATATCCAATTTCCCCACTTGAAAATACCCCCGTCTGGCCTCTTGCAAATGCTTTTGTTTGGAAGCAACAGTCTGTTGCCTAACTCTATAGATTATCCTTTGCACCATAGATTGGTTCGATGAACCGGCTCCATTAACTGGGTCTGCCACGCCGCCTAGTGGTTGTATAAATCCGATAGTTGCACAGTCATTGCTTGTCATTGCACCGAGCTAGACGAGCCCTGGGCCGCTGCTCCCCCGGATCCATGCAGAGAGAATCCATGATATCACGGTATGGCCCCTTTTCAATCTAGTATCATCTCTGTTTGTTTAAGATGCCAGCTTTAGTTATTCTGACTGTGCGTCCGTTCATGCTTTCCAGAGTGCCTGCTATGCTGAGAACAACGTCATCTCTAATCGTTCCTCATATCTCCTGCCTAAAGTGCCCTTATCCTTGTGCACAGGTAGGCCCCCTGACATTATTAATCCTTCGTTTTCCTGTCATATCATTAATTTCTGCCCGCAGTAACTCATCCCTTGTTTAATACAGCGCCTTCATTCCAAAGCGCCTTGTACCGCCGAGTAATCCCGGCCACTGCACACAGCTGCCTGCCTTCCTCTCCCTTACACGGGATAAGTCCTCTCCCGTCTCTATTAGTAGCTGATTGATACAGTCTAACTATGATTAGCTCATCTTTTATTATCATATGTATATTTCGCCCTTACAGCACCCGGCTGGGTCCCCTGTAAGTTCTTTTTGTTCACTTTCAACACGGTGCCACAGTCTTTACACTAGGCAGTGCAGGATCACCCTTAGGTAAATTTCCATCTATTAGCCTTTTTGTTCCCTCACATGCCCTTGGCCTGAGACTGACTATATTACAGAACATTTTTCCCCCCTTTTTCTTACAGGTGTCCTTACAATTTTTGGTCCTGAGGAGACCCTTTATCCAATTAAGGGTCGAAACGCCGTCGACAGTAGATTATTAATGCGAACCATGACACAACACACACAACGATGACCAGTGTTGTAATACTGATTTTAAATGTTTAAATGGTCGCATGAACTTCATAGTGAAACCTTGTGAATATTTTTGTTGCACTTTTTGCATTTTGTATAAAGAAGGTTCTGTTTTTCACTGGGACACCTTACACTGAATGTTGTATTGTTTTAAGATTTTGAACTGTATTGTTTGTTCTAATATAGTAAGATTTTGAATCTGTATATACTTTCTACATTTTCTTATAAACATATAATTGATTACTGCATCATTTGTGTAAGAGCTGAGTTTTCTTTCTGACATCATTCCTGATAAGAATTGCCATTGTGCATTGATTACTACATACAGGTATATATCATTCCACAGAAGCCTGATATTTACAAGCACACGTAAAGCCACCCTGCGTGGCTTTACGTGAGCTTGTAAATATCGCCTCTTTTCACGCAACACTTTACGTGTTAGGGGTGTGACATGGGTGTTGCTGTGGGTGTTTCCACGCAACACCCATTTCCACTGATGTATTTCTAGATTTACGAGCAATTGTAAACCTGGAAACGCCCCAGAATGCTACGCCACCCCAGGGGTAGCGTAGCGAGGCACAACAAGGAGAAATGTTTTTATTTCTCCTCATTTTGTTTCTCTTTCAATGCGTGCTGCATTCTACAGTACGCATTGGAAGAAGAAATCACCTCAATTGATTGTTTTTGTGCTGGAAGGTGCCCTTTCCTGCACAAAAACAATCTCCCAATGACGCAGGCATCCCTGCACCATAGTGCAAGGGTTCCTGCACATGACAGCAGTTTGTACGCCAGTGCAGGGAAAAGCACAGAAATGCGACATATTGTTGTAAATATGTCGCATCCCTGTGCATCAAAACTAATGCAGCGGGGCACAGCAAAATGACTTGCAGCACCGCACTTCATTATTTTCTCGTAAATAGGTCCCATAAAATCTTAAAAGTATCAGCATTATGGCAGCAACAATCAGGTAAAAAGGGTGAAGTGCAAATGCTCGCTCAAGGATCACTTGTACCGGTATCTCAACAGGTAATATAACCAGGTCTGTGAAACAGAACAAAAATAGTGTCCCTGCCATGGAAATCTTAAGGGGAAAGACTATCTTGAACTGTTGAGGAGACCATCATCTACCATTAGCATAAAAATGAGTCACGTTCAATACAAAAGAACTA
This sequence comes from Calotriton arnoldi, assembly GCA_963921515.1. Classification (NCBI taxonomy): domain Eukaryota; kingdom Metazoa; phylum Chordata; class Amphibia; order Caudata; family Salamandridae; genus Calotriton; species Calotriton arnoldi. The sequence continues at coordinate 178,126 of CAWUFW010012544.1, read as the reverse complement.
TGGGGGTCATTAGGATGGCGGGCGGACTTGAGTCCGCCCACCATCCCAATGGTAACGGGACCGCCCGCCTGTCATGCGGCGGTCCTGCACCCCTAATTATGATGCGACCGCCACCGCGGCGGTCGCATCTGGCAATTTAACATTGCGGCGGGTGCTGCTGGCTGCAGCACCCGCCGCAATGTCAAATGGCCATGTTGTGCATTTCCATGCACAACGTGGCAGGCACCACGCGGTGCCTGCCACCTTGTGCATGGAAATGGAGGGGGTACCATGGGTACCCCCAGTGCACAACTCCCCCACAGAGGGGACCCGCAACGGGCCCCCAAAGCCAGTCTCTGTCTGTCTTTTTGCAGCGGGATATCAGCAGCAAAAAGACAGGCGGAAGGGCTCATCCTAATCACTACGGCGGTGCCTGCACGGCACCGTGCAATGATGCCCTGGTTCTGGGTTCCACAAGGCGGGCGGAAAAGGACCGCCTTGTGGGACCATGGCGGACGGACTTTCCGTCCGCCGCGGTACCAATGTGATTCCCACCGCCATCCTAATTTGGAGGTGGGTGAATAACATTGTGATGGCGGGAGGATCGCCACCGCCGGCCCGGCGGTGGTGATCCTCCCGCCATCATAATGAGCCCCTATGTGTTAAAAGGATTGTTAACGGGTGCTGTCAGAATCATATCATGGGCCCAACAAATGGACAATAGGATTATGAATGAGTCAGGCAGCATGCAAATATTTTGTCACTGCAACAACAATAACTTCTGTAGTATGAGAGCACAAAATAAGTAATGCATGTGCACATTGGCTAAGTCACAAGAGATTGCACGCAGGGTTAAGCCATTCTTCATGTGGCCAAATGTAAGCAGGGCAGAAAAAGGCAAAGTGATGGAAAGTTTTATCAACTGAAATACAGGAGGGATATTTGCTGGAGCTACAATATTTCTTCCCCCATTTGACACAGACACTATTCACAGGGAAGACCCCGTACTTTCATTTGAGATAAAGTTGCTGAGTGAGAAACCCCGGAACAATATCAAGGAATGACTTATATACAGGTATAATCTTGAGGTCTAGAAATGCATCTGTAAAACTCCCTGCCTTAACACCCTTCAGTTCTTGCAACCACAAATACTCCTTAAACTGTTCTTTAACCAAGGAGCGAGAAACTGACTTTGCAGCAGCCAGGGGGTCCCACTGGGAGGGCTACCCAATCTCATAAAACATGGATTTGATATATGCAAACCAAGGGATCCTCTCACAACCCGAGGATCTAAGGAGCACCTTTGTAGTTGTTCTCAAGGATTCCAGCTCAGCTGTGGTCCTGAGTGTGTACCAATGCATAATAGGTTGAGACATCACACTAAGCTTGATCAGATAGATACCAATGTCCATGAGATGGGGGAGGCAAGGAGCACTCTGAGGGAGATTAAGAAAGCTCCCAAAAAGGCTGTTTCTGCCTTAAAAGGTTGTCAATACCTTATATGAACCCAAAGCTCTGCTCCATACATAACTGAACGTTTTGCTTTTAGACTGTAAATCTCCACTGCAGGAGCAAGCGGAGATGCCTGGGCTTTCTTGTGCATTTTAATCACGGCGCCCAATTCTTGCTGGAGTTTCAGGGAGCTCTTCCCAATGTGCACAGACCAATTCATCTTATGCCTTAAACACACCCCTAGGTACACAAACCCTTGAACTTGCTTCAAAGGAGTACCCTGGACCAGAATGTTTGCCCTTCCTGTTTTATAAGGGTTAAATACCATAAATACCAGGGTTAAAAACCATAAACATTGTTTTGTGGATATTAAGTTCAAGGCCTCTGGCGCTGAAAAAACTTAAAAAGCCTGCAGACCACACAGGATTTTAGAGATGAAGATCGTGTCATCTGCAAAAAGCAGTGTATATATGTTATAGGGGCCCAATTTAGGTGCATCGTTACCAGGGAAATCAAGAGTCTTTATTAGATCATTGATGTGAAGTGTGAATAGTGTTGGTGCGTGAACGCACCCCTGGAGACTGCCAGTCTCAATCCTAAAGTGGTCTGTAAGCTCGCCTTTGCTCCCACATCTGTCAAGAGCAGTATTTGAAGCATGCAAATTAATTAAAACAGACAGAAGGTTAGCATGGACTCCCAAAACTTACCAAAACTTTGCTCTAGAAATCGAATCAAAAGCTGATCTTAGATCAAAAAAGACCATAAATAAGTGGCCCTCATCAAGCACTACAGTTTTGCAGTATATGCTGCAAAAACTTAAAAATTTATCAACTGTACTAACCCTATTGCTAAAGCCTGCCTGTGTATCTGAGAAGATGGAGTCTTCCTGGACCCACTCCATCAATTTCCCTAGGATAAGAAGGGCAAATAATTTCTGAGAGGCATCGATAAGACTGATTGGCCTATAGTTCCCTGTGTCATCTTACTGCTCTTTTTATATATCAGAACAATCTCAGCAGTCTGCAAAGAACCTGGAATTGGGCCACTTTCCAAGATGGACTGGAAAAGGAAATAAAAATTGGGAGCCAAAACAAGTGGTTCTAATTAAAACAAATCCTCAGGCATCGAATTGGGACCAGGGGCTTTGTGGAGCTTTGTGGAGAGGAATCATCTTTATTGCATCCAAAATATCTTTGAATTGGAAAAGTCAACAAAGTGGCTTCTCTTACTGAGGGAACCAAGGTATCGTCTGTATCTCTACACATGGGAACTGGCTTAACTGCATAAACCTTCTCGAAGTGATCCACCCAAGTTATTGTATTCAACAGAAGTAGCATCATAGTGGCTACCATGAGCCACTATGCCCCAGTAGGATTTATTATCCCCTGCCCTGGTGGCTACTACCAGGTCCTTCCACCCACTGCGATCCCATGCAGATTTAGCCCGAGTCAGTGTGTCTAGAGATAACCAGTCTATTCCCTATTTTTATTGTCTGAATGAGAGTGGTTCTGGTCTTTTCACATTAGTTATCAAATCATGTGCAGCAAGAACGTAGTTTATTGGCCTTTCTACCATCCTTACTTACAAGATCCTGAAGGCTAGTGAACAGTTTTTGTGGGAATTTGGTACACACATGAAATCAGGGTCTTGTGATCAACTAGGAAATCAATAGCTCCAGAGTTCCAGCAACCTGTCCGTAAATCAATGCCAACACATTGGTGTCCTTGACAACAAATTCCCATTTATAAGCCCGCCTGTTGTTCCAGAGGGCCAACTCACTAAATTGCTTAGTGGTACCACCCAGCTGGTCTTGAGGTCCAAGCACCCTATGGGTCATATTGTTATGTTATGTTATGTTAAATTAGTTTTATAGGGCGCACAGCTACCCAAAAAGGGTTTCCCGGCACCAGCCTGAGAGGAATCAAAAGAAGCAGAGAATTATTGGTTAAACAGCCAGGGGGCATATTAACAAGGCCCGGCGATAAATATCGCAAAGCGCGCTTAGTGCATGCATATTTATCGCCGGCTATCTCTGTAATTTATCGCCCGGTTAGCGCGTTATCAACAACATGCATCGCTGAGGCGATAAAATTCCAGAGATAGCGTGGATATTGCCGTTTTCCATGGTGGAAAACGGCGATATCCTAGATGATAGGGCCTGTGGTCTTAGCCACAGAATCCACCCCCCATGTTAAGTATGCCTTAGTCAGGAATTTAACAGACGTTAAATTCCTGCGTTAAGGCATACTTAACGCGATTTAAATAATCGCTAACCCTCCTTGAGAATATCGCGAAGCTGCCTTCGCGATATTATCCCTGTTTGGTTTCACAGCCACGCCTACTTTGCATCTCATTAGCGATGCAAAGTTAGGCGTGCTGGGAACGGGCGCTAAGTCAGCAAAACACGTGATAGCGTGTCTTTGCTGATACAGCGATGAAATTATCGCCGCTTTTCGCCCGAAAACGGACGCAAAAGCGGCGATAATTTCATATTGCCGCCTTGTTAATATGCCCCCAGGTTTTTAAACCTTTACGAACGTTTCCGTAGACAGTTTCATTACGGAGCGACATGGGGAGAGAGTTCCACAAAGAAGGGCCCAAACAAGCAAAAGAGCGACCGCCCATCCGAGACAGTCTAATCCTGGGAACTGAAAATTTAGCTTGAGTAGTGGAGCGAAGAGGGCGAGAGGGCAGATAAGGGTGAACTAAGGCTTTCAGATATTGTGGGGCCGTGCCAGATTTGATCTTAAACATGTAACTCAGGGCTTTGAATTTAATCCGGTTCTCTACCTTGAGCCAATGGAGATCGCGCAGAGATCGGGAGATAGAGGCCGCTCTGGGAATCTGGCAGAGCAACCTGGCGGCTGAATTCTGCACCACTTGTAGCTTACGTGTCACATCCCCCAGATAGAGAATGTTACCGTAGTCCAGTCTAGAAGTAACAAGAGACTGGACTACGGTTCTCTGGGTGGAACGGGGAAGCATCCAGATAATTTTCTTGAGCCATTTAAGGATGATAAAACAGGTTGCGGCCACCTTCATGGCTTGTTGACGCATAGATAACTTGTCGTCATTGATGAATCCTAAGTTGCGGACTTGGTGCGTGGGCTGGGGTAGAGCACCCATTTCCGCAGGCCAGTGATGAGGACCCCAGAGATCTTTATTTTTCCCAAAAATCAGGACCTCCGTTTTGTCAGCATTAAGTTTAAGTAGGTTGGCTTGCATCCAAGATGCGATATTCCTCAACCCGACCTGGAGGGCAGATGATTCAGACACCTTCTCTGCAGAGGGAGAAAAAATAATCTGGATGTCATCCGCGTAGGAGAACAGGGACAACCCAGACTCTTCTGCAATCTCCGCCAGAGGTCTAACATAGATATTAAACAATAGGGGGCTAAGGATAGAGCCCTGAGGTACCCCGTAAGGAGAAGAGTGAGTTTTGGAAGTGGCCATAGAAGAAAAGACCTGGAACGTGTGGTCAGTGAGGAAAGAAGTAAGCCAGTTGACTGCAGGACCAACAACGCCCGGAGATTGTAAAGCTTTTAATAACACGGTGTGAGACACCGTGTCAAAAGCGGCACTCAAGTCAAGTAATATAAGGGCCACCGTGTCCCCAATGTCCAAGCGGTGGCGCAACATTTCTGTAACTCCAAGAAGGGTAGTCTCGGTCGAAAAACCAGCTCTAAAGCCTGATTGAGAGGAGTGTAGAAAATGTAGGGTTTCAACAAAATGAGATAGCTGCAGATTAATATGTTTTTCCAAGATTTTAGAAAAAACCGGAAGCAGTGAAATAGGCTGGAAATTAGAGGGCTGGTCAGGATCAGCATTAGCCTTCTTTAGAAGTGAAAGAACCATAGCGTGTTTCCACTCTGGCGGAACAATTGCCTCCAGAAGGGAGGCAATCAAAAGGTCCATAATTATCGTAAGTGAAGGCAGCTCAAGCTGCTGAAGCACCGAGATAGGGAGGAGGTCACAAGGAGAACTTGACTTAATACTACCTAGGAGCCGCTTGAAGGAGTTTATATCTAAAAGCGACCAAGTTTCCAATTTATTGGCAGATTCAAGGGTTTTACAGTCTCCATGACTGGCAGTTCTGGCTGTCTGAATGGAGGTGGATGATTGCTGAATGGCATTAACTGGCTGATCGCCATTCAGTGCAGTGTGGATTTTCTCCACTTTAATGAGAAAAAAATTGGCAAGGTCCTCGCATTGTGATCCATTTAGGATAAGAGGGCTGGCCTGAGTTTCTGAGCCAGATAGGTCTTTAACCATCTTAAACAAGGTCCTTGAACAATTCTGCGCACTGGAAATCGTAGATGAGACATAATTAGCACGAGCTGTCCTGCCTAGGGAGTGATAGTCTCATATGGCCCTTTTATATGTGAGTTTGGTGTCAGATGAATAGTTCCTCCTCCAGCGTCTTTCCAACGCTTTACATTTAGTTTTCTCAGCTTTTAATCTCTCGGTAAACCAAGGGGCAGGGGGGCGGTGATTGTTAATCCCCTTAGTAGAGGGTGGAAGACAAGCATCACTGGCTTTAAGAATCCAATTGTGGATCTCACCCAAGGAAGTGATAGACATTTGTTTGATGGTAGGAGCATTGTTAGATAAGAACTTGTTAAAAGCTTCAATATCCAATTTCCCCCAGTTACTATATTGAGAGCATTATGATTGCTATCATGGTGCTCAACCGCCTCCATATCTAAAAGGGCGTGCCACATCTGTATGGAGAGAAATATAAATTCAAAACAGCTCCTTTGCAAGAGATGCTTAAAAGTATGGGCAGCTTTCCAATCCGAGATGGACTTGTCGTTACATGCTCTGTGGCCTAGACAAATAAATAAACTTATCAGCTGGCTAGTGGCCACTGTGCATCTTTTTACAGGTTCCAAATCTGACTGGGGACCACCCCAAACCACATCTTCCTCTTCTGTTAGATTAAAAGAATTAGATCCAAAAGGTTAGAAAGCAAGGGTGGGTGGCGAACTCCGCTCCAAGAGCAGAGTTTGCAGGGTTTTGCCAACTCTGCACTCCGCTGGGAGCGTGAAGTTGGCAAAAAACTCAGATTCTGCCACATGGTGGAGTTTTCCCCTGCCACCCACTCCTAACAAGCAAGATAAGCCCTGCCCGAGTCCTCCTTACCTGCATCTCGGTGTGGCATACTCCGTGCTCGCCCGGGGTGCCTCCTCGGTGCAGGATTTTTCTTCCAGTACTGGGCTCTGAAACTTCCCTTCGCTGCAGGACTCACAAGGACTGCACATGCGCATGCATGGAGAGTGGAGACGGGGTTAAGGTCTCTACTCTCCATGCGCGCACATGCGCAATCCTTACGAGATTGCATGCAGGAGGTTGGCCGCAGGGCCTGGCTGGAAGCCAGGCCTTATGATCAACCCACTGCTGCGCACAGACGAAGGTGGTGCCCTGCATGGGGTTGGCTGCATGCGGGAGGTTTGGCCGCAAGGTTTTTTAGTGAACTTTTGAGGTTCTATTTCCTAACTATAATGTCCCTGTAACTTTTGTTTTTTTCAGGGAATATCTATGGTTTGTTAATGCTATTTCCTAACCATAGCTAGTGCCTATAATCTTTGTTTTTTTCAATATATATATGGTCAGATGAGTATACTCTAATGACTTTGGACATTGCCTCCCTTTACACAAGTATCGATCATAGGGATGGTTTGAGGGCGGTTGAACATTATTTGAAACAACAGACCATTAGAATTACTCAACCATAACAAAATGTTGTTAAACATGATCAATTGGTGACTCCATAACAACTTCTTTTCTTTTGGAAATGAGATATTCCAGCAGCTCAGGGGTGTAGCCATGGGGGCTTGCTTCTCCCCCAGTTATGCATGTTTACATGTTGGCTGGTGGGAGGAGCAGGTCCTCATGTACGAGCACTGCTTTGAATGGGACACACATGTTTTAGTTGGTGGTGTTACATAGATTATGTGTTTGTTATTTGGAGGGGGACACAAGTAGAAGTTGAAGCATTTGTCAAAAGAATCAATGTCAACTCTTTCAACCTTGAATTCACGGCTCATATAGACAAACATGCCACAGGTTTCTTAGATGTGTATGTCTATGTTGAAAATGGCAAATTGTAATCCTGCTTATTTTGCAAATTTACAGCAGGGAATTCTATATTGCATGCTTTGAGCTTCAACCTAAAGCATCTTATGAACATTATCCCGTATGGGGAATTTTTAAGAATTCGCAGGGTGTGTAGCTCAGACAAAGATCTGTTTCAATATCAGCAAGAGGCTAAAACTAGATTCTTACAGTGGGGCTACGACAACAGAATCCGAGATCAAGCTTTGACTAAAGCCAACACCAAAACAAGAAGAGGAATGCTTAGCCCCAGTGACAATTTCGATAACTCAGATTGTAGTGTCATATCCAAGGGACAGAAGACTGATTCTAGTGTGAGGCTTATCACTACATGCAGCAGACAGGCAAAGAACATTAGAGCCATTATTAACCAACAGTGTCCTATTGTGCTTACAGATGCGGCATTGGGACAGATATTACCTGAGAAACCCTCCTTTACCTTCCATAGAGCGCCATCTATGAGGAGGGCATTAGTCAAGAACAGTCCGGAGCTTGACATCAAAACAAGTTGGCTGTCCCCCAGAAATGGTTTTTATAAATGCAGCTCCTGTCGGGCTTGCAAATTTGGGGTCAACATGTCTTCTTACACTACGGCATTCAGTTCCAAATCAATAGATTTAAGAGGACGCTATACTTGCAGAACTGAATATGCAGTATATGTCCTCGAATGCACATGTGGCCTGCGATATGTGGGTAGCACGAAGTTGCAGGTTCATATCAGAATTCTCCAGCATTTAAGAGCAATTGTTAATTCTGATCCCTCCTACCCGGTGGCACGCCATTTCAACACACAGCAACAATCTTCGCTGCATTAAATATTTTGTAAATGGAGCAGTACAGGCGCCCAAAAGAGGTGGGAACTGAGAGAAATAATTACGTCAGCTGAGTCCAAATTTATTTTGGAACTGGATACAAAGACATCTATTGGCATCAACACCAGTGATTATTTACACAATTTCTTATAATCATGAAATGGCCTTACATTAGTAATTGGGTTTTAGCTAGTGGAGCTATTACTCACAAGTCAGATTTGTTGCCATAGGCAGTGACATCATCCACTGGAGTTGTTACATGGCTATATGGTTATATGGTCCTCTTTTAGTCCGTTTTTTGAGGGAAATGTTTATCTAACTTTAAGTCAACTCTTTCAAACGCCTTTGTTCTTCTTTTTACAGCACTGTCAAGCACTAGGCACTTTAGACATCTGGGCACATTTACACTCAGGCACTTTAATCCACTAGATTGGCAATAATTGACTGACCTTGTATTTACCTCTAATTGAGTAGTGGCACCTCATTAAGCATTAAAGCTGTTATGATTGTATATAAGAGGCAGCAGGATCGATGCACTATGCACTTTAATCATGTTTACAGTTGGAGTACATTCCTGCAGTTATAACTTTGACCAACAATAGTATCTCAGCACTGTTCATGGAATGTTCCTGCACCTGTTGTTCAATGTTCTTCTTTTACTATTACAAATAATATACTCCCTGATTTTAGAATTGTAATAATAAGAAATATATATATATTACTACCCGGAGGAAAATTTGGATGTCACATGTATTTGTTTGTACAAAAAATGTTTTGTACATTGTCATGAATTTATTGGGCGGGCTAAATGCTTAAAGAAGAAGACACTTTTTTTATAGTGCTTCTATTTAGTTTTAGTATAATTGCAGATTTGACTTCATCAGACTTACAAATCAAAGTATTTATATGTGCATTGTAATAGGTGTCCTGTGAACTACACGATTTCTAGTTTAGTCTGTTGTCAGTTGCTATCACTGTGTGTAAAATAGTTAATCACGTTGTTTTTAGGTTTAAAAACAGGAAATACCGTAGCGCGATCATGTGATCAAGGCCACTGGGTGTGGCTGAAACGTGTCATGGACAAATGGACAATACTATGCATATTGAATAAACACATATCTTGTCACCGCATCAGTTGGAGTCTGTGCCAGCTTCTGTTTGGAAGTTTGGTGAATTTCAGGATTTTCTGTTGATATATACATATATACATATAGTTATAGTTAAAACCAAATAATAGTAAAAGTGTCTTTTGTTTTGCCAATAACTTTGGCGCAGCTTGACGAAACTCCACGAAAGTTTCACAAAACTTCCACTTTTTTGTTCAGCTGCTGTGTTGAAAGTTTTGGGTGATCCGTCAAGCGGGGGCGAGAAAAAAGGAGAATTAAGGCTATGGGGATTTTAAATTTTTTGAATATGACTACAGCCTGAACTGCTGAGCGAAATTAGACCAAATTTGTCAGGAAGCTAGATGTTGGTCCAGAAAGCGCTTGCTTTAGAATAACCCCCTGGTGGGCCAGGTCCCGGGGGCATATGGTAACTATAGGAGGGGGGTGCACTGGGCCCCCTCCTAGGGCTTATCAAAGCCCTGAGGACTGCCACCTCCCTGGGGCATTTTTAATTATGAATGCGGTTGGGCTCACAGCCCCAGAGACTGTCACCTCCCCAGGGCTAATTCCAATTATGTGGGGGTACCTCACAGACCCCGTGCCCTGGGGACCACCACCACCCTAGGGCTAATTAAAATAATTAGGGGTGGGTGAAGAAATCCGCTCTGCTGGCGGAGTTTGAAGAGTTTTACCCACTTCGCGCTCAATGTGGAGTGCAGAGTTCTACAAAACTCTGCAAAGTGACGCAGAGCAGAGTTTTTTCTCTCGCATGGCTAGCCAACGATAAGTTGGTGAGCGCTTGCAAGAGAAAAATCATGCGCTAGGCCTCGGCGACGAGGTTTCTCAATGCGGGCGGTCACAGCAGGAAGCGACTGCTCGTGTTGAGAAATCTACTGCTTGCTTTGGGGAAACTGCCACTCGCGTAGAATGTCTACTCGAGCGGCGGAAAGCAGGAGCGCCCTCCGGCGTGACGTGGAGTGCAGTTTGTGCTGATTTTATAGTGCAGGACAAACTCCTGGCACTTAAAATTAGCGCGAGCAGCAAGACTTAACATTTTCCGCCACTGGCTGGAGTTTTCTGTCACTTCACAGAGTTCCGCAGAGTAAAACTCTGCAAACTCCACCCACTCCTAAAAATAATATAAGGGGAGCCTTGCAGACTACCCTGCCCTGTGGACCGCGACCTCCCCAGGGCTACTTTCAATAATATGGGGGCCCCACGGACCCCCCTGTCCCGGGGACCACCACCTCCCCATACACACAGTTTTTATTTTAAAGTAATGCAGGGGAGGCCACCGCAACCCCTGGGACAGCCACCTCCCTGGGGTACAAATACAATAATTAACAGGGTTCATTGTGGACACCCGGCCCGTGGACCATCACCTCCCCAGGGCAAATTTTAACAAAGGAGGGGGGTGCACCGCCTCCCTCTCGGAGTCATACGTGGCCCTGGGGACCAACACGCCCCCAGGGCCAGCTCCATCAATGTCCCAGGATGTCCACCCCCGGGACTTTGCCATTTGCTATGGCTTGCTCCCGCTAAGTCATAGCAAACCAGTGCTCTGCTTTCAGCAAGCTAAAGCAGAAAATGCTCTCGCTTCCTAAAAGCGGAGCATGTCTGTTTCCCTGCCCGCTGTCAAGCGAGCAGAGAAACAGACATTGCTTTGACATACAGAGAGCTGCATCCTGGGAGCCTAAATTGGCCCAGGAGGAGGGCCGCACAGCCCCCTCCCATTTTTTTTATTAAAAACATTAAAAAAGGGTAAGGCCCCGGGGGATGGGGTCCCAGCACTCAAAATTCTCCTGGGCCCTCCTCCCAAAAAAAAAAGATCGCAAATCACTGGAGGCCCCGCCCTCATTCTCCACTACTCTGCAAATACGCCTCCTGGCACGCTCCTGGTTGGGGAATGAAGTCCTCTTGGCTGCTGAGGGTCCTTAGGGGCCAACAAGACCTCCTGTTACCTCCAGTAAGCCCTACACAATGGGATTGCCGAGAGGTGGTCAGAGGTCACGCCCCCTTTCACACCCACTCAGACACACACTCAGTCATGATGAGTGATGTAATTTGCGAGGTCATAAGCAGTGCGTTGTGGGGACGTAAGTTAAAGATAGCTCAGGTAACTATAACTGCTGAATTTCACTGGCTTTGTTTTTTTTCAGTACATTTCTAATGTTTTTTAAATCTATTTCCTAACTATAACGTTCCTGTAACCTTTGTTTTTCTTCAGTGAAAAAACAAATTCTATCTATCTATCTATATGTACATATATATTCACACACACACATATATATATCTATATATATATCTATATATATATATCTATATATATATCTATATATATCTATATATCTATATATATTCACTGAAAAAAACATAGGTTTCAGGGACGTTATCGTTAGTTGGACATTTCTCTCGTACAAAACCATAGAAATTCCCCCGTTATAGTTAGTTCAGCTAACTATAACTCGCGCACCCGCAATGCACTGCTGATGACGTCACATATTACATCAATCATGACATGGTCAGTGACATCACTGATGACATCTCAAATGACATCACTGATGACATCATCCAGTGACTGTGTTTTTGTTTAAAGTTTAAATATGTATTATATGTATGCCAAGGTGTATTGAAGAATGAGTGGGTGTATAAGTGTCTGGATGGAGGATTTAGTAGGTGCGTGACTGACTGTTTAAGTGAGTGATTACATGTGTCTTACTGAATGCATGGGTTAGTGACTAAACTGTGTGAATGTCTGTATCAGTCTGTCTGTTGTTGTATAAGCTGCTGCATGGGTTGGTCAGTTGCTACATGAGTGTCTATATGGGTTATCTATTGGTTGCCTGAGTATTTGTATGGGTGCCTGAGTGTGTGTGTGGGTGGGTGGGAGGTGTGTGACTCTGTGCATAGATGTTTGAGTGGTTGATTCACTGTGTGTATGGGTTCAAGAGTGCATGTGGAAACAGCTGTATGGGTGGTTGAGTGTGTGTATGGGTGTGTTGGTGAGTGAATGGATGTCTCAATAGTACATGTCCAAGTAACTACATATGTAAAAGGCAGTGTATGTGAGAGTTGAAGTATATAAATGACTATACGTGAGAGTCAGTTATTGTGAGAGTGGCTGTATGGATGAGTGTGTACTTGTATCAGTGATTGTATAAGAGAGTAAGTATGCGTTTGTTTCTGTTTGAATAAGTGATGTGGTGTGTGTATAACTGTATAGGTGAGTAAATGGGAGTGTGAATAATTCTTTGCATGACTGACTACGTGTGTGAGTAACTCTGGATGAGTGGTGGTGTGTGAGTGTCTGTATAGGTGTATGAGTGCATATGATAGTGTTGTATTGATGAGTGACTGCATGTATTAGTGACTGTATAGGTGAATGAGTGGCTGTGTGTGTAGACCTAGGAATCAGTGAGTGCGTATGTAGTAACTGGTATTGGTGTGTCTATGGTTTCAAAAATGGTAGTCTGTATTTTACAGTGGGTGTATCAAAGGTTATATTAGAGTGTGAGGAGGTGCATCAGATTTTCACGTGGATGATGTCATCAGTAATGTCATCAGTAATGTCATTTGAGATGTCATCAGTGATGTCACTGACCATGTCATGATTGATGTAATATGTGACGTCATCAGCAGTGCATTGCGGGTGCGCGAGTTATAGTTAGCTGAACTAACTATAACGGGGGAATTTCTATGGGTTTGTACAAGAGAAATGTCCAACTAACTATAACGTCCCTGAAACCTATGGTTTTTTCAGTGAATTTCTAAGGTTTTTTAAATGCTAATTTCTAACTATAACATACCAGTTGCGTTTGCAGAGTGGTGGAGAAAGGTGAGCGTGGCCTTCAAACACCTCTTAGCAATCCCACTGTGTGGGATTTACTGGAGGTAACAGGAGGAGTAGTTAGCCCCCAACGTCAACCTTGGGGGCCAACTACCCCTTTTATTACCACCAGTAAGTCCCACACAGCAGGATTGCTAATTTCTTATATCAGGCCCCGCCCCCTCCCTGCACCACTGTGCAAGCGCGCCCCCTAGCACGTTGTAAGTTGGGGGATTAAGTCCCCTTGAATCCTGAGGGTCCCTGTGGGCCAACTAGCCCACCAGGTACCTCCAGTAAGCGCCACAGAGCTGCTTTGCAGAGAGGTGGTCCAAGGCCACGCCCCTTTTTACACCTCTCTGCAACACAGCTCTGTGGCGCTTACTGGAGGTACCTGGTGGGCTAATTGGACCTCAGGGACCCTCAGGATTCAAGGGGACTTAATCCCCCAACTTAAAATGCACCACGGAGCTCATTTGCATACTTGTCACATCAGGCCCCGCCCCCTGCCTTCACCACTGTGCAAACGCGCCCCGTGGCGCGTTTTAAGTTGGGGGATTAAGTCCCCTTGAATCCTGAGGGTCCCTGGGGTCCAACTAGCCCATCAGGTACCTCAAGTAAGTGCCATAGAGCTGCGTTGCAGAGAGGTGTAAAAAGGGGCGTGAAGGTACCTGGTGGGCTAGTTGGCCCCCAGGGACCCTCAGTTTTCAAGGGGAATTAATTCCCCAACTTAAAACACGCTACGGGGCGCATTTGCAGAGTGGTGCATGGTGGGGGTGGGGCCTCCGACGCGATGCCGGCTTTTTTTTAATTTTGTTTTTTTAGAAGGGTGGCTGTGTGGGCCCCCTTCTTTTACTATTTTTGGGGCCCTGGGGACCCCATCCCCCAGGGCCTGACCCCTTTTTTTTTGTTTAAACGGGAGGGGGGCCGCGTGCCCCCCTCCAGAGGCCAATTATGGCCCCAGGGACCCCATCCCCCGGGGCCTGTCCACCCTCTTTATTTATTTTATTTTTATATTTTTTGGGAGGGGGGCCGTGTGGCCCCCCTCCCAGGCCACTTCTGGCCCCGGGGACCCCATCCCCCGGGGCCTGGCCATCCTTTTTATTTTTGTTTTTGGGAGGGGGCCGCGTGGCCCCCATCCTCATGCCAAATATGGCCCTGGGGACCCCATCCCCCAGGGCCGGCCTGCCTTCTTTTTTTAAAGGGGACGGGGGCCGCGTGGCCCCCCTCCCAAGCCACTTCTGGCCCCGGGGACCCCATCCCCCGGGGCCTGGCCTCTCCATTGGGGACCGTGGGGGAAGCCCCAATTCCCCCACGGTCCCGCCGGCTCCCCGCCTCCTGCGGGAGCCGGCGTTGCATTTCCACAAGGGGAGCTGCTGACATGCAGCTCCCCTTGTGGAAAAGCAATCCTGCTTTGCTTCATTGAAGCGAGAGCAGGTTCCCAAAGCAGCATTTGCAATGACAGGGCGGGAGCCGCACGGCTCCTGCCCTGTCATTGCAAACAGCAGTGTCCCTGGGGTGGGCACCCTGGGACACTGCAGGAGCCGGCCCTGGGGGGTGGCAGTCCCCAGGGCCATGAAGGGCTCCAGGAGGGGGGCCGCACGGCCCCCCTCCCTACCATTGCAAAGCCCCGGGGAGGTGGTGGTCCCTGGGGCTCGGGGGTCCGTTTACATATTTAGTGCCCCGGGGAGGTGGTGGTCCCTGGGGCGTGTGGGGGGGCTCGAGTCCCCCCACACAGGTTTTAATTAAAAAAAGAGCCCCGGGGAGGTGGCGGTCCCTGGGGCAGAGTGGGGGGGATTGGGACTCCCCACGCATTTTTTTTAACAGCCCCGGGGAGGTGGCGGTTTCCGGGGCTGCAGGGGGTCCACGTCCCCCGCAGTTGTTTGTTAAAGCCCGGGGAGGTGGCGGTCCCCGGGGCAGCGTGGGGGGGATTGGGACCCCCCCACGCATTTTTTTAACAGCCCCTTGGAGGTGGCGGTCCCCGGGGCAGCGGGGGCCCCCATGGGCCCCTGCTAATTAATTGGCAGTGCCACTGGACCTGGCCCACCCGGGGGCTTTTTTTAAACGAAGCGCGGGAGCCCGCGCTTTGTTTTTTTTTTATAATTTCGTCGGGATTCGCGACCCCAACGCGATTTCCGCCGAAATTATTTTAAAAAAATTCTTTTTTTGGCTGAGCAGGCCTAGGGGTTCAGGGTGTTTCTAACCTGCCCCCTTTTATTGTTTTTTAACCTCTTTTTTCTGTTTTCTTGTGACTCGGTTCTACCGAGTCCCAAGATGGCTGCCAACACTTCCTGGTTTGGAGTGTTGGCAGCCAATTAGAATGAAGCTCGTGGTCGGGAGGGTTCGCGATCCCTCCTCTGCCACATATATCGAAACTTTTTCTTTCTTTCATTTCTCAGCAACTACTGAACGGATTTACACCATTTAACAAAAAGGGATCTTTCTGATCCAAGACCTAACTTTTTGCCAAATTTGGTGTAATTCCGTTCAGCAGTTCGGGCTGTAGCTTTGTCTAAAGTTTCCTATGGAAAATTACATGGGGAAAACGCGCTTTGGGACCCCCCTTTTTTCTCGGCCCCCGCTTGACGAATCACCCTGAAACTTTCAAGACAGGAGCTGACCGGAGCGCCCCACTAGTTTTGAGAATTTCGCAAAGATTCATCAAACGGCGCCAAAGTTATTGGGAAAACAAAAAACGCTTTTCCTATGGAAACTAGGTCCTAACTATAACTACCTACTGGCGACCGCCAGTAGGTAATATATATATATATATATATATATATATATATATATATATATATATATATATATATATATATATATATATATATATACATATATATACACTCATACATACATACATATTTCCTTACATGTCAGAATGTTAAAGTCACTATTCCTTACATTTATGACTGTTGTGCTTTCAAAGTTCAGCTCAGCAGAGCACAGTGGCTCTGCTGGCAACTATTGTTTGGAATTTATTTGGGTAATGTCAATACACTCTGTAGTCTTCATATGACATTTAAATTTTGCATACTCTACTATGGCTTTAAAGGAAAGTTAAATAGAATAATAGAGGGAAGCCCATTTTAGCATTAATTTGTAGGCTTGGGCACACAGGGTGGCAATGAATAGCAGTGTCACATCATAGAGAGACCTAATAGCACCAATATAAGATGCAGGAAAAGATGTAAAATCAGGGGTGACCTGTCTGGAACTCCCTGAAGAGCACCCCTCAGAATCAAGAAATGTCTGCTTACGGAAATAGTATACTAATGCGAAGGAGCAGGCAGAGTATACACTAGGAAAGGACAGACACAAACAGGGTAAACCACAAGAACAAGATAGAGAAGACAAAGCAACCTTAATGTGAACGTACAGGGAATAGAACGACTAATGGACAAGCACACTGTGTTACCACTAGGGGTGTATACAGGTAAGATTCCCACAGCAACAGGGAATGTCAATGTCTGTGAAGATTACTCTTACAGATAGCCACCCTGCAAACCTCTTAGAAAGGAGGCATCAGAAGTGATTCTGTATCTAGATCCCAGGGTACAAGCAAAGATTGGAATTACATGCACAAAACAAGCCCCTCATGGGTCCAGCAGCAGACACTGTGGCTATTTCTAAGTAAATAGAATTGACACATTGGCACAGTTAAGGCACTTAAGACTACATGTAGCACAAGACAAAGGGTGGGACTGAAAGCGCCTCCTGGAAACCAAGAGCCAACCTGTGTACAAAAGAAAACATTTATTCACAGATGAGGACAAAATACCACATTTACCCGACTCAAGAGCTCAAGAAAAGACTGCAAAACAAGCAATAGTAAGGGACCAAAGAGTAGGCCTGGGTGGAGCTAGATGAGATTCACTCTGCAGAATTCCGCTGAATTGCTGAAAAACTCTGTGTGATTCCGCAGTGTTCCGCAAGTCGGCGGCGTACCTTTGTCTAATCAATGATCTGAGACAGGGTGGATTTGTGCATTGCACAACAGTGCTATCAGTTCAGTTTTACTCAGCCACTAGGTGGCAGATCACCCTCACCCTCACAGCTGAAAATAATGAGTAAGAGTTTACCGAGAGACACCGTGATAACCCTCACACTGTGCCCACTCCAGAGTACATGCAAACCCACTTCAGTATTCCTCAGAATGAACAAGCCAACATGCATTTGTATTTGTAGTGGTCATTGTTGGCCGCAGTTTTATTAGGAATGCATGCATATACTTTTGTCATTACTTGCACAACCTTGGTCATAAATCATCCTTTGTGAAATGCCATACTTGGTCATAAATCATATGCTTTTGTTTGCCATACACTTTTGTTTGCCATAAATCATATGTACACCCCCAATTAGCAAATTGGACTGACAGTTCGTTGGTTAGTTCTTTTTGCAGGCTTATCTTGTCTCTTGTCCCTTGTGGGTCATCTCATTGTTCGGTTGGATTTGCGCTCTCTTTGCACAGGGGTAGCTTTCCTCCCCGAGTTTCGCCATTCTCTTGCCCGCTTTCCAGCACTGCGACACTGCTGTTCCTTGGGTGTGGGTGGGTGGGATAAAATTCTTGTTGTGCGCTGCTCCCCTGCTCCACGAAGATAGGAGCTGCCTTGGGGAGCGGCATTTATATCCCCATTTTCCCTTTCCCGACTAGCTGGTGGTTTCTTCCGATTGGGGGGTTTGTACCCCGCCCGGCCCCCCATTGGATGGGGGCCTGGTGCCTTCTTGGCGGTGGCAGCGCGGGGCACCTTTCCTGCTTCTGGGCGCTCCAATGCGCCACAAACCAGTTCTTTCCGGGGGCTCAGCATTGGTTATGGCGCCGGCCCTCGAGGCCCCCTTCAGGGGCGGCCTCTGCGATAACCCCCGCACTGTGCCCACTCCAGAGTACATGCAAACCCACTTCGGTATTCCTCAGAATGAACAAGCCAACATGCGTTTGTGTTTGTAGTGGTCATTGTTGGCCGCAGTTTTATTAGGAATATATGCATATACTTTTGTCATTACTTGCACGACCTTGGTCATAAATCATCCTTAGTGAAATGCCATACTTGGTCAATGCTGGAAAGAGTCCAGTTTAAGGCTCTATGTATTATGCATAAAGCACTTTCAGGCAAAGGTCCTCCCATTATCCAAGGCATTATACAACCTTATCGCCCCAAGAGATCTTTAAGATCAGGCAATAAACAACTGGCGGTAGTCCCAAAAATAAAAAGAACACGAAGCGGAGGACGTCGCTTCTCATTTAATGCTGCAAAACTGTGGAATCATCTACCTACCAATATTCGCCTGCAACTTAACCATTCGACCTTCCGAAAGCAACTTAAAACGTATTTGTTCCCTTAGGACTGCTTGTAGTGGGAACAGCAACGCTATCAGCGCTGGGATGCTCCCGAGTAGCCATGCGCTTTAGAAATGCCTTTTCATTCATTTAATTCATTTTGTTTGCCATACACTTTTGTTTGCCATAAATCATATGTACATCCCCAATTAGCAAATTGGACTGACAGTTCGTTGGTTAGTTCTTTTTGCAGGCTTATCTTGTCTCTTGTCCCTTCTGGGTCATCTCATTGTTTGGTTGGATTTGCGCTCTCTTTGCGCGGGGGTAGCTTTCCTCCTGGAGTTAGGCCCCAACTCGCTACCTTGTTAGACTCTTTTGTGCCCTGCCATCCGGTGGGGGCTGGGCTGCGAGTGCCGTCTCTGTTTGCTACCCCCTTTTTTGTTAGGCCCACTCACCCTGCCATGAGGCATCCCAAAGTGAGTGGCCCGATTCCCACACACCGCCCGTCGGTGTGCCTCTGTACCAACCATTGTACCCGTAGCTTTTTTGCCACGCCGTCAGGGAGGCTTACGTCTTTCTGCGGCTCCCCCTCCGCCTGCTCCCTTTGTTTTTTTTTTATTGCAACCTGCCAAGGCCATGGCGCCCCACAGGTTGCCCCAGAACACCCGCATTCCTTCTTCTGATAGATGGACTCCATCCCGCCCGTAGAGTTCCGGGCGGCCTGGATGGATGAGCCCGTGTCTGATACTTTCCAACCCATTGGTTCTGCAGAATTTGCTCACGGCTATGTACAGTTTCCTCCTTGAGTTTTCCACTGCCTTTTGTGATTCTGCTCCGCTCCATTCCCTTCTACTGATCAGCTCTGACCAGATGACGGCATTACTCCCGAACAACCTAGCTGCCTCTGTGAGGTCCCTCTGGATATCGTGGAGGAGTGCTTTCCTCCCCCGTTTTGCCAGGTCGTTGCCCCCCAGATGGATAATCAAGATGTCCGGATGCCATGCTGTGTCTGCCTGCAGGTCCGAGAGCGTCGCTGACAGCTGGTCCCATCTCATTCCTGGTTTTCCCAGCCATCGGATGCATGTGTCCACTGGCCTTCCTTCCTGCTTGTGGCCCCCTCGCCGCCACCAGGACTGCATTCTGGCTATGAAGGAATGGCCTACCACCCACACCAGGCGCGGTCTCCTCCCTGCTGGAGCAATGATCACAAATGTCAGCCTGCTGGTTACCCTTTTGGGGGCAGTGCCCCTGCCCCCCCGGAGCAGTCGGGGTGGCCCTATATTAGTTCTTGTCTCACGTAGGTCAGGTACGCTCGTGACCGTCATCTCCCTACTGCTTGAATCCCTGCCTCGGACATCCCGTGCTGTGCTGCTGATGTTGCTGCCCCGATTCTGAATGAGTGTGATCCAAAGGATGCTGGGGGTAGGCCCGCTCTGCTGAGGGCCAGGCGCATCACCGTTGTGAATTGGAATTTGCTTAAATGGCTACCGTCCTTGTGTTTGAACAGTGGCCCTTCGCCAGCTGGTCGCACCGCCATAAAAGCTCGCAACTCGCGTTGTCCCTGCTGCACTCTCTCCTTGCGAGCGCCCTTTCTCACCACCAGTGCGACCTTCTGATGTCCCGCACTTCCGATGTCCTGCACTTCCCCAAAACGCTGCGGCTTGCCTTTGGGACTCGCGTTGTCCCCGCTGCACTCTCTCCCTGCAGACGCCCTCACTTACGGCTTGCGGCATCGGCGGGCTGATTGCGGCCGTCCGATGTCCTGCTGGGTGGTTTCCAGCTGCCGCGCCACGGACTCGCCGGAGTTCTCGCACTGCCTCCGGCGAAGCTTTCTTTGTCTTGCTGGTGCTCGCACCTGACCGCCCACCACTTCCTTCTCCTCCTGGGCAGCCCCACGTCGCAGGAGCAGCCGCGATGTCAGGGCAGGGCGCTCACCCCAGGCTGCTTCCTTCTCCGGCCGTGAGAAGTCGATGGTGGAGGCCTGGCAAACGGTCTCATATGCACCTTCAAGCTGAGGGCTCCTTTCTACGCTGGCAGCCTCCGATTACCACAGCCAAGTGGAGGCGAGGGTAGGCAGCCTTCGTTTGTCCTTCACGCCGGCTGGCGGCAGCAGCGGTTGATCCCTGCGACGACGCGGTCACTTCGCAACGAAACTCCTCTCCAAGCTGAAACTGGTACGATAAAATTCTTGTTGCGCGCTGCTGCTGCTCCCCTGCTCCACGAAGATAGGAGCTGCCTTGGGGAGCGGCACTTATATCCCCCATTTTCCCTTTCCCGCCTAGCTGGCAGTTTCTCCCGATTGGCGGGTTTGTACCCCGCCCGGCCCCCCATTGGATGGGGGCCTGGCACCTTCTTGGCGGTGGCAGCGGGGGGGCGCGGGGCACCTTTCCCGTTTCTGGGCGCTCCAATGCGCCACAAACCAGTTCTTTCCGGGGGTTCGGCATTGGTTATGGCACCGGCCCTCAAGGCCCCCTTCAGGGGCGGCCTCTGCGAAAGTAACGGCATGCTTTGGTGACTGTAAGGGAATGTAATGTATGTTCCAGCTTATGTAAGCCTCTGTTTATGCTTTAGTGATTTAAGCACTCGACATTTCAGTGGACCATCCAGGCAAGTTTCGAGGACCCTGAGCGCCCTCCCACCCACCACTCCACACTCCTCCAGTCTTTACAGAACATATGGAACATCGAAACCCAGAGATGAGAAGAAAGTAGGGGGAGACTCTACAAGAGGACACTGATCTCTACCTTCGTGAACAGAATGTCGTTGTTGCACACATGCCAGCAAGGAAGGTGTAAACTGAAATACATCACTATCATTTAAATACCTGCCCAGTATTAGCCGCCCTGTCAAGAATCTAGCGAGTGTCATTACTCTGGGAAAGAGTACGGGTAAGAAGCGCAGGGTCTTTGTAAAACCCTCTTGTGTCAATCTGTGGGTTGACGTGAGAGAATAGACACACTCTAAGATGGCCGCCAAGTTTCCCTTAGTTTCAGTGCATTGTTTGGGTAGAGTTGCGAAATCTCGTGAGACTCGAGATTTCGAGTCGCGAGAGTGCGCATTCCACTGCGCACTTCAATTTGCTAGCCATGAAGAGAAGTTAGGTTTCCAGACGCTCTCCCAGAAATAATGTTTAGTGGGAAGCGAAATACCTAGGTTGTTCCTGTTTAGTCACCAGACTACCTTAGAGTCAGTTGAGGGTGTAATTACTTCCTCGTTTATCCCTCTAGTCAAGTAATTCCCCTCAGCCGCTCTAGTCACAGAGAGTTCAGAATTGTCGTTCCGAGTGAATTCACCTTCCGTGAATTGCACTTGAACTCTCCGCATCTGTTCCAGCGTTGAAGTTCGGCTGGTCTCCATTGCCGCCAATCTTCGGTAGGCTTACCGTCGAGCACCGGCGTCCAGGGAATCAAGTGCGGGTCCCGCGAGTCTCGCGCTCATTCTGCAGTTTTCAAGTAAGCCACATATTACAGTACTTTTCTGCAACAGTTGGAGTGAGCGCTTTCAGCAGCAGAGCAGACGCATAGCGCACCAGCCCAAGCTACATCCGCCCTTCCTTCCTAGCATTCCTTCCTATTCTGTCCTCCCTCTCTTAACTTCCTTGTACCTTTTTGCGCGTTTTCCTTCTGTGAAGCTTTGCGCTTGGAATCCCTCAGGAATCATTTACTGGTACCAGTAGTGAAATAACAGTTCAAGAGAGACATTGACTCTAGCAGAAGACAGGATTACTCCTTCAAGAAACTTACAATTTCATAACTGTGACTACCTATTTTGAGCAGTATTAATTACAGAATAACACCAATCATCTTAGGTAGGTATAATCCAGTATATGGGTAACCTGTTCTAGTGAGGAAGGGTACAGAGGTTAACTTTGGCATTGTATATCCCTATATGCAGTAGGTACCTTGATGCTACCATATAAGAGAAAGAAGAGAAGCAAGAGCTCAAGATGATTCTGGTAGGGGGGTATACATGTAATGGTGATTAATTAGAAAGGGAAGGTCTATTTAGGTTATCCTGAAGTTATATCTCCATCTGTGCATTCGGAACTCCGCAGCCGCCAAGCAGAGTCTGAAGAAGAGGGAGCCAGGACCAGCCCGAGTGTCTTTTCTCTGTCCCAATCCCCTTTCCCCCTTCCTGGAGCAGCTGCATATACGCAGTGGGTTCTGGGGAGTGGGCATTGGGAATTTGCTACGTTCTGCCTCCGTGGAGACTCTGGTGCCTTGACACGCCCTGGCTCTGTGTGCATCCTGGTTGTGCTGGGGGAATGAGCTGAAGTGTATAAGGAAGGGCACACCCAGGTGTGCAATGCCCCACTAACTCCTCCTTCCACACCCATCTGTGGTCAGAGGCAGTGACAAAAAATATTATAACAAATGTCAGAGGACAGCCTGCCTCTTGTTGGGACATCTGCAGTGCATTCTATCTCCCAGTGTATTGTGAGATCTGTAGTTTGCATTCTGTGGCATCCTTCAGTCTCCCTTCCACTCAGTGCCTCCCTGATGCCATGCCCCCCACTCTCATATTGTAGCTCTTCGTATACTATTCACATGTGTAGTGCCTATAGCTTGCCCACAGTTACTGTTACACACAGTTAACGGGAGTCATATCATCATGCACTCTCCACTTAAACAGGTCATGAAACATATATAATTAGCACCAGTAATATCCACAGTTAACATCTACCTTCTGGAAAACTCTGAGTCCCAGCAGGTGCTGCAGTTTCAGAGAGGCACACCTGAAGGCTAAAGCCAGCGCCCACAAAGCCCCAGCAGCACCTCAGCGGCAGCCTTCCATGTCATGCTGGTGTGAGAGAGGAGGTTTGCGTAGGTTGCCTTTCAGGATTTAATTTTTCTGTGTAGGTCGGTTACACATATCTGGCACAGGGAGCCAACGTGATGAGACTCGGGACTTCAATTACATGCCCATAAGAAAGATGGTGACCTTGATGTAGCATGATGGGAGGTGGGATCACTCAAAGTCACTTCCTGTTGCAGCTGCACCAGAGTTAAAGATAGCAGCTTTGGGAGTACTGCCAATGGTGGAGAAGCAGCAGGAAAGGCTGACCGGTGACGGCGAGTCTAAGAAGGTAAACAGCTAAACGGCACAAAGATGAAACATAACCCGGGGAGAGAAGAAAAATGATCAGCAATGATGGGGAAACCTGAGGAGTGGGTGGTTAATGAGTTTAAAAAGGAAGTTTGGCGCACATCAGTAATCTCCACTCTGCCGGCAGTAGGAAGAGTTTTTGGTGAACTCTGTGCTCCAAGTGAAGCGTGGAGTGTCATAATGGAAGCATGGCATACAAGGAAAAATTAGAGATCCAATGGGGCAGGACAAGCACAAGGCTTTTAGGAACTGTGACAAGCAAGAGCCTAGAACTTCAAGGGAACTAGAGACTGCTAGAGAAACACTGAGAAAAGGAACATAAACAAGGGGCAAAATATAGATGACGCGTAGAAAATATAAGACCTACTACAAATAAACAATTAAATAAAGGGAATTAATAGCAGGAACAAAAGGATCAAACTGGGAAAATTAGAAAGGGAGCAGCCCAGGACTGCACCTTGCTGTAGAAAAAAGGCAGACAAGGTGAGTAAAGCAAAAGCAATGCAGAGCCTAGAGAAATCTGTAACAAGCTGCACAGGAACAAGACACAGGCTCTGGTAGAATAAAGGCAAGAACTTGACATGAAAACAGGCAACAAGAAGTCTGGTACATAGAGGATCAAACCTCAGTGCACGAACAAGGAGCTTCATCATGTGGCAGCTTATAAGTAGTTCCAGGAAGCATCAAGTTCAGAGCAGAGTCACATGACTGGGCTGAAGAAAACTGGTCACAGGTATGTGCAATTCCCACCTCTCGCAAGCCATGGAGAAGAGAATCCAGTCCTGAGGAGCAGCAGGACTACTCCCATTGGAGGCAATGCACAGTGGATGCCAGGTCTTATTGAATACGTGGCAGAGTGTCATGAAACCTGAAGACCATGGAAACAAATGTAGGTTTTCCAATGTGTCCAGAATTTAAATGGAAGCAGGCAGAAGTCATGCATAGACTTTGCATGAGTTTAGTGGTGATTTCCAGGCTGCAGTTGGTCCTTGTACAGTACCCTCTAGAACTAGAACTATGGCGTCATAACATGATCGGGCAGAAAGGGCAGATTTCCTCCATATTGGTACATTTACTGCCCCTAGCCAAAAGCCAAGAATACCAAACAATCTGTTGATAGGCTTCCCTGCACGGGTAATAGACAAAGGAACATTTGTTACATCTGCAGTTGTACCTGTGGCCTATTCTGCCTCCTGTGCCATAGTTTTGTCGGTCAGTTCTGTCCTCAAGGAAACCAACAAGCAGAAACAGCTGACAGCTTTTAGTTTGGTTCTCCAGGCCACTGGTCATCTACTCACTAGTGAACCCTCAAATCCAGTATTTTGTTTAGGCCTCATTTCCAGCCTGTGAAATGACAAGGAGTCACCTGCAGGTTCTAGGACCTATCTTGACACAGTCCGGGACCTTTAAGCATATTGAGCCATGGGAGAACAAAGCCTCCCACTGCCAAGCCTTCCAGTGCTTAGTGAGGCACAGGACCTAAGATTCCCTTCTCGCCTGTCATTGCCAGGCCTTTACAAGGGTCCCTGGCTATGGAAATCAATTCCTGACATTCCTTTCCTTGGACAAACTCTCATGTCTCTAATCGACTGACTAAGAAACCTCAATGAGGCATCTCAGACCTCCTAGTGCTTTCAGCATGTGGAATACAACTTTAGGCTGCTTTCAGCATGTGGAATACAACTATAGGCTGCAGACATTTTTCTTCCACTTGTGTATTCAACATCTCAGAGTAGACTATCTGAAACTGGCCTTTCAGTTCAGGGTCTGTACACTGACACCAAATACTTGCCTGGCAAAGTTTCTGTGTGGACACTTAGCATATTTGAATAGTGGCACACTCTGTGCCATGTAGGGGTCTGCTTGGTCCTGGTCTCCTGTCTCCGACAATGCAGGTACCAGCTTAAGGAGAGAAGTGGCATTACTAGCACCAGTCTTAGGGTCCTCTCTTCTCACAGCAGGTACCCCTAGTCCACTGGTACTCAACTGTGGAGTCTGTAGCACTCACCTTCTAAACATTAATTTCCCTTCTGGTCTCTACATCCTATCCCTATGGTGAATACCCTCAGAAACTTCCCTTGGGGCAACTAGTATGCTCTCACCCACTGGCTCCTTTACCTCCTGCGGCAATTCACTGACAAAGATTCATTTTAAAGGCAAAGGAGGACATACAGCTACTGTCCTCTGGGCAATTAGCACCCTCCCCATGGTCCTTCCTTTTCCTAAAGATTTCTCCCTGCAGGTAATGTTTTGGGAGACCAGATTTCCACAACCAGGTGTGGTTGGTACAGGTACCCTATAGAACTGTGTGCTGTGATCCTCTGGAAGTACTGCCTAGAACTCACACAGATCATCAGCTTACCTTCTGGTTCCAATCCACCTCCAAACTATGGGACACTAAGGCATAGTGCGCCCGATCCTTTTGTAAATCACCTCCCCAATCACTACTTTAACCTCCCTTTCAGATTGCTCACTGAGTGCCTTCCTACTGCATGAAGAGTCTCCCTTTTTGTGACCTGAAAGATTACAGCCAAAGCACTTGCCCCTCTCTAATGACTTCATTCCCACTTGGTTCCCACCTTTCTGCTCAGCTGAAATAGGTTGGGATTCTTAAGAGTGTTGTCATTTTAATACAACACAAGTATGTTGTTTCAGAAAACAGTCTATAAGTTTCAATAGTTTGGGGGGGCGGAGCTAGCTCGCGACCGAGATGGCCGCTTGAGTCCTGAGCTCCGCGCTGCTGTCTGAATATCCGTTAATAATCCGGCAGTTTCGGCCCAGCTGCCCATGCCCCAAGGTCCTGTGAGCCGTAGGACACTGCCCGCTACCTGGGAAGCCGCTGCCTGGACTCTGCAGACCTGCTAAACCGGAGTTAGGAATGAACGCGGCGGGCTGGAGACAAGGCCCGGCATCCCCGGCCTGAAGTGAGCCTGAAAGCGGAGCTGCGTCACGAGGCGTGCGGCTCGCCATGCTGACACCCTGCGGTGGCTGCAATTACGCCAGCTGGTGGACACCGGTGGACACAATCCGGCCTCGAAGCTTGCCGCGACCCCAGGGAACACCACAGTGCGGCTTGCCAGGCGAGTGAAAAGGCGGTGAGCAGCCTGCTACGAGCCCCCCCCTGCCGCGAGTACAGCGGTGTGAAGCGCGCCGAATGCGCGGATCGACGGCGGGGGAACACTGAAATAGCTGACTCAGAATCGGCCCGGACCCCTGAGCCGGTAGTTGGTGCCCTCATTGCCCTGGGGGGGACGCCACGTGTGCGTCCTGTGACTGGTGCGGGACCGGCTCCAAAGCGCTGCCTTGATCCAGCACCCTAAGCCCCACACAGCCGACGAGCGAGTCGATATTTAACTACACTCTGACTGCGACCCCCTGCACCACTCAGAGACCTGGAGGTGTAAAGAGGGGTGCAAGCCAGGAAACACCGGGGACCTGAGGCCTGAAATTAATCGAAGGGCCGCAGTGAGGGTGGTAGCCTCGCGTGGACCTGAGTGGGCTGGATTGATGTGAGGTGAGGAAATCCCTGAAGGTCAGTGCCAGCCCCGGGCGAGGCCCCGGGAGAGAAACCCGGCGTGGAGCACCATACGCGACCAGCCCACTCTGCTACTTAGAAGATAGATACTGGCAAGAGGAGAACCCCTACTGGGAGCGGTACGGTTGAGGAGCACACAAGACACCTCCTGTCTGTACAGCCTTGGGAGAGTCAGAGAGCCCCGGGGGAAAAACGGCAGGGCACGCGTCTGGGGGCCTAAACGGAGCACCAACATAAGCAAAGTAGACAGGGCGCAAACCAAGCTCACTTTCGAGCAAAAGAGCTCGAAGTCCCACGACGCCGCGATGGCAGACCCGCCCAGGTCACGCACACCTGAAGAAGAGGACACAGGCCCAGATATACGCACGATGCTCCTATCCATGGAAAAAAACCTCAACAGCGGCTTGGCCTCGTTGGGCACGAAAATGGACGCCCTGTCCTACAGGCTAGATAGGATGGGGGAATGGCTAGATAAGCAAGCAGAAAGGCTGGACATGACGGAGAGAAGACTGACAGAAGTGGAGGAGGCGCACACTGTGCTTGATGCCAACCCCGCGCAGCTGGGGAAGGTAATGCGCCTCTTGCAAGACAAAGCAGAAGACTTGGAAGCCCGCTCACGACGCTGTAATTTGAGAATTACGGGCCTGCCCGAGACGACGGCCACAGGAAATATGGAACAATTTATAGAAAAATTGCTTACCACGTTGCTGGGTGAAGGGGTCTTCTCGCACATGTTTGTGGTGGAAAGGGCGCATCGCTCCTTGGGCCCAAGACCCCCCCCCGGGAGAGCCACCCCGCCCGATTATAGCAAACTGCTTAACTACCGAGACAGGGATGTGGCGCTCAAAATGGCACGTGAAAAACGAACACTGACGTATGAGGGCTCTGTTATCTCCTTGTTTCCGGATTTTACTATCCGAGTGCAGGAGGCACGCAAGCAGTTTGCACCTATGAAAAAACAGCTGCGAGACCTAGAGCTAGACTATGCCATGTTGTACCCTGCAAAGCTGCGAGTGAATAGACAAGGACACTCCCATATATTTACAGACCCGAAAGTGCTGCAGAAAGCCCTAAAGGACTGGCACAAGGAGCGTCGCAACGGCCCGGAACGCCACCTGCAGGATGAGGCGACTGGGGGAGCCCTGGAAGACCAAGACTGAAATAGAAGCAGCCTGACTACACGATGAGTGCCATGAAAAGCAATATGTAACTAATTGCTGGGAAGTTTGGTGGGTGGGATAACTAAGTTGAGTTAGTTCTTTGCGTTAATTGATCATTGCAGGTCTCAGATGGGACTTTTTCTCTTCAGAACTAATGTTGTCCATTACGCTGTGCAAATGTGAAGCGATGCCTAGTGTCTGTAAGGGGCATCGAGACCAGGTTGGAAGGACTACTATTGGGTCCGTGCCCCTGTCGCTTTGGGGAAGAGCCGGGTGGCTGCATCGGGGTATGTGCCTCGAAACTCTCCTGACATAGAAAGGGCAGGCAGGGTTGAGGCTGCTGCTTTTCTTTGGTAGACGGCGGGCGCGGAGCGGGACGAGGGGGTCTTATTTCACTACTATCACCACCCTTTTCCGCTTTTAGTAGTATACCTAGCGGTTGAGCTACCTCCGCCCGCGAGTGCCATGCACCCAAGGGGTATCTTTTGGGGGGGAGGGGGGAGAGGCAGCGGGTGGGTCTGGGAGTTGAATTGGGGAAGGATGCACGACCAAGTTGGGGGAGGTCTGCAGTGGGAGGGGGGAGGGCAGGGAGGGGACGAATTCAGATGGTTTTGTTGGATTGTGAAGTTAACACGCCTTGCACAGGTTACACACGTGAAACACGAGCGAAGAAGATTAGAGAGCACTATGCCTATAGGTACCCACCATGGCATCACCTAGGGTGACTGGCGCTCCGCCACAGATAGATTCCCTGCGCGCTTTGACGTGGAATGTTAGAGGGTTGAACGATCACCGCAAACTGAGAAAGGTGCTGACCTACCTGAACAGGCATAGCATAGACCTAGCCTTACTGCAGGAAACACATCTCCCTCAGACAAGCGGGTTACTGCGCAGCAGGGGGCTGTTTGGTAATGTTAATACCTCCGGATTCACGACACACGCGCGGAGAGTACTGACCTGGGTGAACCCTAGATCAGACTATACGTTAGAACTGCTACACGCCGATGGTGGTGGACGTTTTGTAATTTCTAGATGCCGGGGTGGGGGCCTGAACCTAATCATAGTGAATATCCATGGTCCCAACTATGACTCCCCTGCATTTTACATGACAGTGGCCGATATTGCCTATCGCTTTCAGGACGCTCAATTCCTCTGGGGTGGGGACTTTAATCCAGTCAGAAGCCCAGTGCTAGACAGATCTGCCGGTCCGGCGCGAAAGCCCGCGGCTGCGGCGCAAACACTAGAAAAAATTATGATTAGCAGGGACCTCTGCGATGTATGGCGGCAGCGCTATCCCAACGAGGGAGGATTCACGCATTATTCGGCCTATTATAATTTGCACACCCGAATAGATTATTGGCTGGCTACCGAGTCTCTGACGACACAGATACGCCAGTGTCAGGTGCTCCCGAGAACGCTTTCGGACCACTCGCCCCTGCTAATGGTCCTAGCTACCCCTAAGAAAACGATACCACCCTTTACTTGGCGCTTCCCTCCCTACTCATTGTTAGACCCCCTCTTCAAAGAGGAACTGGCAGAAGCCATAGAGTCTTTTTTTGAAACTAATATTGGATCCGTTGATAGCTTCCAGACAATCTGGGAGGCATTTAAAGTATATATACGCAGTGAGACTATGGCAAAGCACTCAGGCGTGCTTTGAGCTATTAGGAAACGGCTAGCGGACTTGGAACAGAAGTTAGCGGCGTTGGAGCGGAGACAGGTGAC
Source organism: Calotriton arnoldi (assembly GCA_963921515.1). NCBI lineage: Eukaryota > Metazoa > Chordata > Amphibia > Caudata > Salamandridae > Calotriton > Calotriton arnoldi. Next base: position 148,036 of record CAWUFW010012544.1, on the reverse strand, counting down.
GGATAGTAATAACGCAACTGCGGAGGAAATAAAGGTCACACTCGGTGAATATCACGACGCTGCAGACAGCGAAGTGAAACACCTGGGCAAGTACGGCACGCACATATGGTGAGGGTGACCGCCCGGGCTCGGTGTTGTCACGAATTTTGAGAGATAAAAGAGGCAGGTCCTGGATCTCAGAAATCAGGTCGGCTGAGGGAGTAATGCTCACCGACGACGCAGACATAGCACAGAGGTTCAAACAATACTACTCAGGATTATATGCATCCAGATCGCCGGGTACGGATGCGGACATCCTAGAATATTTGGAACACATTAAGTTGCCATTCCTCACGAACACTCACAGGGAAACACTCATGCGTCCCATAGAAAAAGAGGAAATTGTGGAAGCACTAGCGGGAATGAAGTCAACCAGCGCTCCGGGGGCTTTGGCCTCACAGTGGGCTTCTACAAGACATTTCTTGACTTACTGCTCCCATACCTCTCCACACTGTTTGATGATATGTGTGTTACGGGGGTCATGCCCCGATCCATGTTAGAGGCCCTCATTGTTGCCATTCCTAAACCGGGCAAGCCACCAGAGGAATGAAGTTCGTATCGCCCCCTCTCACTGTTGAATGTAGACACCAAAATCTTTGCCAAAATACTCGCTAACCGGTTGGCACCCTTAACTCCTCTGTTGGTGGCGCCGGAGCAAGCTGGGTTCATCCCAGATAGGAACTTAACATATAATTTACGAACAGTGTTTGGAACTATACAACATATCAGGCAGGATACTACAGCTGTGGCGGTCTTCCTCAATATGGAAAAGGCCTTTGACTCGGTGGAGTGGCCCTTCATGAGACACGTATTAACTAGGATGGGACTGGGAATGGTATTCCTACAATTAATCGGAGTGTTGTACAATGCACCCACAGCGCGAATCCGCATAAGTGATCTAGTCACAGACCCCTTCCCTATAACTAGAGGGACTAGGCAGGGCTGCCCATTATCACCCATTTTGTATGCGCTGGTTGCCGAGCCTTTGGCGTGTGCACTTAGAGAGTATCACGGGCATAAAGGTGTCAGATTTTCGTCCTACGAGATGATAGTGTCTACTTATGCAGACGACACTTTGCTGTATATCCGGGACCCGGAACGGAATCTCGCCTCAGTACTCAGAGAGGTGGTTCGATTTGGTGCGTTGTCGGGCTTACATGTCAACTGGCCCAAGTCTACTGTCTTTCCACTCACCCCTGCAACATCGCAGTTTGAGATGGACTACCCACTGCAATGGACTACAGAGTCGATAAGATACCTGGGAATCCAGTTGCACACGGACTCAGAAATTGTGTTGAGGGAGAACTATGGCACTGCCATGGCTAAACTTGAGGATGAAGTTGAATCCTGGATTCGTCTGCCGCTGTCGCTCATGGGCTGCGTCTCCATCATGAAGATGGTGATATTGCCCAGATTTTTGTTCCTATTCATGAATATTCCCATTGTATTATCCAGAGCCTTCTTTTATAGACTCAACACAACAATGATAAGACTAGCGTGGGCGGGTAAACAAGCGCGCGTGCAATGGCGGATACTAACGCTCCCGTACCATATGGGGGGACTGGGAGCACCAGACTTAGAAGTATACTACAGGGCGGCACAGGGAGCACAGGCGCGCCACTGGATACATGGCCCGCCTGACGTGCCATACCTACGGATGGAAAGGCTAATCGCTAAACCACTTCCCTTACCAGCCACACTGTTTGAACCCGTGGATCGTAGAACCGGAATCTTGGACTCCATTAATTCGACGCGCCATGCTTAGCACAATATACTGCACTTGCAAGCAGGAGCACTGCTCTATTCGCCCTTGATGCCGATCGAATTGGCGTTGTGGTTGGGTCCCTGTGGAGATAGTGGGGTTACCCGTGTGCTACACACAATGGGCATAGACACGATGGGGGACTTATTCCAGGAAGGCGTGGTTAAGACGTGGGAGCAGGCCACAGACGCGCTGGGAACCACCACACTGTTGCAAAAGTTTCAGTTCCACAGAATACGTAGGGCCATGTGCGGTTTGCTAGGCGAAGATATGGGAGAACCCCCTGAGGTGCTGGAGCTTTCCTATGTAATAAAAGCCACATCCCCACGGAAAGCAGTCTCTGTGATATATGGCTTAGCCATGACACATAGGGCCCACCAATACACTAAGGCCAGAATAGCCTGGCAACAGGATTTGAAGCTTACGATAGACGACTCAATGTGGGACTACTGCTGCACCAGCACCCGGCGCATCTCATTACATGGCAAACATAGATTAATTCATTTCAAATACATCAACAGAGTGTACTACACCCCAGAAAGGCTCCACAGATATGGACTGAGGGAGGATGCGAATTGCGACAGATGTCGTGCACACCCAGCGGATTTCCTGCACCTTGCGTGGCTATGACCGGGAGTATTTAATTTCTGGGAGGCTATCTTTAGAGAACTAAGCCAGGTGATCGATAGGGAGTTAACACCTGACCCCGCGCTTGCCTTGATTGGATACTCTAAACCTATCCCTAAAGATATACGAAGGCTAGTAGATATGGGGCTTCTTATTGCAAGGCGCAGAGTAGCGATGTGCTGGATGAGAGGCCCGACCCCCACAGTGGCACAATGGTCGCATGAGATGCTGTACTGCAGCATACAAACCGAGACTTACAGTGAATTGCTCCCACCGCGAAACAGACCCAAGAATTTCTGGGGGCTCTACAAGGCACACAAACTAAAGAATACGGAGGGACTGGGAAGAGACGGCGAGGTTGATCCTGGAGATACGGTTTTAGAGCGTAGCCCCCCCCCCCCGCGCCACTGCTCCCAGTAGGGTCATTGAGCAGCCCACTGTGAAGCGGAAAATAGGGAGCCACTTTGTACCGGACACACACGCAGCTAGGCGATACTGGTCCTTAGAAGATGCGAGCACTGAAGTAGAGGGAGTGGCGCCCCTGCTTAGCAACCGGCAGGTATTACGAGGCCTATGGGGGCAGAGGAGTAGTTGTTTCACCTGTGTAGACGCACTCATAAACGTAGGTTATGCTAATGAACCGGAAGGGTACCACTGTGAGAGGGTGTACGAGTTAGTATTGATACAACGTTGTCAAATCGCTGCCTGCCCAATGGGTTGTTGGCTAATAAGCTGTGTTAACGATTTTCCTGGTAACAAGCCGCCAGCCCCAGGGTTGTAGGCAAGAGGCTGTGTAAGGCTGAAAACAATAATAAAAACTTTAAAAAAAAAAAAAAAAAAAAAAACAATAATAAAAAAAAAGTTTCAATAGTTTGTGGTTACCAGTCAACTTTCAGGCAATGGTACGTAATGTTTCCTGATTAAGGGACATCCCTTTTTAAAATACAGGGTCCCTCACTCACCCAGGTGGCATGCTTCATCATTGGGACCTGCTCCTTATCAAATCGGGGTGAAATACCAGACAGGCATCCTTTCTGAGCTCTTTATCAGAGATATTTTATCCCAAGTTCAAGAAGCCAGTATGGTCTACTGAACTGATCCCATGTGAGAATTTTCTCTTTAGAAAGTCTGTTAGCGGGGTCCTCCATCATAATCTTGTAGTTTTTTTGTATCTTTGTGATTTTGTTGATAGGATCCTCCTTCAAAATCTTGTAGCTTTTTGTTTCACTTAAATACCCTTGACTCGAGAAGCGGTATGACGGACTGATCAACCTCTCTTCCCCTCCTGTTTATATATGGTTGTCATTTTTAGCCTTCTGGTTGGAGCCTGAACCAACCGTCTTGTGGTCAATGCCTGGTACCTTTGTGGACACTCTGGTGTTGAGTCACAAGAGAGCCTTTTACCTACAATTCCTGGGATCGCTAGCTTAGAATCAATCAGGTGCTAGTGCAGTTATGTAAACCATTGATTCAAAATGTGATCTCACATAAACAAATTACACAGCCCATCATAGTCATTCTTTTTGCTGCCCTTCACCCAACCTTCTACTGATGTTAATGAAGCATCAACATAATCTGACCAAGACTGATGGGACTTTTTAGAAATGTCCATAATCCTCTGGTAGCTATTCTCAGGAGCAAACCCAAACTTGTGAACAAGGGTGCATTTATGACTGTACTGATAACTCTCTGACTCCTCTATGTTCAAGAAAGCTTTCATCACCAAGGTAGGTATGTTGACCCTCAGGTCAACGTCCCGAACCGCCATATGTAACTTATGCATTTTAAGGTAATCTCATATTCATCGGTTAACATTATCCCTAAACACATAGCTAAGCACATTAACCAAAGGAAGATTATGGCATAAATGCCCCTATTCTGGGTACCACATTGTCGCTAACACCATCCTCACAGGACTTGTATGCACACATTATATCCTAGTGCACTTGCAATAAGATGGACAGGATATCTATCATGCTTGTGACAGAGCACACATCAAACGTACTCTAAATCAAGCCCTACATTTTATAAACTAATGGTAAAATAACTTTGAATCATCCTGCTATCATTCCCTCAATAGAAGATCTGAAAAAATAACTTTAATAATACATAGGCCTCTTATTGGAGAAGTTAGCCTAAACCTGCACATTGGCAAAGAGCTTTTAGGTCTTCAATCTTTGTAAGGGCATCTATTTCAAACATGTAATGTGCTTCTTTTGTATACTTTGAGCACCTTGTCTTGCAGAATTACAAGTTACATTATAGGGACGACTTATCAGTATTTAAAAATGGGTTTCCTGGGCGCATACCACATTTCACTGCAGTGATTTCAAACTGCCGCTCAGAAAGAGCATAGTGGTGCTCCTGGCAGCCATATATTTTTGTCTTGTATGTGGGTGGTGTAATTACACACTGCTGCTAGTATAAAGAATTGAGCTTCCACATCACTGGTGCAATTTCTGCACCATCTATTGTGGCCTTATAGAAATGTTAAATAGACCTGTTGGGTGAAACCAATGTTACCAATACCATTTTAGGGCCACACACACTGTGGCACTGAACACCAGTGCCACATTGCATGAAGTGCTAGTATCACCTAACAGCAGGGTCCAGGAAAAGATGTAAAATCAGAGATAACTATGTAGAAAGAGTATATTTCCTCCAATTTGTAACACTGTGTGATGTGTGCTTTACATGCCTGTGTTGTTCCGTGTAAAATGCATTGAACCATGATTTAAGCAGGGTATTGACTCAACAAAATAACAGCTTCATGGTTGGGCATCTACCTCCCAAAACTACACAATCCATCTGGAAGGCTGTCTGCCAGAATGTCTTTTGATCAGGGAAGAGAAGTTTACTATTTTACTGTGGCAAAAAGTGGGTTTAGTAGATTTTGCGGGTCTCCTGTTCAGGTCATGGAACCTGCCAGTGGATAATATCATTGGTTGACTTGTATGTTGGTGGAAAGTTTATTGTTCTTTACTTTACATTAATAATTGTTCCTGAGATGCACCATTTACATTTAAGTTTACTATGACGCTAAAAATTGTTAACGTGAGGGTCTATGGCCCTATTTTAAATTGATTGAAGACAGACTACTGTTTGAGCTAAAGTACTTGAAAGCTAAGATTGATGACAGACTGTTTAAGTTATCTCTTTCGACATTGTTTGAGAGATAGCCTTGCAGAAACATGTCTGCTTTCTAAATTGTTTTTGGAATGACAATGAAGAATAACATTAACAAATGTATTACATATGGCATGCAGATTTCTCATGGCCAGTTTGGAAATTTTGTAAGTAAAATGATGGCTTTATTAAAATCCATGATAAAATTACCCAATTGTCTCAGATGCTGACTGCGTCTTAGTTTAAGATTTATCTGTGCATCTGCTCCTCCAGGCTAGCAGTACTTTCAGTTGATAGATTGTGTAGACCTGGGCCCTCAGTTCATGTGGCCATGTGTTATGTGTGATAATAATCACACCTGTTAAATAAAGACCCCTTGTGTATATATCAGGTGTGATAACCACAATTTCTGAAATTTACTGGGCAATTTTCCCTCAGAAGGTCTGACTTCCAATTTGAAATCTAGCTGGTAGATGTGGTTTTTATGACACCCAATATGTGTGACACCCCTCCCCGAGCCATTAATGACCCGGGGACCCAATTCCCCGGGGCCAGGTCACTAGGTTTCCCTGCCCACCGGCGTGTGCAGGGGAACCTGTGTTTGCTCCTGATTGGCAGGATCATCTTTGAAATTCCGCCCAAATGGGAGTAAACATAAAGCCTGCCCCCCGCCGGTGGGAACTTTGAAAATGTTCCTGCCGGCTGGGAGAAGACTTTTGATCTGTTTCCCTGCCCGCACAGAAGTAGGCAGGGAAACAGATCAAAATATTGCTCTTGCCTAAAGAGAGCAGTATAAATAGCTGCTCCCTGTGGGCAGAAGCAATTCAGTCTCCCGCTGCATGTAGAGAGCTGGCTGATGAGGTGGTTGATGGGGTCCCCAAAGCCAATAATGGCTCAGGGACTGGCCACCTCCCCTTTATTTTAACTCCTTCTGTGCCATGGAGCTAATGGCCTTGATTCATCAGGACCCTCTTCTGTGGGGTTTCCAAGGGGGTGGCGACTGGGAAGAATGGATCTCCCTGTATGGTGACGACATCCTGTTGTATGCTACGCTGCCTCGCTTCACAGTGGACACAATTCTCCACATTTTTCATCTTTTTTGGGAGTTATTCTGGATACCAGATTGATGAGACAAGCCCCTCATTTTCTCTCTAGCTGGTGGAAGCCCAGTCTTGGCCGTCAGGATGTATGACCCCGGTCATGATGAACGGTTTTCAGTTCATGGGCATTTATGTAACCAGAAGTGCTGGGGAGTTTATGCAGAGGAACCTGCCCCCTCAACTGGAATGCCTCAGTAATGATATGGCGCATTGGTGGACACTTCCGGTGTCCCTGATAGGATGAGCCATCCTCTTTAAGATGATGGCCCTTCTCCGACTGCTATACCTCCTTCAAAATACCCCATACAGAGTACCACCCAACTTCTTTTGCAAGGTTAATAGTGAGCTCCATAAATTCCTATGGGACGGGGGTAGCTCACGCATTTCCCTCAGTAAGGTTCAGCGAGGGGTGTTTGAGGTTGGGCTGGTGATCCCCGACATGCACACCTATTAATAGGCAGCATAGTTGATCATAATAAATGACTGGGTGTGCGGGGACATGAAAGACGCACCCTATCGAGTTGATCGGGAGGTTATGGGAGGCCGAGGCTACCCGACAAGCTTTATAGCAAGAAATGGGACAGTTTGCTACTGATAAGCATTCAGACAGTTGTGAGGGCATGGAGAGAGAACAAAAGTTTCCTAGGGCTGGGAGGGCAAGCTTACAAACAGGACCCCACTCTGGGATAGTGAGTTGCTATGAGAAGTCGGGAACCTACAGGGTTTTCATAAAAGGGGGCTGATAGGCATAGATTACCTTAGAGACATTTGGAGAGGGGGTGTACTACTGACCTTTGAGGACCTACAGAGAGAATACAAGATGAGGAAAACAGAACGGTTTAAGTTCTTGCAGTTTGGTCATGCATTAAGGCACCATGTGCTGGAGGGAGAGCAATTGGAGTCAACCCCATTGGAAGACTGATTACTGTTGGACCCTATGCCAGACAAGGTGATCTCCCTGACTTATAAGAAATTAATGAACAACTGCCCTGACCCTCTGCGGTCCCTGCGAGAGGCATGGGAAGGGGACATAGGACTTTTTGAAGATGACGATTGGGTAGATGCTCTCCAGACACAGCCCTCTGTGCTAGAATGTGTGGAATGGTAGGTTTGTTTTTTAATATCCTCTGGAAATGCCATGTGATCCAGCAATACTGGAAGGGGGTGGTGCAAACTATGGCCAAAGTCACAGGTCTCACACTCCCATTGGAGGACAGATGGCATTTATTACACATAACGGGAGATGAGGCCTGGCCCAGATATTTGACGATCTGGTTGATGTTAGTGGTCAGGGTGGCTAAAAAGAACATAGCGAGGGCACAGGGAGCAAGTAGACCCCCAAGTGTCCAGGACTGGGAAAATGACCTAGACTGGTGCCAAAAGTGGAGCGGGTGATTTATCAAAATCAGAGCTGACTGAGAAAATTTTAGAAAGTTTGGAGCCAATGGTGCATGTACAGAGAAACATGAAGGGTTACCATGGTGAGGTTGGGGGTTTTTGAGGCTTGGCGGGTGAATGATGACAATAGTACCTGCATTGAATTAGAACCATACCTATGTGATCTATACTGCTGTTTCTTATTAATTGAGACTGCAATGATATCATTCCTTTTCCTCACAAAGTGTTGCTCTATTTGTACAGGAGTGTATTAATGTCTGTGTACTGAGCAACTGTTTAATAAAAATATATATTTTTTAAATTCAAGGGAAAACACTGGATTCCAGGACGACTACTTTTATTGAAAATATTAATTGAACTTGACTGTTTGATGGACTTACGCTGGTAATGGTGACCTACTGAGGTGATACATAGGGAACATTTAATCAGAACACTTATTTCCCAATGATTTATAAAGACTGGAACCTCATACTCCCTGGGGGAAAAGGGGTTTTAAAGTGTTAGTAATATAAGGAAATGGTCAACAGTAGAGGCAGTGAGATTATTAGTCACTTTTGGATTAATTTAATGTAGCTCATTTTACGATATATGGTTTGAATTGTGTCTCTCTCACAAACACATACACACAGCCTGAAAGCCTGAAGTTGATGTGCACCGAGTATAGTATGGAGCCTTTCCTGGATGACATCCAACCAATTTTGGCTAGAAAACTGTATATGCAGTTTAGAATGGGGATTCTACCGCTCCGTGCCTTTACAAACAAATGGTCCAATACTGATTTTGGTGGATGCCCAGCCTGCAGCCATAAGGAAGAGACAGATCTACATGTCCTCTTCTTTTGCCCTGCTTATAGATTAATTCGTCAGCGCTGGCTTATCCAACTATGCAAGATCCTAGGCTTTGCACATTGCGCTGTGGCATACAGAGTCCTAAAGTATGACACTCATGCCCCCACTGTCTTCGCCGTATCTCGTTTTTTAAACTCTATGTGGCATGCACGGCGGACCTTCTTAAATTAGCAATTATGGTTCCATCATTTTGCACTTATTTTTATTGCTTTAATCTGGTCTAGCTGTCTAAATTTTAACTGTTTTTACTGGTAATGGACCTTTGAACTTGCCCTTTTTTTCCCCTGCACTTTAATACTGGATCAGGACTAGGTTGTTGGAGAACCTAAAACGTACTTTAATATGGTCAATATGTTTTTAAATGTACAGTTTTCTTATATCGGCATATGAAGTAATTGTATGGTTGTGTATTATTCATGACTTAATTGTATATACTGTTTTTTATGTTGTTATGAAATGTACTTTTATGGTCCTTGAGACCGAAATAAAGTTATCGAATGGAATGGATGTGCACCAATCTGTCTGAAGTTCAAGTTTGAGAAAGTGAAAAAAATCTGGGGGTACAAACAATGGACAGATACTTTTCTATGTTAAATAACAGGCAGGCTCAATGGAACATAGGTTCACTACATCATGATAGTTTCATGCTAGTAGATACGCTGATAGAGAAGTTTGATTTGGTGCCCATTTCTAAGTTAGGTTATGAAAATATGAGTTGAATGAACACAATCTGGGTCCTTTTTCTGGCCGAAAGAATCTGCAATACAATACTGTCATTTGTGCCAGAGCTTTTGTGTAATAATTCATGTTAATTACAGTAAAGAATGTATCTAAATATGACTGCATTTAATATTCAAGAATAAGTGTAATAGGCATAGGGGGCATAGAGAAGCAGAGGGTTGCATGTGATTTCATGGAAAAACAATTCCATGGAATACCATTACTGAGAAACCATTTCACCTAAACTGTTCAATGGAAATTTTCAAAATGAATGGCAGTTAGGATTTCATTGAAACCAATTAATTTAATGTCTTTTTGTTCGAAATTGGCTTTTGCATGCTTATTTTTTAAGGTGAAAATACAATGGTTGCAGATCTTACTTTCAGAAACAGTTTTGCAAGAGGTATTCATTTCAGTGCTTTGCTTCAGGAGACAATATTTCAAATGTATATCTTTTACATTGTCAAATAAATAAATAATATGTTTTTAATTTGCTGACCCCTTACCACCCATGGCCCTTCACAGTCCCTAAACACCATCAGTCTCTGAACCACAAACACTCTTCACCACACTTAAAGTCCATTCATCCCTGAACCCTAAAAGCCCTTTCTACACCTAAACTCCAACCATTCCATAAATCTAAAACGCCCTCACTACAACTTAACTAAACCCAGCCCTGGCTACTAAACTATACCAATTTTTGAGCCCTAAAAGCCCTTTCTACCCCTAAACTCCACATATTTCTGAACTGAAAATCCTCTCATTACCCATAAATGTCACCCATTCCTGAACACTAAAACTCCCTCACCAAACCCAAACTCCACCCATCCCTGAACCATAAAAACCCTCCCTGCCCATATTCACCGCCCATCCATGACCCCTAAAAACGTTCTCACCAACCCTACCCTCTACTTGTCCCAGAACCCCCAAAAACTATTCACCACATCTAAACTCACCCATCACTGAACCTTAAAAACACTCATGAGCTCTAAACTCCACCCATCCATGAACACTAAAACTGCTCGATACCCTGACGTTCCACCCATCCCTGAACCCTAAAAACACCTCACACACCAAACTCCACTCATCTGTGAACCCTGAAAACCCCCCACCATCCTTACACCACTCATTCCTGATTTATAAAAAACCCTAACCACACCTAAACTCCACCCAGCCCTGATCCCTAAAAAACATTTTCTATGCCTGAATGCCACCCATTCCTAACCCCTAGAGAACCCTGAATATTCCTAAACATTATATATCCCTGAACCCAAAAACCTGTACAAGTCATAAACTGCACCCCAGTTTAATGTAATTGTGGAATTGTTTCTTAAAATTATCTTTCCTTTAAAATGTTTACTTTAACTTTCGATTTATTTGAATTTCCTTACAATTGCCTTTCCTTAAAATTGTTTTTCCATGATTTGGTTTCCTCCAATACGGTTTCTCAGTTTTCGTTTTTCCATTAATTCACATACATGAGGTGCAGAGAATGGTAAAGCTAACAAATGTGTACTCAATCACCATGTTTCCTATTTATAAACTCCATGCTTGCTCATACTGTTCAAAATAACAGGACAGAGATGGAAAGCATTCCACTTCTCTCATGCACACACTGTAACCCCAGTGCAAGGGAAGAGGAGCTTGTAGGGATCTGCCTGTGAAGAAAGAATGGAAAATAAGCATTAGCTTCTGTTGCTTCTACATGTTACTGCAAAAAGACACATTTATGTAGCAAAGCAGTGCTGAGCACGAGTGACCACTCCTCACTCTGTAAGACATCACTGTTATAAAGGTATGTAACGTACCGATGCAGTGGTGGGATTAGACATGTGGACTTGTTAAGGACAGATGGTGAATGACTGAGCTTGACTGCTGACACAATCACAGCATAAGGTATGTTGGGAAACTATACATGCCTTGGCATAATTTGGGCTTAGAAAACAAATACAGCCTTATAAGTCGGATGTTTGGCATTATTTAAACACTTTGGGTTCAAAGTACACTAAGGGGCAGATTACGATGGCGGTCAGAAGTGCCTCCGTGGTCCTGTCGGAGGCGGTCCGTCCGACCGAACGCACTTTGTATGTGGTCGTTCCGACCCCGCATTATAATGCCCAAAACTCATTGCTTACGGACAGACTTGGTTTCTCCGATTCCGACTGTAAATTCCGACCACGAAGCCATCGGAAACGGCAAATGGAGATGCTCGGAGCGACTTCCGAGCCCCGAACCGCCCGCCCCATTACAATGCGTATTTCCTACGCGCCGAATCTGTCGGACCAACTACCCCAACAGAGCAGGCGGAAGGGGAATATTTCAACTCCGAATCTCATCAAAACACGCTTCCTGTGACGTCTGCTGTGCAGCTATGTTGTCCATCGCACATGTCATCCCTCTACTATACATCTACGATAAATATTACAATCCAAACCGATGCAGTCGTCGCCGCCGGTGAGTAAGACACCTACCCCTACACATTAATGCAACTACCCAGCGAAAGTCAATAGAGTAAAAATTGTTCCATATGATGTTGAGCATGGCAAATGAGGTAATGTCATCCTCAGGTATCTACAATCTGTCCGGCAAATACTGCGAGAAACACATTTTACGTTGAAACAGGAATGCCCATAGATATATATATGTATGTATACTGAAATGAATGGATGAGTACACCACAGCACACAAAGAAACATTACAGGGCAACGGAACATCAATGCACTCACAAAGGTATGTCCACAGAGACATATACACTGGCAGCAGGGCTGCACTGACATGCATCATTTCCCTGGGCAGAACCTGAATATTAGAAACGCACATAAATACCACAAGATCTCATGTCATAGGAAGTCACATTGTGACATCATTTACCATAATCACCTTGCCATTTTTCAAACACCATAGCAAGAAGCACCTCATCTAGTCTGGATAACTTGAAATTAACCAACAATATGTATAAACCCCACATGAAAATGATATCCAAATATAAGGCAGATCTACCAAGTAGCAATACAATACATCCACCCAATCAGATGGAAAGTTAGGCCTAGCTTGTTTACAATCTCACACCTCACTTTACCTGATGCAACAATTGTTGACAGATCAAAACATGACTCGAAACCACAAATTGACTAATACAGTCCAGCCTGGCCTGCCACTCCCCCATCAGCCCAATCGCGCAGTCCCACATCCTGTGTCCTGATGAGTACAGCAGTGTCCAAACAGGCATCCACCAAAGCCTCTGACCTCCATAATCTCAGCCTCATTGCAGGGCAGGTAGCCAGGACATCATAGGGAGTCACAACCAGCATGGGATGTTGGATGTGTCAGTAATAACAGCATGTGAAGGATCCAGCACAGATCTAGAGCAGGACTCAGACAGATGAATCCATACATACAATCCCTAGCATGCGCCCAAGTCTGCTTGCATGCACGCCTCACTCAAATACATTGGGACACAACTATCTTGGGGCCCAGTATGCTTCGCCAGGCCAGATTTACACACCCCCGGTGGACCCGTGCCATTTCTCCACCACTGTTCACTGAGGCCAGCCAGCAGGGCATGAGATAGGATACCTACCTGTACAGTCAGGACATGGTATCAAAATGTCCTGCTTGGAGTTACAGCACTCAAATAGGTCCAAAGTGATAACAGTCCACACAGAGCAGGCATCAAATCTGCAAGTACATAAAGGATGGTTCATTATCCAAAACCTTAGCAAGGAAGACACACATCTCAAAACTAAGACAATTTCTTACATATAAAAGAAAGAGACAGGGAATTGCGTTTGCTGGCATATGGCTCAATGCATGTACTTACACACGAGTCACAAGACATTTCAACATCCATCCAAACAAAACCCTTACTATCAACTCATTATCTTGTCCTGGACACAAATCGGGATGGATGTAAACCACTTTATATTAAGCAGGCAATGCACATCTGGGCAGATGGGCATAAAAAATATTCATCACTGAGTCAAGCATACCACATCAGGAGCATGTGGTACAAACTTGAAAAAACATGATAACCATAACAAGAGAGATTAGCACAGAGGTATCATGGGCATGTAGAAGGTCAACATCCCACATACCTCACAGTCCACACATGGAGGTGAGACCATGGCCTCTAGTACAATAGCCATTGTCAACTGTTGACATTGTAGCATCTGTGAACTCTAAGAGACACCCCTAAATGTGAACAAAGGAGGACATGTCATGCAGCCCGTCTTCCTCACTTGACAGAGCAGCTGCCTCATCTAGACATGTCCGGACCACCTCTGTTAGGTCCATGACCCTGACCCAACAAAGTCCTACAACCATCCTCGCCATGTGCATCCTGTAAGTCCTGTGACAAGTTGTCCTACAGATTAGCTATTGCAATCCTGTGGTGGCACGCGACTCACTCCCTGTGCTGCGCAGTGGCCTCAGCCCTACACCATTAGCGAGTTACTGCACCCAATTGCTGCAGTGTTGGGACTGCAGTGGCCTAACAACGCATGCAAATGTCCTGGCATGCTATGAGCATTTACGCATCCAACCTTTCATTGGATACCTTTAAAAACATAATCTGCATGAATATCCCTCTCTGCATCCCCTCCAATGGAAGGAGGTTGAACCAACCCCTCACTGGGCCAATGACATCTGTAACTCCAGAACACAGGCTTGCAGCATACAACCATGTCCAGAACGTATGTATCAAACCACAAATAGGTGCATTGCATTGTGTGCACAAAGGGTAGGACACAAGCTTTCTGGGTCAGACAGCTGAGGTGAGACATGCCCTGTGCCAGATGTCAAATTGAATGGACTGGAGTTTGGCATCGTGAGATACTGTGCATCTGTAGTGTATTCCTACTTCTCGCCGTGGAGGGCTCATTAAATATCAGTGTCACAAAGCCAGTGAGCAGGTGACAGTGGGTCATTCTTCATGTGTTCAAACACATCAACAAATAAGGTCGCCAGTCTCCGAACTTCACCCATGTCGTGCAGGGCGTGGCTTAGGGGGCGATGTGCCAATTCAGTGTCTGTGACTCTCTCCAGGTGTCCCATCTCAGCTATCAGTGTGCCATGTGCCAAGAAATGGCCCCCTGGAATGTCAGGATCCTCCAGCAACTCAACAAAGGTAATGTGCTCCCAGACCCTCAACAGGTCCCCCACTGAGCCCAATCCTGTGTCTGTCCATGCTGTCAGTCTTTCCAAACAATGCTTCTATGGAAAAGTGCTAGGACGTGCAGAATAACCGATGGAGAGTACGGGCTCAGGTCCCTAAGTAGCCACAGGCCCTTTTAGCTCAAAAACCCACTTTCAACAGGCTCTCAGCTCCACAGGAGAGCGGAGCTCCAGGTAGCAACATTGATCCCACCATCTCCTATGCGCTGCATGCTGGGAACATGCCCACTTCGTACAACTGCCTCCCAGCCAAACATCACACCGGCTATTGCAGCAGTCCTGCCACATAACATTCCTTAAAATGCACAGCCTTGACAGCTTCCACTCAGGCATATGCAGCCTCCGCAGAGTCACACTTATCATGCCACTATTGCAGATCATCCCTCGCAGCATGGTGTCCAGCTTCCTGGAGGTGGCACGAGGCACAGCCACTGCTAGGTGATGGCAATAATACAAGATGCAGGGGAGCATTAACATCTCAGAAAGTGAAATACATTCTTGGCCTGTAACTGGGAGAGTGATACAAAAAGCCATCTGTGGACGTAATGAGGATATGGCCCTGCTAAGATTTACACAATGAGATAGTTTGCATCATGACAGTTACAGATCCCTAAGTACCAAAACGCACAAAGCTCACTCATAACCCTCTGATCACCCACCATCACCTCTTGTGGAGGATACTCCACACAGAGGGCAAAAACACAACACTTGGCCCAGTTAACATCCAAACTCGACACCCTCTGCAAATCTGATAGTCTCACAGAAATATCTGGAATGTCCCTGCAGATAGACTGAATATGGAGCAACATGTCATCAGCATCAATGGATACTACATGTACCTCATCGCATAGTGGAACTCCCCATGCTTACCACCCCTGAAAAAGTTGCTGCGCTACCGGCTACATTGTCAGGGCAAAGAGCACTGTGGAAAAGGGGCAGGCCTGACGAGTCCCCCAGCACAATCTAAAATAGGGTGACACTTGACTTGGGCAGTTGACTTGGTCTGAAAAAGACATATGTGTTGTTGCAGCTGCCCTGCAGTGTCCAGTTTTGACAGAGTGATAAACATGTATGCACAATTAACCATATTGAATGCCTTCACCAATTCCAGCACCAAGCAGGCTATGTAGGGACACCTACCCTGGACCAGTTACAGCACCCTATTTTGCATATGAATGTTAAGCATCGTGGATCTATCAGGGATAGAAACCTTTTGGACACCATGCACTAGATGCTGTGTGTGTACCAGTAAGCGAGGCGCCACTACTGTACTAAGCATTAAAACATCCTTGCAAGCATGGAAAATGGATTTTTAGCACGTCAGTTCAGCTATGTCACTGTTGGGTTTTAACAATGAACACAAAAAAGATCTTCGCTTGGATTGTGGGTGTCTTCAATCACTCAAGTTGGCCATAGAGGGCAACAGTCACCTCTGGGTAAGTACAAGCTCATAGGTCTTGTTGAAACTGGATGGGTGGCTGTCCAATGCATGAGTTGTCAATGTGGCAACATGGCAATGTGCATAATCACTCTGGGTATCTCTTGTACCAGCCAATGGGTTGTTGATCACTGCACGTACTGCCAGATCAAGTACAGGTAGATTCAATCCAGTCAGGAATTAGAAAACATCTACCTTGTGTTCAGTCTAGGGGGGAATGTATAGGCCACAACAATACACCATGAATGATTCATGGATGGCTGCCTGACTATTGTGGATCTGGTACAGATGATCCCTAATCATCAACATCTGCTGGGTTGTTGTTAAGCAACAGAGGAGGCAGGACAGGAGTTGCCCTGACTTATCTCTCTCCGTGTGCATTCCAGCTTGTCATGTTGCAAAGTAAAAGCAACGAAGTTGCTCAATTAGATGGGTGTGGTGTGTTTGAGCATCTGTCAGCGTGGATAACATCCCAGCCTGCACCGGGACCGCAGTCTATTGCTGACCTAGTGGTGCCTCTGTTTACAGCAAAGCCCTGTGGATATTGGCTCTAGCCACCACCCAAGCCCCAAGCAACCACCACTCAGTACTGCTTTCAGTGCTTCCCACTCTAACAACCTAGTATCCTAGTAGTCAGTGAAATATTTGGAGAGGGCATCCCTCAGGAATGAGCAAAATGCATGGGCCAACAACAACGTAGGATGCAGTTACCATGTGTGGCCTGGGGGTTGCTGCACACTATACCCAATGTGTATGTGTATTGGGTAATGTTCTGAGAATGTTATTCACAGCATTCAGCATCTAGCTCCTCAGGCTGTAGTGTGAGCTGCTAACAAATAATTACATTCAGAATGTGCAGATTGTGTACTGCAGAGTAGTAGGAGTACTCATGTGTCTCAGGAAGTAGGATCCACCAACAGTGTCGGAGGCACCTGCACACAGCCCATTGTGTAAAGTACACTGCCAGCACTCGAGAGGATGCCAGAGGGGGCGGTTAATCTGTGGCTCTTGGACACAATTGGCATTGCCATCCTCAAGCCAGGGGATATGGATACACCTTGTGAGGATGAGGAATAAGTGCAGAATGAAGTCTGGTTTATCCACATTCGGCACTGAAACACTGCCCCATAATCTTGGAAAACATCAAGGAGACCCTCTACAAAGACATATTGCCCTCAGGCTCCATGGCAGTGTCTAAAGTGATAAATGGGACCCCCGTATGGATCCACAAAAGGGCTACCTTGCCAAACCAGAGTGAAGGCGTTTCAGGAGTAGTCTTCCCCCAGGTGGCTCACCAACACACATCCTGGAGTTTTCACTTGTGGGGGTTATGGCCCTCTAATCAATGGACTGAGCAATCAGTGTCAACATCTACCTACAAAGGGTAACTTGGCAGTTATGCCCACACACAACTCAGCCAAGGCCAGGTAGGTAGAGGGAATGTGCCCTTTGATGCAATGGGTATTGCATATGCCAGTGTTCTCCTAGTGACTATGTAAACAATCTGTCATGAACAATCAGTGGCGGACAGCAACCTGCAGCTAACACATACTACATCCTCAACTTTCATCAGGCAACTGTTTTTGCATACTTACATCCACCTATCCTCTCCTTGTTCACATTTCAACATTACCTCTTGGCCTGCATAATCTCAACTCGTGTTGGTCTGACCCCTCTCACATCCACCTCAAAGTACATGCTCATCTCTCAACCTATCCATCATACCCAAGCTCTTCACAATCACCCTCTGATGCTGCCATCCTTAAAACCATTTCTGCCCTCCAAGTTCCACCCTTGTACTCTAACTCTTCCACCCAGACTCTCACATCCACATTCTGGTGCTGCACCTCTTACATCCACACCTACATTCCCAGCAGCACTCTTCATCACTATGTACACAGCACCTCTCCCATTCATGCTATGTACACAATGTACTGTACTCATCACCTCCTCAGCAGTCGTTAAACGCACCATGTCAAATGTACACCTCTCATCCCCATTTTGACCTTCACTAATGGCTTGGAACAGACTTTCTTCACAAGGTGCAGCATCACATCCAACTCTGACATTCACACTTAACACCTCACCACATCTCTCATCCAGAGATTTACATTGCTCAATGAATCTGTTCTCATTCATTTGCCTCTCACCATTCACCTATCCTACTCAGCTTAAGGACTAATAATAGTCATTTGACAAACTAGTGCATCCACAGATTCAAACACAACATCCCTCTACTGGCCAAAACCTTGCATCTCCCCATCCAGCACCCTAAATTACACAACTGGTGTATACCCTTGACATACACCTATTCACTTTGTATCAAATGAAAACTTTAACCTTGTCTCACTGTGGCTCTGTCACATCCACATCTCAGTTCCATGCTCCATATCCCCATTGACTTCTGCACATTAACAACTACCTTTATTAATGACAAGCCCTATCACAGTCATCTCTCACCGTAGTCCCACAGACTACACCTCTCATCTCCTGCCAGCCTCTAACCTTTTCTAGCTGGTTCTAACTCAATCACATCTACCTATTCCTAGCATACCTCGCCCAGGCTTCAACCAGTTTTACAAGGTCCCACACTCTGATTCCTACACCCCAGCATTTACAAAATTACACATTGTAACAATGAGGATACTTCACGTATCCTATCCAAGAACTGCCTTTGACCTTAACTCCTCCCTTCCACTCTCATAACATTTCTTACTTGTTCTGCCCCTATTACGCCTTAGTCTCCACTCCATTTCCAAAATGGAAATACAAGTCTCTCTCACCTCTACCCTTGTTAAGCTAGCTCAGCCCATGCAAAATCAACCTGGCAAAACACATGTGCAGCTAGGCCTCACATTCCAAGATCCACCTCCTCCCCTGTCTGGCAATTTAGTTCATGGGTGTAACACAGGCTCCTGTAGCACCTGCACAGCAGACGGGCCCACAACACGTCTGTGCACTCACAGTCCACTCGGCTTACTACATGTAGCACAGGGCAATCCACTAGGCATACCAGCACTCCTAGATCATCTCTGTGCGATCTTGGCCAGCATCAAGCAAAGCTCAAAAGTACTCCATTGTCATCTATACACATATGACGACATACACACATATCATATGCTCAATTACAAATGATGAGTGGGTAAAATTGGATAGTGCCTAGCTTGTAGAGACAAAGCAATTGTCAGTGGCAAAGTGTGCAAAAATCCAAAATTTCTTCCATTCTCCACTCTTCTCATTTGGCCCACATCCCTGTTCAGCAGTGCCCATTGTACTATGATGCAATGATGGCTGTCAGACTTCAGTTGTGTGGGCGTACCCTAGGATTCCCCGATGTTCATCCAGGCAGGGGCAGGTTGCGGTCACATCCATAGCACCCTCAAGTGATGTGGCCACATGCCGTAATGATGACGATGCATTGTCTACGCTGAATGAGGGGTGAATGCAACATACAACAATGTCTCAACTAGTTGAGACATTGTTGTATGTTGCATACTTTACCCGGTCTCACCTGGGTTAACGGGTCCTACTCCTGTATTCGTTTCTTTGTGAATGAGGGGTGAAAGCAAGTCAAGTGTGGCATGAAAAGAAACTCAGATTAAACAATTATCATTCCAGTCTGTAAACTGAAGGGCTGTTTGAGCCAAACACATTGACATTTCAGCCCATTCCTAAGAGTCTCAGTTGAGGGGTGTTGTGCGTTGATTGTGCATCACCCTGATGCACTATGGATGAAAACCCAAGGGAGTGACTGTCCACCTGTAGCTCGTAACAGTAATAGCACACTAAAGGTAGTGCTCTGTTACTGGCTCTGTAGTCAAAGTCAAAGACAGCTTTATTCGATTGCTATTTCATACAATCATAAAAGCACATATATAAAACATACATATTAATTAAAACAAGTATTATAAAGTGAATATCCTATACATAAATCACTATTCAGTTGATTGTTCATACAATAAAAAATCTCTAAAAACAAAGACATTATTACATGAAATAGCAGTAAGAGCTTAATTAATAAAATTGTATCAATTCATCAGTAATACAAGTATGCCCTTTGCATCTATATGACCTTTAAACTTCAATTACCATACTTTTCCTGAGGTTGACTATTTGCTTTAAGAACATGGCTATCTTCCAGGTACTATGTATGTTATCCAAAAATTGCAACGCAATGAACGCTGGACGGCATTGTCTAATCCCTAAACTCTTTAGGATTGGAACAATCCACACGTTCCTCAATTCTCTATAAAATTTACAAAAGAAAAACACGTGTATGGTGGATTGAGCTGAATGTGTGTCACAAGGACACAGTTGCAATTCTCGGGCCCAGTCATTCATTATCGGAAGACTAACAATTCTGTGAAAGATCCCTAGCCTAAATCTTGTCAGTAAAAACCGATCGTAGCCCCCAGGGACAACTGTTAAATATGGCTGAATGTTAAAAGTAGTTAAAATTAACTGATTCTGCTGTACGCTAAGCTTTAAAATCTCAGTTGATAATCTTATCGTGTCAAAGAGTTGGAGACCCTCTTTTTTTAAAACCTTTCTCCTAACCATATGTAAGGTGCTTGGGTCGGTGAAGTATTCAGAGTGTCCGAGGTCCTCCATGAAGTTACGAACATACCTTACCCAAGGAATCTTTAAGGCCCCTTCCAATTTCAGACTATCCATCAAGATTTCTCTGTTTAGCTGGGTCTCTGTTTTTGTCCATACTCTATGCCACAAGAGGATGGGCTCTAATTTTATGAGGTCTGAAACGTGTGGCAGGCCCAATTCCGCATGACAAACATACGAGGATGTACTGGTTGGGACAGACAAGATGTATCTCAGAAATGTATTTTCTACTGTTTGCAATGAATACGTATCAGCAAAGCCCCAAACACCTGCTCCATACATAGCTGTGGAGACGCTTTTGGCTTTATATATCTTAATAAGCTCCACAGGGGGTCGCCTGCCCAATTTTCTTGAAAAATTTGCAAGGGCAGTAGTAGTCTTTAAAAATGCTAGTTTTTTTGCTGATACGGCTTGAGTCCATAAATCTTTTCGTTCAAAGAGTATTCCCAGATATGAGAATCTCTTAGTTGGCTCTATCTTTTGTCCGTCCACAAACATATCCTTACATCTATGGCTTCCACGACCACACCTCATTATGAAGGTCTTTGATGTGTTAACCCTAAGGCCAAGACCCTTCATAAAATTAGAGAAGTTATCTAACACCCTCTGCAAACCTGCTTGCGTGCGTGACATTAAAACCGCGTCATCCGCATAAAGGAGAGTGGGTATGGGACGTCCAGTTATTTGAGGAAAGTCATGACTATCCTGTAGTCATTAGCATTTGACAGGCCCTAGGCAGCTGTCCATGGGCAGCGTCAGCCCGGACTGACAGACAGCATCCACCCTGAACTAAACCCACTATACGCCACTCCTGTTACCAACAACTGAGGTTCAGACTGTTTGCAAGAACTGAGACAAGAAGGAGATTGTTGCAATGCATTGTCAAGCTGAATTGATATACCTTCAGCTGTGTCACATGAGGGGGCTAGAAGGGGCATTGGATGACCAAGCACAGACAAATGTCGTTCACTCAGAATGTACTAACAGGACTTGACATAGCCTAGCATTCCCAACCGGGCAATTAGATGTACAAAAAAAATACCCTTTGAAATAAATAGAGTTTGCCAAAATGTCTGAAACATAAATGACACTCAAAGACGATGCAGTACCCAGCATTGTGCCTGAACAAGTAGATGAAATATCTTGGACACAACAAGCACAATCCACTCCTGATAGTATCATGACAACTCCTAATCCATATGTAGCTAGGTCACATGTGTGTCACCTATCTGATATGGCTATCACAGCATTTGGCAAATACAAACTGTCTGCCATCTTAGGTACAATGTTAGGTGTGTCATATCCCATCTCAGAATCATCATATGTCTGAAACGACAACATTTAGAACTAGCGCCCATATGTGAAATGCATTAGCAAGTTGCTCAGTTTGTTGGAAAAGGTAGACACATACTCATGATACACATCCCTATGATGACACACAAACAAACCCTTGTCAAACCAGAATACACAGTAGGTTTCATCAAATACAGCATAAAGCTTGTCACTATGCAAAAACAAGTAGAAAAACAAAAACACAAGTCTGAAGTACCATGCATTGTGTCTTGGTCACAGTTAGCTTGTCACATATCCTCTCTGGCCATGTAGACACACTCAAATTCTCTTATCACATAAAAACTCATTGAAAATCTTGGAGAACATACTGCAAATAGCAGCAGCCGGGGATAGACAATACATCCCCATCCCTCTGCTTACCATATTCTGGTCTGGTGCATCATATTTCTGGGTGTAGGAGCAAACGCACGGCTATGTGTGCCTCAATACATAATCCAAATGAAAATCCCATGAGCATGATGTGGCCAAAGTCCATTTCCCAGAATTGGGAAATGGCCAGAACCTTACACTATAACTGTGGCATAAGTCCAGAAGGAGATGTACGTTGCAATGCTAGGTACCGTACAACTGTACAATCACACATGTCATCACTAGCATTCTAATTGTGTGACAACCAATCATGTACCATACGCTGTGTACACATGCAACTAACACCTATGTCAATTGTGTCTCTCTAAGGACAGTGAAACACTGTAACTTACTGAGACATGTCCTGGACACACACACCATCCACATGATATAACCAAAGAAAATCAGGATGGAATGACTGACATCTAATTGTACAGGCCCTGGACAATACAGACCACAGACACCTTGCCTAACAAGAATATCTGCAGAGACTGGAGTCCTGGAAGGCAACAGGGTCTGGACACTGTCAGAAAAATGCCTCCCTTACACTCACCATGGGCACAGGAAATGTATCATATCGGTCCACAGACTTGAAGGGTATTGGCCTACAGTGGCATGTCACCTGTGGCAAGGTTTTCATAGCTACTAGTCTACCAGATCTATAGAAGGCATAGACATGGGTCCACCACTATCAAGTCACAGAAAACAATTATACCATTGCTTTGTGTACATCTGTGTGCCCAAAGTCACTACCATGTAGGCAAAGTCCCTATGTATCCAGGTGTATTGATGAGGCAGTTGTCTTTCAGCCCATTACAAACATATGCAGCATGCTTCTCCTACACTGTTGTACTTTGCCACACTTGCACTATGTTCACATCTGTAAACAGGAACTATGTTGAAGTGTACTTTCAAAATCAAAGCTTTGTGAGTTCATGTCACACTCATAGACAAAACTAATGTTGACATTGATACCCAGCCAATGTAGGCACAAAAACCTAGGATACATACTAACCAAGTGATTGTACTCCATGGACCATATGCAATCTATGCCATACTAACATCATTGTATACCTACATCACAAATTACACATGAATGACAGATAAGCACAAATCCATTTTGGGGACACAGAAATATGAAATGAAAAATAGAACATGCTTTATTTAGCAAACATGTTTTTGTTAATGAAGAAAAAAGGCCAATGGTCAGTCCAAAGTAGTTCTGCACATGGCCTGCAAAGTTCTTGGTCATCATCGCTTGCCTGCACTTCTCCTGCAAAGGGACACCTCCCACGGGAGGGGCATCTAGGGACATGCAAGGCACTAAGGGGACAAGACTAGGGAGGACTGGGTTGGGTTTTGGGAGGATGGAATCAGATGGGGGTGGGTCAAATGCAGTGGTAGGGTCAGATGATGGGGTGGGTCAACTTCAGTGGAAGAGTCAGATGTAGGGAGGATGGGTTAACTGCAGTGGGAGGGTCAGAGGGTCAATGCATTCCATTGCTTACAGACAACACGCCTACTGCGCGGATAAAACTCATCAGACCATGGGGGACTTTGATACATTATCAATGGGAGGTTACTGCGTCGGTTTACACGCGATGCGGACATAATCCGAAACCCGCAACTGTCATCATAACAACTAACAGCCTATGGCTGTGTCCGATTGGATTATGATGCGTCTACCGTCGCAAGGGCAAACACTTTTGTAAATGTTGTGAGTTTGTGATATTCCATAGCTGGATGCAGCATTTCTCTGGTGAAAGGCACATCTAACTGAAATACTCACACTCACATGATGACCTAACCTTGAGGGGCACATGACACACTGATTTGGAGGCTAATACCAACAGGGAAAAAAACAACTCCATTTTGCCTCTTAGGGTTGATCACAGTCAAAATGCCTTTTTGGTGCATTCCAAGAACAGTCTTCACCTAGTCACTGCATTACAGGATAGTGTGACCCAGTGTGCAATCTGTGTGATGTGAGACTGGAAAGGTAGTGTGTGTTTCAAGTCCTGGATAAAGCCATTTCCAAAGAATGACTCCACCGTGACATGAAGCAGCCACATACGCTTAGCTATGATATGTGATTTGCTAGGGTATCTTTGTGTGCTACACTTATGTGGACAACTGCATTTTATGGAACTTCTACATAGTAGATGGTTTGTGTATGTAATTATTTGTGTAATGCAGACATGACAACATGACAGTGTCCACCTTGTGACAATAGTGTCCTACACACACTCTTCCCACCCAGTCCAAACAAGCCACATAGAACTCTGCTTTCATGACAGTGAGTTGAAATGGACTATCAAGATGGCTGACACTGGTGCCTGGTGTTTGACCTGACCACATCTCCCATCCAGGCCTTGTGCTTCAAACACCAGTCCACAGTGTCAGCCATTTTGGCAGTACCTTTCATATCACTGTCAGGTAAGCATAGTTCCAGGTGGGCTGATTGGGCTGGGTGGGAGGAGGAGTTTTTGCAATGACTACAATTTCCATCAGGCTCTGTACTCCACACACCTTCCCATTCATCCCAACCAGCCTACCTGGGATTCTGCTTTTCTGACAGTGAGTGGAAATGTACTGGCAAGATGTCCGGCACTGGGGACTGGTGTTTGGAGTACAAAGCCTTGCTGTGAGTTTGGGAGAAGTGTGACATGGCAATAGTTTTAAGCCTTTTCATTTTCATTGCAGGTATGTGGTTTTTCTGTATTACATACACATCACACGCTCATTGACTATTGTTTTTTTAAAATCTAAAAATGGTCATTTAGGTAACTGGGTCCATTACAGAGATGTCTGCAGAAGTGTAATTGCTAACTTGAGTGGAATGTGGAGTAGCTACTTACCAGACTCCATTCCTTCTGTAATTCCATACATGCACTCCGGAGGAAGGATGGCACGTAATTTCTCCTCCCAGGAAGTAAAGTGCACAGGTGGTGCAGGAGGGCCACCACCAGTCCGTTGTGCATTCTCATGTTCATCGGCACAGTCTTTTGACCCTCCTTCTCACATCGTACCACCTTCTCTTGATATCCAGTGAGTGCAGGACAGGTGCTTCAGTGTTCACCTTATTGACTATCTTGTCCCACATCTTATTTTTCTGGCTGATGGGGGTCTGTTGGACTAGGGTCCCGAAAAAATGTGGCTCTACTTCGATGATTTCATCTACACGCACTATCAACTCCTTATCTTTAAAATGTGGGTGCTTCCTCTTGGGCATAGTGAGGGTGAGTGTGAGGGTGAGTGTCAATGTGAAATAGAGGGTGTGTTTAAGAAAAGGAATCTGACAACAAAGTGATATGTGGAAGTAGTGGTGAGAAATGCAGTGTGTGCGTGTGTGCAAGGCTGACAGCAGTGAATGGGCAAAAGGTTCTCTCTTGGGCTTGCAGCAGTATTGTGTGAGCAAAGCATCATGGTCTTTTTTTGGCCTTTATATAGATGGATTGGTGGGTGTGTCTACTATTTAATTATTTATTTTTTTGGCACTGTCTATTCTTGTTGTGATAGATTTTTCTATTTTACACTTGCCATGTGGACCACAAACCAACACGATTCCACAACCACGTCGGATGCATCCTAATCTGCTCGGCGGGACAACCAATGCTTGATCGTAACCGGAATGCCTATGGGACCGCCTTTCCGACCGACTCTGTCGGTTCGGACTTGTTTCCCACCAACGCGGTCGGGCGGAATGGTTTCCTACCGACGGGGTTGGAGTTTTACCTGCTATGCATCATAATACAGAGGTCGAGGACGTCGCAATTGAGTCGGTCAGAATGTTTCCGAGGACGAGTCGGTTGGACGGTCATTCCAACCGACATCGCAATGAGGGCCTTAGAGTATAGGGATGTGTGAAGAAATATGATTGGGACCTATCTATGATATCCTGTAATTTGCATATTGCCTCTTGACTTATTATTAATAATTATGATTGTTTTGATGCACATGATTTGTAGACAAACAGGGCATAATAAATAATCATATTAAATAACAATACAATGGTAAATACAAAAAATTGTGTGTGCGTAATGGTTTGGGGCTACATGAGTGGACTCCCTTTCATACACAGCATAGTGCGCCAGAAAAGGTGCGAAAAACACCTGTATTTCTCCTTTTTCTGAAAGGATGCATCCCTTTTTGTGCAAAGGGGGTCTACAGGATGTGACCCCAATACATTGAGGTGAACACAATAATATAGTAGCAAGCATTTCTTCATTTTTGTTTTAAAAAAAGCTCTAGAAACTACCATGAAAAAACGCATACATTAATTACAAAGAATTTGTCTCAGACCTGCATCTGAAGTACCTGATTACATATTTTGAAAAAGACAATAATAATAGCATATTAAATCAATTCACCTGGCACAGGACAAAAAAACGTCTTTATTGTGTACCACAGGATCTAAGGGGCTGATTAGGATGGTGGGCGGACTTATGACCGCCACCACCCTATTGGGAATCAGGACTGCTCGACAGTCTGTCGGCGGTCCCGACATAGGCATTAGAATGCGACTGCCACCACAGCGGTCGCAATGCCTATACTTTGTATTGGTGCGGGTGCTGCTGGCTGCAGCACCCACCGCAATGCAAAATAGGGACACTGCACATATCCCTGCACTACGTGGCAGGCACCATGTGGTGCCTGCCACATGTTGCAGGGACATGGTTCCCCCCCAGTGCCCCCATAGGAGGGCCAGGGTGGAAGGAGGCCCACCACGGGCCCCCAAAGTCCCTTTCTGTCAGCCTTTTCATGGCGGGTTAACCACCATGAAAAGGCAGGCGGAAAAGGACATTGTAAACCCCATGGTAGGGACTACAACCCCCTCTGCTGCACCGGCGGGCTCAAGGAGCCCATCGGATGCGTGGCAGTCGGTCTTGCCGACTGCCACCCATGCGCCCGCCATTGTTATATGGCGGGCAGATACCATGAGTCCGATGACGGTGGGACCTCCACTGATGGGCTGTCGGTTGTGGTCTCACCGTCTTCATAATCAGGTCAGAAGTTTCTCAAAATATCTCTGAATAAACTCACTAAACAGTAAATCAATATTAGACCAAAAACCTAACGTGAATAAAAACATTCTCCAGCTTAATTTGAAGAAAGACGGTATTTTCAAGGATTCTGGTAGTCTTTCAGCATACATTTATGGATTAATATTGTAATAAGGTGCTTTCATTTCCCTACATCATCTAGCTAGGCCTGTCTCACTATGTATTCATTTGAAATGACACCATGGTGATAGAACCCGGTGGTAGAGGTTACTGGTTGTGAGAGTCAGTTGCATCTGACTGAGCCTGCTGGATGGATGAGACCATTTTCTTCCTGGAATAAACTTGCTTCAACATAACCTTGACTTCTCCTTGAGTCTGATTAACCTGATTCTTCACTGGCTACGAGTGAAGGAAACATACCCCGTGTCTTCCTCAACATTTAACAATGCTGTGAGAGAAATTTCATGGTCTCAACATCTCTTCATCATTCAAAAAAAAAAAAAAGGATTTGGCCACGTGAGTTACTTCTTCCTAATCCTTATTGGGTTATTTGGGAGCATTTCGCCGCTTGTCTCACCTATATATTTTTTTGGGGGTTGGGAGACCTCGGTGCGGGCTCAACCAATTTATTGCCTTCTTGTGTGTTGGGAGCATTCGCCACATTCCTCACCAGTTTATTTCACTGGTTGGGAGGTCCGGTGCGGGCTCACTTGCAAGTTGGGTAATTTTTTTTTTTTTTTATATGAAAAACAACTCTGACAATTTGATTTTCGTTTGCTATTTGTGGCATTTTATCTACGGAGTAACCTGTGGCTCTGCTATCTTCAATTTCCGGTGTGCGAAGGCATAAAATTGTGACATTACTGGCTTTGGGCTCACAACGATGCAAAACAGTAGCGCTATTGACTTTTGAATTCTCGTTGCTAACGCCCCATGCCTCAACTACTCTGTTGTGCGCACGCACTTACCTGGCATTGTTTTTCTTCAATCCAACTCCTCCATTCTTACGTCTGATTCTTTCTGCCTGGAGTCTGTCTCGCTCTACGCTTCACCCGCGCTTGCTTTTCTTAACCCTGACCTCATTAGGCCACGTTACGCTCGATGTTGAGTGCGTGGCGTGGCAGCCATTTTGATTCAATAAGTCTTTTGCCTGATCGGACCTTCGAGGATTTATCAGGACAATTAAGTATTTACCGGAAACAACTTCACGATTAAGGGTTTACCGGAAACAACTGGTATTCGTTTTGACTTTTGACTTTCATTAGTAGCAGCATTTTTAAGGAAGTTTGGAGCAGCGTCTTGCCATTTTCGTTTAACTTAATTTGCGCTACACTTTGCTTAATATCGTTACTGCAGATCAGTAACTAACTGACTTATACTTTAACTCACTATTGATAGTACAACATTATTGAAAGTTTCTTTTAGGATTGTCTGTTTGACTTTCATTTATGCTATCCTGCGCTATATTTTACTTGATTTGGCATTTTTCATTGCTAACTTGAGTTCCCAATCTAGAACTGACACATTTATCAATTTTGTTTTATCAATGCTGTTTTAATATTTGTTCCATTTATATCTCACTTTTGGATTTTATTGACTTGTGTGGTAGCCATGCAAAATGTTACTACCCCACCTTTTTTTCTGTCCTCACCTGGTGATCCACCTATTAAGTGGCAGAAATGGAAAAAGGTATTTGAAAGGTACGCAAAAGTGTGTGGGACTAATCTTAGTGCAGAAAGGAGAACTGCCCTTCTCCTGCATTGTCTTGGCTCGGAAGGGCAAGAGGTTTTTGATCACTTACCTGAGATTCTTGATCCAGACTTAAATGAGTATGAAATTTGCATATTGAAACTAGACAGGCATTATCTGCCAAAAGTAAGCACAATCCTGGAACGATACCATTTTGGTCGCAGGACTCAAAATGATGGAGAATCTGTTGAAAACTACATAACTGCTTTGAGGAAGTTAGGGTCCTCTTGTAAATTTGGTGCATTGTTGGAAGAGAGGATAAGAGATCAATTTATGTTGGGATGCAATGTTCAAAAAGTCAGGGATGATATTTGGCAAAAGGATTGATCCTCGTTAGAGGAAGTGATAACCATTGCCAAACAAATAGAACATTCTCTAAAGTGTGTGGAGATCATTACTAAACATGAAACTAAGAATGAGATTTTACATGAAGTGAAAACATCCTATAAAGAAAAACATGTAAAAAAAGGATATAATGTTAAGCCTGATATGAAGGTCTCTCACAACTTCCAAAAACCCAACTTCCAACCTAAGTGATATAGATGCGGCAATGTAGGACATTTTGAAAATGACAAGAAGTGTCCAGCTTTAAAAGCTACTTGTTTCAATTGCAAAAAAGTTGGGCATTTCACTGCTGTCTGTAAAGCTAAAAAAAATAAGGCGAAAGTCAATGTAATTTCACATGATCCTCATAGTGATAGGGATTCCTGTTCCGACTTTGACTGTGGTCAAATTGTATCCCAAGAAACCGGCAATATTAAGAAGAGACCCATTGATTAAGTATTTGTTGATGGCAAAGAAACTTGTGTGTTGTTTGATTCGGGGGCGAAAATTACTATTGTCTCTAGACAATTTTATATGCACAACTTGAAAGATAAGGTAAAAATCTTGAGAGCTGACATTCAACCCAGTGCCTATGGTAGAGAACCTATAAAGCTCATAGGATATTTTCATGGTCTATTTGAGTACAAAGGGAGGTATAATTCTGGTAAAGTTTATGTATCACACAAAGGTGATAGTATCCTAAGCTGGTTCCACTAGAAAGATCTGGGTGTGATTTTGGATCCCAATAGTGATCCGCCCATAATATTGAAAGAAAATTTTCATGTGGATGAGATTACCACGCAAGACTGTAGTGATGAGTATGCCTCAAATTTGAAGAAGACATTTCCCAGTGTGTTTAGGAAGGATTTGGGTTGTCTGCGGGACTATGTGCACAAAATACGGCTAGTTTCTGGAGCTGTGCCTGTAGCAGGTAAAGTTCGTGGTGTTCCTCTTGCAGTGAGGGATGAGATGAAATCACACTCAGAAAAGCTTAAGTCTGAAGGAATAATTGAGGAGGTTGAAGGGACTCAATGGTTGGCGCCAGTGGTTGCCGCCCGAAAATCTGATGGAAGCCTCTGCTTATGAATAGATTTGAGGGAACTCAATCAACAGGTCGTGGTGGATAGGTATCCGCTTCCTAAAATCTCTGATATGCTTATGCTTTTGCAAGGTGCGAAGGTCTTCTCCACCGTAGACCTTAAATCCGCATATCATCAAATAAAGTTGGATGAACATTCCAAAGACTACACTGCGTTTATAACGCCGTTAGGAACCTTCAGATTTATAAGGTTACCCTTTGGGTTGGTGTCGGCAGCCTCAGTATTCCAAAGGGCTTTGGAAAAGGTGTTAAACGGACAGTTAGGTGTCAAGATCTGTCAAGACGATGTTTTGATTTATGGCAGAGATCAGGAAGAACACGATTTCAGACTCAAGCAGGTGTTAGAGAGGTTTCATCAACATAATCTCACTGTTAGGCTAGATAAGTGTAAATTTAGCAAATCCTCAATTGACTATCTTGGTCACACCACATCTGGCCAGAGAGTGGAACCTAAGGGTGAGTTGGTGAAAGCCATACAAAATTTGGCCTCTCCTACAAAGAAGGAGGAACTAATTAAATTTCTCGGCATGGCTGAGTATTACAGCAAATTTGTAAAAGGTTTTGCTGAAAAGTGTCTTAATATGCGGAGTCTCCTGTGTAAAGGTGTAGATTTTGTCTGGTCTGAAGAGTGTGAAGCTGAATTTTTACAGATTAAAGAATTGCTCAAGAAGACTCCCAAGTTAAGCAGTTTTGACCCCTCCATGAAGTCTATTCTTATCACTGATGCCAGCATGAAGGGGTTGGGGGCCGTCTTGCAGCAAGAGAATGGTGACTCGAAGAAGGTGAATCTGTTCCTCTCAAGGAGTCTTAGGGGGGCAGAATTACGGCATTTGGTCATAGAAAGGGAAGCCCTTGCAGTACACTGGGCCACTAAAAAACTTAAAAACCTCCTGTGGGGCACTAAGTTTGTTGTACGCACGGACCATAAACCCCTATGTGAGGTTTTTTTAAAAAAAGGGTATTGATGCTATTTCAGGCAGGATATCCAAATTGGTAGTGGCACTTGAAGGATATGATTTTAACGTTGAATATTTACCTGGCGCACGGAACAGAATAGCCGACACACTGTCGAGACTTGTTCCACATAACGAGGACTATTTGGGTTATGAAGAGCAAGAGTCTAATGAATGGGTGTGCAATGTTGAAAATGATGGAGTGAAAGAAAGCAGGTGGCGTGAAGAATGTGTCTCTGATAAAGGGTGGCTGGAACTGTCTTCCTTGGTCAAGGAAGGGTGGAATAGAAAAATCAAAGGTGACTCTGAAAAATATTGTAACGTAAGGCATGAATTATCTGAGTGTGGGGGTTTGATTTTTAGAGGGACGAGATTGATTCCGCCTGTAGTGCTTCGTAGTGAACTACTTGAGTTGGCTCATCAAGGGCATCAAGGAATGTCAAAGACTAAAGAGAGACTCAGGCTCAACTACTGGTGGCCTGGAATGGACCTGCAGGTTGAACGCCTTGTGAGAGAATGCATACCTTTCACATTAAGTGAAAAGTGCCTTAAGCCTAGGGTGCAACCTATGGTTATCAGAGAACGTCCAAAAGGTCCTTGGGAAGAATTAGCATTAGACATCTTGGGTCCCATTCAAGGAAAAGACTTTGATAGTTATTTATTTGTCCTCATTGACATGTATTCCAGGTGGCCTGAAATTAAGATCACAAAGGGTATTGACACAAAACATGTTATTTCTTTTCTCAAAGAGGTTTTTGCACGAGAAGGACTACCTGGTTTCTTACTGACCGATAATGGGGTCCAGTTTGTTTCCAATGACATGGAGGAGTTCTTACAAGGTTGTTCCATCAAACACAAACGGTGTTCACTATATCATCCCAAGACGAATGGTATGGTGGAACGCTTCAACCGTGTTCTAAAAGAAACCATTGCCATGTCCAAACAAAACTGTTTGGACTGGAAAGAAGAAATTAATAAAAAGGTGGAGATGTACAGAATTTCCCCTCATGCAACCACTGGATGTACTCCCTTTGAGTTGTTCAGGGGAAGACATCCTAACACATTGATTGCACCTTTTTGGGTCAATGAGCCTGAATCAAAAAAAGGAGGACGTTCACAGATGGGAAATGGAAGCTTAAAGAGGCTAAAAGAATCGATGCACGGAAACTAACTTATGACGCAAGAAAAGCTGTCAAAGTTACTCCGGTAAAAGTTGGTGATTGGATCATGATCAGGGCGCCTTTTGGCAGAAAGGCGTCGGGTCTGTTCCAAAGACCGCATAGGGTTGTCAAACTGTTAACAAATGCCATAAAAACTGAAGACTCACGTATCTGGAATTTTAACAGAATTATTGTTATCAAAAACAGTTCTTTACTGCGTAATCTGTGTGCTGGTCAATCCTCTGACTTGATCTTTTCACGCCCATCGGCTTCAGGTCTGACACAACAAAGAGAAAAAAGAGTGGTAAAACAACCCTCTAAATTCAAGGACTATGTCATGAAGCAAGCGTGTAGATAAGGTTTTTATTGCATTAGAGTTTTGGTTTTTAGAGCTTTGTTCTGTTTCTTTTCTTGTTTCATTTTCTGTTTATTATTGTAATATAAAGAGGGAAGGTGTGTAATAAGGTGCTTTCATTTCCCTACATCATCTAGCTAGGCCTGTCTCACTATGTATTCATTTGAAGTGACACCATGGTGATAGAACCCGGTGGTAGAGGTTACTGGTTGTGAGAGTCAGTTGCATCTGACTGAGCCTGCTGGATGGATGAGACCATTTTCTTCCTGGAATAAACTTGCTTCAACATAACCCTGACTTCTCCTTGAGTCTGATTAACCTGATTCTTCAAATATATTAGCAGAAGGACATCTCTAACATACACACTCCAAAAATAAGTCTGATGATGTGTAATCGTATAATGGAGATTAACAATCCTATTATAGTTATCTACCTTTCTTTTTACCTTTGTTAACATAATTAGTCACAGATCATAACGAAAGATTTGCGATAAAATCTTCCAAGCAAACAGCGATATGATTGAAAAATTATTAATCATATCATGGAAAATGTATGATGGAAGGACAGATGTGGATCTGCACATTGTTACTTCCTCCGATACCACAGTTTCAAAGTCAATGCATAA
The DNA here is from genome assembly GCA_963921515.1 of Calotriton arnoldi. Classification (NCBI taxonomy): domain Eukaryota; kingdom Metazoa; phylum Chordata; class Amphibia; order Caudata; family Salamandridae; genus Calotriton; species Calotriton arnoldi. The sequence goes on along the minus strand of CAWUFW010012544.1, from coordinate 114,220 downwards.
TTACAAGCTGAAAGCTTCATGTTTTCATAATGTCTAACCTAACTTAGCCCACACCTTTTTTTTACCTTTCAACCTTTTCTGTGCTTGGCCCTTTATTTACAATAATTGGTAAAGTACATATAAACTAACCCTGTGTATCCAAACATAATATCCAGTTTACATCCTATATCAATGTAACACAAGGTAGCAATGAAAGGTTATCACACCACACGAAATGGAATTTTATTTTACTTTGCTACAAGAAATGCTACTCTTTGAATAAACCTGATAAATAGAACAAACGTGTGCTCGATAACTTGCTACAAGGGCAACAAGATTTGAAACAAACTGATTTTTACTGAACTGGAGTCTCAACTTTTACATTTCAAAAATGCTGCAAATATATGTTCCACGAATGTTAGTATTTGAACACAGCAAAAATCGTCAGAAATCAGTTTGGTGTGTTTGCCCAGGAGATAAATATCAGTAGGGAACTCTTAAGGTTTTCTCCATTTCCAACTGAAATACCAGCAAAAGAATGCAAAGTGATTTGCCTCGGTTTTCCATCAGTGCACAGTTTTTGTAACATAGTCCTTAGATCATTTAGGTTCAAACAACGTGTCGAGACAAGAGGGTGAGCATGAGTTATAGTTCATGTTTTCAGTAATCCATAAACACTTTTATTACATTACAAGAGGGTAGATGTGCAGACAAATTGTTACTGATTAGTGCCACAAAATGAGCGTGAGTACATTTTCAATGAAACAAACCTTTTCAAAGATCATATAAAAAAATATGGCGGAGGTACATCAATGATGTGCTGGTAATTTGGCAAGGTGACAATGCGGAGGTACTTAGGTTTGAGGAACAGGTGAATCGATCGCGATCCTCTTCTGAAATTTAGTCACACCATTGCTCCTAGGAGGATTACTTTTTTGATTTGGAAATGGAGATAAAAGAAAGACATTTTGAGACAAAAGTCATTGAAAAGCCAACTGACAAAAAAGCTTTTACGTTTTGACAGTTTCTATCCTAGAGCCTTATGTGGAAATCATCCATATGGACAATATTTATGTATTTGAAATAATTGCTCTAGTCTAGAGACATTCAATCAACAAGTTGATGCACTAACTAGCAAACTCACAGACCGCCTATACTCCAATAAAATAACTAAGAGAGCAAAGAAGTGGCGTTTCAATAATAACCTGGACTCTCTTTTGGAAATACAACAGAAAAAACAACTGGACAGACTGACATATGTAACCACCTTTTACCCATGTCTAATAAAGTTATTAAGTTTATTAGAAAACATAGAAGTATCATCCATAGTGCAGGGAACACCTGGACCCTCCCTTTTGTTCTATTTCAAAAAGGGTAGAAGCATTAGGGACATGTTGGTGCACACTAGAAATATATCTCCATCAACCCCAGTTAATAACACATTATGGGGGTTACAACCCCTAACAGACCACTATTCCTATAGTAGATATTCAGTGTGCCCATTCATGGAACTATAAAGGAGATTGACTTGGGTATAGAAAGACGGTGGATCCTTAAAAATCACACTAAGTGCAACAGTGGGAATGTAATATACATGATAACTTGCCTGTACGGTCTTAGGTATGCGGGGATGACCTCACACAAAATACACATTAGAATCAGTGAGCATCGCAGTAATATAAGATGTAAGAGAAGCTCTTACAAAATGCAAACCTTTTTGTATAAAAAAAACACAGAAAATTATATCAAGTGGGTAGTCCTTGAGAAAGGGGCTATCAACCATCATAATAACACTGAACATATTTAAGTAAATAAAGAACAACAAAGGGTGTATCATTGGAAAACACACATTGACGGCCTAAAGGATGATATATCTTGGCTACAATTCACACCTAGATAATTTGGTCTATTATATAGAACTGCACATAAAAGTTTGGCTTCTTTTCATATCTATTACCCAATTGATAGGCCACCCAGACCTAATTTTGATATGAACCGTTTATGATATTAAGATACTTCGATATTTCTGTATCTTTAGCTTCTTTCTTTACATTCCTATATACCCATTCCTGTAAATGAGACATTGATAGTCAAATGCATATATAATATTCCCTTCAGACGTACATCAGTATTATTTGGCCAGTAACATGAACTCCTGCCCCCCTGTTCAAATATTTTAAAATCAGTAAAGCATTTTTAAGATAACTACATTTATCTAAATGGAGATATGCTAAAATTCTGGCATGGATCCAGCGCTTCAGGACCAACTTTGGAGAACCCTGCCCAAGATTACTGAAAAAATTCACTTTTAATTCCAAAATCTTTTTTTATCCTCTTTTAAATCAGCTGTAATTAAACTTTTAGTATAAATCTGACACACAGGGCTTTACTATTGCAGAGTGTGCTGGGACTATATTTCCCAGCAGACTTGTGAGGGCAGGATGTGATGCACATAATTTAACATGATGCAGACACGCCCGCCTGTGAATGCAGGACATGCTGCACAAATGTCATGTGACGCGGACACACCTGGAAAAGCTAACATGAAATGCTTTTAGGCATTCAACTCCAGCAGCACAAGTAACATTCAAAGGGTTCATTGAAAATGCATTGGTATTTCAGAAGGAAGATACCTTTGATGACGTGCAGGGGGACTCACAGAGGTTGTAAGTATTTACTTTCTTCTTCCATTTTATGTACATTATTTGATCTATAGAGGGTGACTACAAGGATGTGCCCCGTGAACTACTCCATGGGGCCCTCACTACCTTGAGTTAGGGTAAGAATCCATGATGGTGTATGAATGAAAATATGTATGATTTTCTTCACTCTCACGGAATTGCAGTGGTTTGCAGTGTGCACTTACACATGTATGACATTCTTTACAAATAGTCACTAAGTGCATGAAAAAGAAACAGGTTACTTTGTATGGGGCAGATTTATCAATGTTTCACAAAGCGTAAGGCAGCAAGCCAGCTTGCTGCGTTGCATGAAATGGCAGGAATGTGCCTTATTTAACATTATATGGTGCACTCCTGTCCTTTCCTAGTGCTGGTGCACTTTTGGCTGACTAGCTCCAATGCAGGCACTATTGTGTCATGTTGCAAGGGTGCCTGCTTTGTCAGCAGGATTGTTTTTGTGCAGGGAGAGACACCTTCCTGCACAAAAACAATCCTCAGAGGCGTTTTTGTCTTTCTATGTGAGCTGCAGAAGTTTGACGCATTCCCAGGTCTACCACTAATAGTAAATCTGGGAAAGCACCAAAATCCATTCGTGGTTGTGTGGGAACACCCATGCTCCACCCATAGAACACCTCCCTGGGGCAGAGTAAAGCAAGGCAGCGATTTGCGCTACCTTGTGTTACTCTGGATATATCAAGCCATACAGGGCCACTCAAGGTGGCATTGCGTGTCTTGAGAAATCTCACTTAGGTTTTGCACTGCCCTTGTGCCCCCTAAGGTGGTGCAAGGGAGACACAAAACTTTGAAAAATATGGGCCTCTGTTCTTTGTCTTTATCATTGTTTTATTATCAATTTTGTTCCTCATATGTCTCCAGTTATGTGTTTCATTATTTATGATTTGGTACATTGTATGTTTTACATACCTTACAGAACCTAAAAACTTTGCAACCCCAGCAAACACTTTCCAACAGGTCTACACTAATAGGCATAGCGTGCCTGCAGATGAATGAATGAACATTATTGCAGAATAGGAGTTAGGAAAATTAGGAAGAAAGCCTAGGACCCTTTGCAGGGACATTACATAGGCTAAACATGTAAGCCTTTTCAGATGCAAGTATAATAGGTAGTCCCATGCATCACCACATATTTTAATCATGCCTTAGGTCTACTCCTAACAAAGGGAAGTCATTGGGTCAGGGCATAGGGATTTTTAGATTCACTAGGTCCTGGATCCACACACACCCACCACCAGAAAGTACTCCTTGTAACAATGGAGAGCCTATTCACCACTAGAATTTTCTCTGGTGAAGGAGTCCCAGCCAATGATGGAGCATGACTCCCAGGAGGTGTGTGATTCCATGCCTTTCAACTTTTTATGAGTCCCTCAGATCTTTATATATCGGGGGTATAATACAGATCAATAGTGGCTCCAAAATTAAAGGGTAATTCCCCAAGAGTGAGTTCCTATTGGGGTTGGTCTGAATTTTTTTTATTGATGTACAGATAGGGAGAATGCAAATGGTAACCCCCTTTTTCCTCTCGTACCTTTTCCCGCATCAGGAAATCATGTCAGCTTATCTATAGCCATAATTCATGATTCAGAATGAAATATTACTAATATTTGTAACCCAATGAAATATATTCTCAAACCTTGGGAAAAATTAAACAATGTATATGTGATTTCTAAGGCAATCATTTTTTTTACACAGGAGTTGTAAACTCCTCATTGACTCTCTCCAGGACTAAAGATTTTCATGGCCCATAGGACCCTCACCAAAATGATTTGTAATAAGGGTTTGCTGGTTGCTTGACAGCTTCTCCGTCTTGGGGCACACGGCATGTATTCTACCGCTCTGCCCATTGGATGATGACAGGAATTATATATGTGCTTGACCTAATAGCATAATTCTGCCCAATGTCTTTAGACATGGGTGCCATTGTTTTATCTGATCATGTTTCTGTCAGTATTGCCCTTACCCATAATTTGGTAAATCTTTTATCATTCAAATGGACATTGAATTAATTTCTCTTAAAGCAGAACATTTTTCTGATGTAATCCCTGGTAGTATGCTATGGTGTTGGTGTTTGTAGTCCTAAAAGTGTTAAAATTTCCACTTCTCCTGGTCACCTCTCTTTGGTTGTACAACTTCCCACAGAAGCTATATCCATGCAAACAATATTCCAGGTAACTCACAGTTTCATCAGAGACCTTCTCGCAAGTTGTGGACTGTAAGTTCCAGAATTACCCCATTTTCAGGACCAGGTACAAGGTCTCCTTATAAACATAAGCCATACCCAATATACTTTGCTCATTATTGATAAACTGACCAAAGAAAGGATCCTATGTAGGTATGGGTTATGAATTCCGCTCCGCTGGCAGAGTTTGTGGAGTTTTGGCCACTCAGCGTTACGCATGTAATGCGGAGTTCTGGACAAATTTTGCCAAACGCCATTTGTTGAGTGTTTTTCTTGGGAGACAGCGTTTACAATGCAGTCATCACATCGCAGTTCCTTTACAACGCGGTCATTACAACGACCGCGTTATTAGAACGTGATGCATTTACAACGCAAGTCATTAGATCGACTTGCTGTAGGGGGCGCTTTAACATAAGGAATAGTATAATTTACTATTCCAACACCTTCCCTACTGTTGCGCAGGCTGGAGTTGGAATAGTAAATTATACTATTCCTAAGTCCAGCGCGTCCCCTACTGCAAGTCGATCTAATAACTTGCGTTGTAAAGGTATTGCGTTCTAACAACGTGGTCGTTGTAACGACCACGTTGTAAAGGAACGCGATGTGATAGCATGCGTAGTAACATGCTATATTCGTTTTTCTTGCTTGCACCTCGCCAATGGTAAGTTGGTGAGCACGAGCGAGATCTTGCATGATTTTCAGTTACTAGGAGGGCACCCGGTGAGATTTCTCCAACGCGGGCGGTCGTGACCATTCCCAATTCAGAAAGCTGCCACTCGAGTACAAAATCTACTTGATTGGCAGCATAATCAACTTGAAAAGCAGCGCCCTCTGGCACACTGTGTGGTGCTGTTCTAATTATTTTTCAGCCCAGAACAAGCTCCCAGCACTAAAAATCAGCATGATCAGCACTACGTGCCAAATTCTGCACCGTTCGTGGAACTCCACGGAATCTCGAGTAATTTTCATGTAACTCTGCGGAATTCCATGGAGTGAAACTCTGCAATTTCTGCCCACCCCTAATCATATGTTTGCTGTTCTATTTTATCTGAGGTTGGAAATTCATGAGGTAACTACCTTAGGAATCACCACAGTATTCCAGATATCCTGTGCCTACTCCACTTAATGCTACCTCACATTTGAAGGACATTTAGGTTGGAATATTCATAGACGTCTGACTTAACCATATGTGCAGCCTAACCATTTGATACAAATTGGACATGAATATGACTGACTCTCAAGACATAGGGCCTCATTACGATGTTGGTCAGAAAGCATTCTGATCGACTCTTTGTCAGAATCGGTTCCGACCGACTCAGGTGTGGCGAGTCCGACCGACCGATTATGATGTTTCCGAACACCGTTGGGTCGGACTCCCATTGACTTCAATGGGAGCCTGTGTTCCGACCGACAACACAGGCTCCCATTGAAAAATGGGGTGGTTGCGGAAAACCTTGCACCCTGTCGCAGGCACCCCATGGTGCATGGTTGGAAAGAGGGCTCTCATGGGTACCCCCACGGGCCCCAACTGGAGGCCTACGGGTGAAGGGGGGCCTGCTATGGGCCCCCAAAGTCAGTTTCTGACAGCCGTTTCGTGTCGGACAGACCGATTTGGAAAGGCTGTCCGAATCCGACATCGTAATACGTCGGTCGGAAACGCGGTTCATAGACCTGTACGATTCGGCTCCGATCAACTCGGAGTCTCTGAATGCCGGTCAGAACCGAGTTGAAAAAGACCAAACGGTTACCTTCTATCATAAATCGGAAATGTTTAGGAGTCGGTCGGAAACATGGGTTCAGACACGGGTTAGGAAAATCTGAATGCCGTTCAGAGTCTTTCTGACTGACATTGTAATGAGGCTCATAGCTGGAGAGAAACACAAATATATGCTCAAAATTAAACTACAGCTGCACAATATGATAGACACATAACCCCCTGGAACAAAATGTGTACTGATTAGGCCTGGGTGGAATTTCGATTATGCAGGAGTATATGGAGTAATTTTGATAATTCTGTGTTACTTTTCCATGTAGAATTGCTGGTCATTATGCAATTACTCCTCCTCACCTACTTAAGAGTAATTTGGGGGAAATCCTATCCCAAGAGCACATTTAGAGAGCAAGTGCATCTGCTCACTGGTCATGTACTGCTGCATTTTGCGCTATTTCTTAGTGCAAACTGCATCCTCATGTCCATTTTGGATATGAGGCAGCATTTTTGTGCTAAGAAATAGCTCTATTCTTCTTATGTAATTCAAGGGTATTCTCGCAGAATTTTTAGGTCATTCCACATGATTACGCTACACTGAATTAAATGAGTTACTCCCATCCCTAGTACTGATGTTTGAAGTGGGGGGTTGCAAAGCAGCTTTTTACTGCATCTCAAACTAAATGCTGCATGAAATGCAACTGATGTACAATACAGAATGAGCATCTACAATGCAAATCGATTGTAATGCATTACACATCAATTAGGTATCTTTATCATTGGCACTGACCGCAACCAAATATTATTTTTTTGCCTCTATGATTCTCGCTTTATGTCGAAATCAGACTACCACTACTCATTTGTTAGTTAATCATTCAGTAGATTGGGTGAGTGTTAGACCGGTGTTCTTCCACCAAACCTTTTGCCTTAATCCTCCATATTTTTCTGATCTCGTTTTTGTTGGCCTCAGGACTCTGTGCATTTTACCACTGCTAACTAATTCTAAAGTGTGTGCTCACTACATAAAACATAGTAACATTAGCTTGTCAATTCAATTCAATTATTTATCAATTATGTTTTGGAACTCAACTGAGATCCACATAAAAAATACAGAACTACATCCTTCAACAATCATCATTACAACATAATAAAAACATTCCCAGAAATGGCAAATTTATAAAAAATATATATGACTACAGTGGTGAAATATGCTTTTTCATCTAACCAGTTTTAGGTTACAAAATCACATATACATATCCATCAAAACAGCAAATCTGAATGAATAACAAGTATAATGCAATACACTCCATAGTAAAGTCCTGAACCTAATGATGTGCAGATACTCAGAACAAATATAAAATACAAAATACAGTACATTCTATAATAAGGTCGTGAAGACCTAAAAGTGCAAATACGCAAAGCAGTCTAATTGAGATAGATAAAATACTATAAAGATATAAGACTGCAGCAAAGGAATATACAGTTCAGTCCACTCCAATAATGAAATGCAATAATACAGATATATGTAGTGTACACCCAACATAGGTTACTGCATATAGAGCGCTAATAAAGCAAACACAAGGAGATGATGGACGGAGCGCTGAAACTTTTCAGACACTCACCCCCAGTCACAGAGCTGTGTTGAATCCATCATCATTCTTTAGCTCACTTCGCCACCTCAGTTCAGACCAAGCCATATGCAACCCAGTCTTGACCCTGTGCCTCATGGGAACAGTCCAGCCCGAACTGCCAAGCCAGGTCTTCCCTGAACCAGAAACAAGCATCCTGGGACAGGTTTCTGGGTAACACCCTTCATCAGCCAGGCTAGCTTGAATCCAGTGGAAAAGTGAGCAAGGGACCCACGTCTGGGCATACCCTGCCAACTTAGGGCGAACAAAGCAAACACAAGGAGATGATGGACGGAGCGCTGAAACTTTTCAGTCACTCACCCCCAGTCACAGATCTGGGTTGAATCCATCATTATTCTTTAGCTCACTTCGCCACCTCAGTTCAGACCCAGCCATATGCAAATCAGTCTTGATCCTGTGCCTCATGGGAACAGTCCAGCCCGAACTGCCAAGCCAGGTCTTCCATGAACCGGAAACAAGCATCCTGGGACCGGTTTCTGGGTAACACCCTTCATCAGCCAGGCTAGCTTGAATCCAGTGGCAAAGTGAGCAAGGGACCCACATCTGGGCATACCCTGCCACCTTTTGGCGAACAAAGCAAACACAAGGAGATGATGGACGGAGCGCTGACACTTTTCAGACACTCACCCCCAGTCACAGATCTGGGTTGAATCCATCATCATTCTTTAGCTCACTTCGCCACCTCAGTTCAGACCCAGTCATATGCAAATCAGTCTTGACCCTGTGCCTCATGGGAACAGTCCAGCCGGACCTGCCAAGCCAGGATTTCCCTGAACCGGAAACAAGCTTCCTGGGACCGGTTTCTGGGTAACACCCTTCATCAGCCAGGCTAGCTTGAATCCAGTGGCAAAGTGAGCAAGGGACCCACGTCTGGGCATTCCCTGCCAATTTAGGGTGAACAAAGCAAACACAAGGAGATAATGGACGGAGCACTGAAACTTTGCAGACACTCACCCCCAGTCACAAATCTGGGTTGAATCCATCATCATTCTTTAGCTCACTTCGCCACCCCAGTTCAGACCCAGCCATATGCAAATCAGTCTTGACCCTGTGCCTCATGGGAACAGTCCAGCCCGAACTGCCAAGCCAGGTCTTCCCTGAGCCGGAAACAAGCATCCTGGGACCGGTTTCTGGGTAGCACCCTTCATCAGCCAGGCTAGCTTGAATCCAGTGGCAAAGTGAGCAAGGGACCCACATCTGGGCATACCCTGCCAACTTAGGGTGAACAAATCAAACACAAGGAGATGATGGACGGAGCGCTGAAACTTTTCAGACACTCACCCCCAGTCACAGATCTGGGTTGAATCCATCATCGTTCTTTAGCTAAGGGTGGCAGCCTCTATTTGATATTCGTTGACCTTAAATCGGCCTTCGATCTGGTCCCCCGAGCCAAATTGTGGGAGGTTCTTGAGCAGCTGGGTATCCCGCCCTACCTGCTGTCACTGATCATGCGATTGCATACAGGCAACTTTGCCCAAGTTAGGTATGGGAAATCCGGAGAACTGACCCCCGGTTCCCAGTTAACAGAGGAGTGAGACAGGGGTGTGTGCTGGCCCCCACCCTGTTTTGTCTTTTTATTAACGCTCTGGTAGCCCAATTAAACGAAGTAGCGGACAATGATGCCCCGAAGCTGGTGCAAGGTAGGGTGCCAGCAATGATGTTCGCGGACGACACATTGCTGTTGTCCAAGTCTCCCATGGGCATTCAAAGGATCCTAGACAGTTTCTCTTTATTTTGCAAAAATCGAGGGCTGGAGATCAACACAACAAAGACCAAATTCATGGTCTTTAACCCAGCCAAAACATCTCGCCCAAACCCCTCTCTAAATGGCACCCTCTTAGAGAGGGACACTGTCTTTGATTCCCTTGGTGTTACGTTGTCCGAAACGTTTGAATGGGGCCCACAACTAGACAAGGCAGGCTTGAGGCTAGCGCAGTTGGTGGGGGGAATCACCAAAACATTTAGGAATTCCCTATACAAACCGCCCGGTCCGGTTGCTGAAATTTATAAAGTGCAAGTAAGGAGTGCTGCAATGTACGGGGCAGAACTATGGGGCTACCGCCCCTCTGGCGGATTGGCCAAAATAGAAAACCAATTTATGAGTAAGCTTTTGGGCTTACCGCCTAGCACTCCCCTCATCCCTCTGCACCTGGATCTAGGAATTAAACCCATTGCAGAAGAGATTGGACTAAGACCACTGACCTTCTGGCGTAGACTGTGGGCGACCCCTGAACTAGCATCCTACCGAACTGAACTCAAGGGGGTCCTGGGACTACCGGGGGTGGGAAAATTGCCATGGTTCAAGCACATCAAAGAAACATGCGCCAGAATAGGTATGCCCAACCTGTGGAGTAATCCCGAGGAAGTGTCCCCAACAATATCTCGACTACAACTTGTAAACGCTTATAGAGCACTCAAACTAGTCGATCTGCAGGTGAACACCAAACTCGGGCACTTAACGGCTGAATTTTTTAATATAAAAGCCGAGTATCTCTTTGAGTCTTTTCTGGATGATATACAGCCTTCCTTGGCAAGGAAGCTGTATATCCAGTTCAGAATAGGGACCCTCCCGGTTAATGCTTTTACGAATAAATGGTCAAAAGATCCCTCTGTTGGGTGTCCCGCCTGCAACAGCCCTGATGAGACCGACATTCATGTTCTTTTTTTCTGCCCTGGCTATAAATCTGCCACACGGCATTGGCTCATACCATTATGTAGAAACATGGGCTGTACACAGTGTTTGGAGGTGTATAGAATTTTAAGATCTGATATACACCCCCCCCCCCATAATTTTTGCCGTGTCCCGATTCCTTAATTCAATGTGGCACAGGCGTAGGGCCTTTTTTAACACATCTCAGAAACTGTAAAAAATGTCCCCTGCACTTTTGTCGCTTTTAGTTTTAAAATTTTAATATTTTTTATCTGGTTTTAATCATTCTTGTTTTTGACTGGTGCAAAGATATTGGACAAACTGAAATGTTCCTTTGGCTATACTTTGTAATTTGGCAATCAATTAATTCTCAAGATTTGTCATAACAATGCTATACTTGTATGTAAATTTTTACTTTTTATGGCCTTTTTTGACCGAAATAAAGTTTGTTGAAATTGATATCCCTTTTCCTACTCACTATATACAGTGATTTGTTTTATCTGAGTTTTTAAAAAAGGTTTTGGGAATGATAAATCCCCGCTTTGGACGATCTCGAACATTTCCAATGCTTTTATATAAGACAAATTCATTGCACTCCTTTCTTTCATACTATGGAAGATTTCATGTTTTAATGTAGGTCAAATAGAACCCATTTCACTTCCCAACAAACTGTTCCCCCACCTCGGAACAGCAGCCATAGCGTGCACAGCTGTAGAGGGTAACCCAAATTCAAGTCAAAGTGCAGACGGGGAAGCCAAAGAGTTCAAATTGCAAATTTGACGCTATATGCACACCTCTACTATCTCAAAAAAGGTCCAGTCCCCCATGTCCATCACTTCACATGCATAACTCTGTGTGGGTTGGATTTTTAACTTGTAACTCAATAAGACTTGTGCAAAATGCCTTTTCCAACAACGCTTATACAGTCTATGGACAGCAGAGGCCTGGGACAATGCCTTACTTTTACAATGGTTTATATGATTTTTATTCAGGCACTTGATTGAAAATATGCTTCCCAAATAAGAAAACAATTGTACTACTTCCATCTTGGCACTCCCCAATAACCAATTATAATTTTGCCTGACTCTGACCCCTTTTTTCTAAAGGTCAAAACTTTACTCTTGGAAGTATTTATTTTTAGAAAATATTCCTCTGCATATTTTTCCAAAGCGCAAATACATTTTTTTGGAGACCTATTGGAGTTAGGAGTTAGGTCCAACAAAATAAGAGTGTCAGCGTAAAGAAGACAGTTGATGTCCATTAGACTGAATTTCCTCTTTACCAGACCAACTCTGAAACATGTCTCAGGCCTGCCTTTGTTTCCTGTGTGTGCAGTTTTAAAATGCCATGTTGACCTGGCAAAATAAACCTTTTTTTTTTTTTTACAAGAGTTACCCTACACTCCAAAGTAATCCTTATTTACAAAATTACTCATTAGTTAATCAAAGTATGTGTGTTGCATGACGGAGCCTGCTCATCCCCGTTACTGTCTGTCTACCACCCTAGTACAACCTTTTGCCAGACCCAGACTTTTTTTTTTAATACATAAGTCACCTTGAGGGTAGGCCTCAGACATCCCACAAGGCAGGGTGCAATGTATTTAAAATGTAGGACATATACTTTTAAGTTTTACATGTCCTGATAGTGAAAAACTCTTACATTTGCTTTTCACTATTGCAATGCCAACCTCTCACACAGGCTAAAATTGGAGTTACCTGACTACATTTAAAAAGGGCATCTTTCAAATGGGAGCAGGTAGACAGTTCATGTTTGGTGTCTGTAGAATTGTAATGAAAATTCCTCTATTATGATAAAGTTGGAATTTGAATTACAATTTTGAAAATCCCACTTTTAGAAAATTGCTGTTTTCCTGCCTTAGCCATTTAGTTAATGCAGCCATCTCTGTGCTGCATGACTACATTTAGTTGGCCTTTGTGTATTCCTCTTCAACAGCCATACACAATAGAGAGCTTAGGTGCTCCTGGATGGCCATCACTGGTAGGTTGGGAGGGTAGAGCTAGGCACAACCACACTTACACCTGAATATACTGTGTCTTGCCTTCGCACAAAGGAAAGAACACCCCCTGTAGGTAGTCTAGAGACAGGGTGGGGGAGGCAGGAAACCTGAATACTTCAAAGTGAACACTCTGGAAGTTTTGCCCACTTCAAAGAAGGCACCAGGTATTAACAGTGGATGTGAGACACCCACTCTTCAGTACACTTCTTGACCTGTGGAATAATCAGTCAGGAAGATGGACTGCTGTGCTACTGAAAGAACTGCCATTCTGCTGGACTGCTGCCCTGTAGGACTGCTGCCAACTGAGCTGACCTGCTGCCCTCTTGCCTGAGTGAGCAGGACTGGACCACAAACCTGAACACAGGACCACCAGAGTCAAGGACTAATATCTTGAAACCAGCACCTGGGCACTGCCACTGTGAGTCCTACCCTGCCAAGTGGTGTCACCCAGTCCTGAGCACTTGCAAGTGGGCCTGAAGGTGCTCTTTTATTTCCTCTGTGGATCAAGCAGAACCAACGCATCTCCTCTACTGCACTGTGCAACTCCAAGCAGAACTGATCCATTGCCTCTGCTTCGAGGATTCCCCAAGCACAAGGACTTCGCATTGCTCTCACCACCTGCATTCTCATCTGAACCACCATTGTGTGATGCATCCCCAATGCATTCCTTGCATTGCAAGCCTCTCATCGCTGGCAGCCTCAATTACAATGCAGGACTTCACATCATAAGCCCCGCAGCTTCTCTGGAACTAGATGGTGCATGACGAATCCTCAATGCATACTACCCAACTCACGCCCAGCTCATTGATGGCATCCTCGACAAAGACCCAGGACCTCACATAGCAGCCCTGCAGCCCCTCAGCACTGACGCTGCATGATGCAACTCCAACCTAGACCTCACATCGCCTCTGCTGCATGGCGCATCCTTGTTGCGGAACCTTGCAGTGCTGCACAACCTGGATTCATGATACTTGTTAGGTGTGTTCAGCCTGCACTCCATCCGTCTAGCACAACCAGACAACCACAGCTAGCACTTCGTGCTTTTTGGCACTATTTTCATTGAAATCTCCAAAATTGCATATCTCCTGTTCCGCTGATTGAATTTTTGTTGTTTTGCTCTTATTTTATTTATTCAAATAGACTCTATGTTTCTAAATTGGTGTGTGATTTTTCTTGTGCTGTGTTTCCACTTTATTACTGTTTGAAGTGCTGCATTAATACTTTACACATTGCCTCTAAGTTAAGACTAACTTCTCTGTGCCATGCTACCAGGGTGTTGAGCACTGGTTAATTTGGGGTTTGTTTGTTACTTCACCCTGACAAGGATTGTGGTTTCTGCTTGAGTAAGGTTTAACCCCCCTCAACCAATAATCCAATTTCTTAGAGTGAAGCCATCCATTCTCTCTTTACTGGCTACTAATTGTTGGCATAGTTAACTGTGCTCTGTTGAACCTCTCATTCATCATGTGGAGTTCTAGTGTCTTGCAACATTTTTCATTGTAGGAGATGGGCCAAATGTTTATGGAGTGTATTTATCACAACATACCTTACATCAATGAAATGCTTTTATTTTATACTGAAGCATGACACACTATGCATTGAACACAAATTGATCTGTGTAGTGGGGTCACAGTTACCACTGGTGGGTTATACAACTTAAGGGTCCACATTGACTTTGAAGCCCTAGAAATTCAAGAGGTGGTGAACAACACAATTTGAAAAAAGAGTAAGACCAACATAGGTTTACTCATAGTTTTTATTTCTTTCTCTACAATAGTTATGTTGTTTCTTCAAAGAGGTTTTAAGTTTCAAATATCAGAGGAGTTGCTATGAATAAGGGCCCGATTATGACTTTGGCAGTGAGGGAGCGGGACTGCCATTGCCTCCACCCGGCACCTATACTGCCAAAGCCGGATGAGCACCGCCCACCAAATTACAAGTTTTCCCGTGTCTGGTGAGAGTTTCTTTGGCTGTCCCATGATGGTGCCTCTGAAAAAGGGCACCGCAATGGGAGCATCAAAGGCAGTTACTACACAGCATGGACTCTGCAGTCCATGCCGTGCAGGAACTGGGGTACATGCACACAGGCGGCACAACATGTGCCCCCCTGCATGCACACCATGGCCCTGTAGGGCCCCCTTTGTTTCCTATCCACCACAGTTTCAATGGCGGGCTCACCACAAAAACTGTGATGGAGACGAAGCATATTGCGGCCTCAAGACTGCCAGAGATCTCGGATCCCTGGTGGTTGCAGCGGTCCCATGGCAGTCCGACCGCCCACCTTGTAATAGGGTGGTTGGACAGCCAGTGCAGCGGTGCCCACACCTCCACCGTGACTTTGGCAGTACATTGATCCGCCGTAGTCATAATCAGGCCCTAAGTGATTTGCATGCACATAGTACTGACTGGCTTACAGGTGGGTCATAAAACCACTTTTCTCTCTATAATAGTGATACTCAAAACAGCACAAATAAAGGCCACCTCACCTGCAGTCGTTACCTGCAGTTGAAAGCACCTAATGAAATTAGCCACTTACTTCAAACTGAAAAAGTAATTGAAATCTACCAAGGGCCACAGTGTACATGCAAAGTCTGTTTCAACTAAAAAAAAAAAATAAGAATTTTCCCATTCTGTGCAGTTTGTTTACCAACATTAAAGCACTAGTGTAAGAAACCGGAGTAGTAGTTGAGGGGAGTGAAAACCCACCTCAAATAATAATCACAATCTTTGTCAGGCTGAATCACAGAAAGATATGGGATAAATTTGTGCTTAACCCCCTGGTAGTTTTGACATAGAGCAGCTAAGCTTTACATAGAGAGTATGTAGAAAGTGTTCATGTAGTACTTAAATTGTTATAAAGTGAAAAGATCACACAAAAAACTACCAAACCACTTTACACAAATAGAGAATATTTTATTTAATAAAATAACACAAAAACGACAAGAATCTAATCAGTAGACCTGGAGATATTAATGTTTAAAGTTTTAGTTAAACATAATGCTAAGCATCAATCACAGGCTGAGCTAGACCGGGTCAAAGTCAAAAGAAAAGGCAGACCGCGATGAAGCGTGGGTCAGACACAAGGATCAGGTTCATCCCGGTCTCAAAGTTACCTTTTCACTTCGAAAACTTTATGGAGGTAGACAGTCTTCAGAGGGGCCCAGTAGCCAACTGGATCCGATGAAGGGCTCAGCGATGACAGGGAGCTGCTGAGTGAGATGTTGTGGTTGATCTCAGGCTGATCAGAGGTGTTGGGCCTGGTGAAGGCATTGATGAAGGCTGTCAGATGCTGCTCAGCATTGACTCTGGTGCATCCAGCAGTTGGGTGCTGCTCAGTGTTAAGTCTGGAGAAGCAATCGATGGAGGTTGTCGGCATTGATGCTCAGCATCAGGTCTGGTGAAACTTTTAGTTAAGTAGGGAGGAGTGCACTCCGACCACAGCTAAGAGTCCATGACTTGGGACCAGTATGTGTGGGTCTGACTTCAGTCCCACTGAGGCCAGAAAAGGGGACCAGGTCTGGTCCAGTTGGAACTTGCCAGCTGGAAAACAGGAAAAGGTCTCTGGAAGCTTGTTGTAGCCCAGTAGCTCAAACAGGAGTTCAGCCAACTGATCCTTGGAGTTACTTCCGGGGTTCTGGTTCAAGGCAAGCAGTTTAAGTCTCCCTTCAGGTTCTTCAGACAGCAAGCACATACTTCTTCTAGTTCTTCTCAGGTCCAGTAGTCTTCAAAGGAGAGTTCTGGTAATGCCACTTTGAATCCAAGTACCAACTGGTTGGTGGGGGCAATCCTTTGTTCACCCTCTAAACTAGTTCTGGGGACTACCCCTCCCTCAGAGGGTTTGGGAATGAGCCTGGCTAGAAAGACAAAAGGGAGGAAGGTTTAGGTATGATCTTCATCAATCAGTGACAGAGTTGGCATCTTTTGAAGCTCAGGAAGTGCCTGGGCCCCCAAGGCTGTCCTTCCAAAGAGCGAAACTCCCTCCCCAGACCACTGGTTCTTTTTCTATTGTCTGGGAGCAATAGGTATCTTATTAAAGGAGAGTCATCAGTAGACAGACACTGGCAAATAGACCTTTTGTTTTTTGGCAAAAAAAGAGATAATTTTCTTGAACTCTATTTTACCATTGATTTGGATTTTAAAATATCATTAAAATTAGTTCTTGGTCCATTTTTCCAGCTGCTACCACGCTGAAATTAATCGTTATAAGCTGTTATAGTGCAACACAGTGTGTTCCCATGAGAGAGCCAGCCGTACTACAGTGAAAATGAATGTTGGCAGTTTTTCACTGTGAGGACATGTAAAACATTAATTTCTACATGTCCTTCTTATAAATACCATTCACCCTGCCATATTGGGCAATACTATCTATGTTAGGGGGGACTTATAGATATTAAAAACGAAGGATTAGGCATGTCAAAGGTATTAAATTTACCTGTCCATGGTACAGGTAGTACTTTATACTAGGCACTTACAAGCAAATAAAATGAGCCAATTAGGTGTATGTCAATTTTACCATGTTTAAAATGGAGAGCACAAGTAGTTTGCTACTGTTTGGCAACAAAATGTGTTCAGCAACAGTAGGCAAAAAGAATCTGGGGGGAATACCACATAAAAGTTTGTAATTTCCAACAACTAGGCATAAAACCTTAAGGGTCTCACTCTGAGTAACACGTTATTGCATGAAAAGGTGCAGTGCCCAATACCTACTGACACCACCAGATGTGGTATTTGCCAGGTGTTGTTTTCTCTCTCCGTTGTCAGTTCTGAGATGTGGAATATGAGGTAATGCTTCAGCACTTTAAGTTTTGCCATGATCCGAATTACAAAATTCCGAATATGTGCCATTTATCCCTGCATACATTGTGGCAAGTATTATCTGGTGAAATTTGCGTGGCAAAAACGTGTTTAGGCGTTAGCACAAATGTCTATTAACTTCCAAGTTCGAATTAGCACAGCACTCACACTGAGGCCCCAAGGGACCTCTTCACATATTAACACTTAACTGCAGTTCGGTCAGCAACAATAATTAGGGGCTGTATAGGGATTGTAAACAATGCAAGGTCACAGTATGTCTGATATTTTCACCCCAGGACATTCACCTACATAAATAAGTAGAATGTATGAGGACGATTCAAGCCGAAAATGGTGAAAAACACGTAGAGGTTGGTGAGCAAATACCTGCTTGTACGTTATTAACCATTTCTGAAGGGTTACCTCTTAAAGGGTCCATCGGTGAATTTGTAACCGAATACTCATTACGGATTTTCCTCTACACTGGAGAGTCCCTTTACTAGTTCTCTATTCCCCTAGTACTGCAGAAGGAATACCTGCAGTATCCATACTAGCAGGTGTTGGATTACCATTGCAGTAATCCTACATAGCGCATGGTAGGACCGTAAATGTGGGATATTAATGGGGCCAATGCAACTTTAATTTGTTTTAGGAATTAAGGGCTTTTTTTAAGTTCAAAGTAAATTTGCATTCTCCATGAAAAATTCTAATAAATAGGATTTTTATTACAAAGGAGTACCAGCAAGTTAGGAAAGAGATACAGACATCATTTCATTGTTATTCGAGACACATTCTTCCAAGAAATTTGCTGCATATCTTTTTCTTGCGTCTGTTTATCTACAGAGCATTGCCGCCGATGACTTAAACAAGCTCCTCCAATTAATTCAGAGCAGACTATTTCTCCTCGGAAAGACAGCATAATTTAATCTGGGCCTTACAGTTATTAATGAGCCAGTATGTTTAAATGGACATAAGTATTGATGAGATATGCTAATTCCAGAAGAGATAAGAATGAACTGTAGCGTGGATCCATTTATAAATCTATCAGCCATGCGCATTTGTCATCGATAACATATCTAATAAACTATGTACGGGAAACACTCAATAATTCACTTCCAGTAAAGTTTCTGCAGAGATAGCACATTACCTTAACTTGTTAGGCATTGCGGCTCTTTTTTTTATCTTCAGTTCACTGGTTTAGCCTCAGAAACCTAAAAACCTTTAGATTACATGAAAAGTGATGCACCTATTCAGTAAAATAACAATGAAGCAGAGAGTTGCCAACTGTGCATTCTACATGCAGTGCAGTTTACAGACTGTGAGGAAGAAGAATGCGGCTCTAATACTGCGGTCACCCATTTATTCAGAATACATACAGAAATATGTTGTGCGCCTTCTGCGCTTAGAGAATAAAATATAGAACAATGCGTGCTACTGTATATTCTCAAGGTCCTGTATTGTTTATGGTTGTTCTAGGGTCTCCGGAGTACTGATAATGGGAACAGCCCAAAGCACTTTTAGAAGATTGAAGATCAAAATAGTCTGATGAGAAGTGCAATATCCAGTATTTTAATGCCTGAAGCACATTTCTGCTGCGTTTTATTAAAGAAGCATCTTGCGTTGCCTTAGTAATGAATGTTGTTATGTTAATGCCATGGCTTGGCACTGACTTTATCTACAAATCTTTAATTGCAGTGTAGGATATTGCATAGCCCTACTTTAATTACATACAAATTTATATACACTAATAGCTAGATATAGTTACAGATAAACGGGTTTTCGTTGATTTCTGTGCCTTGGGTCCGATGTTTTGCTCTGGGAATTGTGTGAGTCCCAAGAGTATCTCAGTGTAATTCGTAGGCTGATTGTAAATGTACTTTTTTTCGGATCCGATTGACAAAAGCTTTTACGCACCTAAGCGAATCTTAGTGGCAGAAAAGGCCAGTGACGGTAGGGAAAGGGCGGCTGCAGAGCAGCCATGCCAAGCACACGAACCCCAACAAACTCTTAAGCTTATACAATAATGCTATTACATGCCATTTCCTACACTAGAAACGCTCGTGAGCAAAAAACAGGAACAACATTCGTTTGCATATACAAATGCATAGGTCAACTTGACCTGCTCTTGCATAGTGGAGCATCCACATTCGTAAATAGTGACCCATTGAAGTACTATTGAAGCTCTAACAAAGCCCTGCACACAGCTAGGGTCAGAAGCAACCGGTCTCCGAATTCCACAGCCCACCATTCAATGTACTTAAAAATGTTTGGCAGTTTTAGAGCAGAAATGCCCTTAAAAGGTAAATCATGATGCTATAACATGATAGCAGATTTACTGAGCAGTGTTGTTCCTGTGATGACGTCAGGCACCCAACCGAAGCACTGGATCAGCTCACCTTGGGCAGCCCCAGGGCTGGTCTACAGTAAACGAGTGGAGCTTGAGGCAAAAAGACCCATCACCTATACCCCGATTGGCCAGCTCACCAGTCAGGATCCTTAGAACTGCTGGAACAGTGCAACAGCGGGGCAACTGTCACACCCGCAGTGCATGAAGTGTGGCAATGATGACATGTCTACTGGCTGACAAGCCAGAAGGCAGGGGCAGGGGATGCCCGTTGTAACTGAGTGTGAGTGTTTCTGTGCAGTGAGTGTATTGTGTTCTGCTTCACCTTGTGTAATAACAAAACCAGTGATTTAAATAGGGAAAAAGTGCAGGTATTCATCAAACTGAGGGAGGCAGGGGTTGGGGTGTGGCTAGGAGACACGAATTTAATGAAATACAGGTTTTCTTGGTATGCATCAGCGGGCTGGTGATCTTGGAATGAGGTGCAGACAAAAACTGCGCATGTAACAATGCTTAGGTTCTGAAAAGAAATTTGTAGAATAATCCAGTACTTTCATCATGTACCTCCACAGCAGTATTGCAATTTCACCTGGCTCAAGAACATTTTGAAAAAATTGTGGCAGAATGGTGCATATTCAGCACAATTACACATAAAATAGCCTAAAAACCCGTAGGCACTATAGGCAGTCTCAAGTTGAGACCAAGCACACTCCTAACGTTGGCCACAAAATGAAGGTTGGGTTACAATCTGAAAGAGCTTCATCTAGGAGAATGATTTTCGGAGTGTTTCTATGCTAGTTTTGAGGACCGTATCATTAAAGCGGTGAATTTTACAAAAGGAATAGGCTACATGATACAAAGTATCACTCAGAAAGTCCTGTATTGACTATTATTAATTCATGATTGCTGGTTGGTCAGTAATTACTAAGGGGCATATTCTCAAGGAGCTATTGCCGAGTTATCGGCACTTTATCACAGCCAAAGTTGCGCTAAATGTACCGCCCCATTCACAAGCTGGTGCTAATAGCCCATAACACCACTTTCCCTGCGAAAGCAGTCGCAAAAAACATCGCCACAGATGACCCCAGCAACTAACGCTAATGAGATGCAGAGTAGGCGTTCCCGAGCAAAAACCTGCAACAACACCAAACCTCAACATTCTCAACGACCAGCCACATCGGCGATAAGACCACAAAACAGGCAATAAGGCGCGTTAGCAGCAGGAAACTAACACCTGCTCTGACCTGGTGTAAAGTCGGACGTCAACGTGCACAAGAAAAGGGAGCCCAGCCCACAGCCACACCTGAAGAACAACAGATGCCATGGAGCCACTCACCATGCACCCCGGAGCCCCAAGAGGGCAACAACACCCACCACCACCACCCCCAGGACCGCCACCCCCCCAACGGACCCCCCCCGGACCACCACAGAGGCAGCGCAGACAAAGACAGCGGACCTCCAGGAAATGCACCAGCCCCACAGACCTAACACCAGACAATGCCAATGCCCACTACAGGCCCAAAAGGACAACCATCCTCCGCAACCTGGACATCATTGCCCACAGGCTGACGGTACCAACACAGCGGACAACCAACATCCCTCCGCAGTCAAAGCTGCTGGCTGTGCTGCACCTGTTGGCCTCTGGTACCCTCCCAAACAACAACCTCCCGAGTCGGAGGAGTCTCACAGCCAGCCCCATCCAAGTTCCTCACACCTGTCCCGGATGCCCTCACCAGCTCGGGACCCCAGCACCCATACGTCCCCTACAATGCGCAGGAACAGCTGGAGACCAAGCAAGGACTATACGCCATGGCTGGAACCCCGCACGTGTCGGGGGCAATCCACTGCACACTTGTCCCACATGTGCCCCCTGCCAACACCGCACACAATACCCCAACAGAAAGCACACGCATCCCATCAGTGTGCAGGCAATAGTGGACCACAGGGGACTCCTCATCAATGTCATGGCCAACTACCCAGACAGTGTGCATGTCCTCTTCATCTTCCGACAGTCCAACATCAACCAGCGCTTCCAGGATGGCACCCATGGGAATGCACTGCCCGTTGGCAAGTACCAAATGAACACACCACACACCTCAACCCCACAATCATGCAACTCACAACTCTGGCACTGCACACGTCACAAAACCACATACAACATGCCAAACAACATGCCCCCCCCACCAGACACAACAGCACAACTTACTGTGGCAACCTTGGTCAGCCATGTACATGAGCCATCGACGGCATGGCACCTCAGCCACACAATACCGGAATGTGGGGAGAGGTGGGAACCAGGCATGTGCGAAGGAGGCAAGTGACCCATGAATGAGTATGTACACAATGCCAAGTGTGGCAGAGATGTGCTGGACAGACTGCAGTATGCAGACCACAGACACAGCCATGTCTACATGCACTGCTGGTGTCTGGAGTGTCGTGGACAGTGGACGCAACCATGTCACCCCAGCCAGTGGGGAAGATCACGGAAATGTAGCCTGTGACGACCCCCCCGTAAGCGTGTGCGGAGTGGGCTGGCCCGGCGTACGCCAGGCCAGCGCAGGGTGTGAATAAAAAGCACGTAGCACTAGGCATGCTTCTCTTCCGGAATTTCCAACGCGTCTGCCAGGGCGGCGCCTCCCACCCCGCCACGAGGCCGACGCCGTCGCCGTGAGTGGTGTGGCCTGCGACCCTGTGCGCCTGCTGTACCCCGGGCCGCTGGTCCCCGGAGCCGTCATGCCCGCCCCTGCGCAGCCAGGCCTCACTGCTCACCTGCCGACACCGGTGCGTGTCAAAGAGGGCCCACCACATGCCGGCGCATGCTCCAAGCCCGAGGCCCGCGACCTTGGCAGCCTCCTCAGACCATCACGGCCTCCGTGACACAGGCCCGCTTTACTCGCTTTTTCGTTGACATACACCCCCGCTGCCTCCGGCCTATATTATGCTCAAGTAGGTCACACATTTGGAACTGAGTCTTGATCATGCTATGGCAGAGTACACACTTTATGGCGGAGTTTATATCACTATACTCCCTTCGATGTAGTGACACAAAGTATGTGCAGGGCATCCCAACCACACGTGTCTGTGGGCCCTTGATGACTACGCCTTCGGCCTACACTGCGGTCGAGTAGAACACACATGTGGAACTGAATCGTGATTCCCTCATGGCGGAGTACATATCATTGTACGCAAGGAGATGAGTAAGAGGAAGACGCGGTTCAGTCTGGAGGAGAAAAGGACCATCGTTACAGAGGTGTACGAACACTGCCGACAACTGCCCTGGTGTCACTAACTCTGTGCATCGCGGGCCAACGACACGTGGCTGTGGGCCCCTACTGACCGCTACCCCGGGCCTACACTGCGGTCAAGGAGGTCACACATATGGGACTGAGTCTTGATTTCCCCATGGCTGAGTACACACGACAATGCAGAGTTTATATCACTGTACTCCCTTCGAAGTGGTGCCACCAACTCTGTGAATAGCATCCCAGCCACACGTGTCTGTGGGCCCTTGAAGACTACACCTTCGGACTACACTGCGGGCCTGCAGGCCTCACACAAATCCAATCCAGTCCGTACCAGGCAGGACACAGCATCGTCGCTGGCTAAACACCCGCTCGGCTCTGTCGCTAATGCCTCGGTCAACAACGAGTCATCACCACATGCCATTTCAACACCGTGTGCTAGTGTTCCAGGAGGAGCCTGCTGAACAGCGGTTGGTCCGCGCTGCCCGCTGCCTCCGGACCACACAGCGGTCGAGTAGGTCACACATTGTGAACTCAGTCATGATTAATTTATGGCAGAGCTGATATCATTGTACTGGCATCGTCGCAGACTGCATCCCCTTTCGGCTCCGGTGCCACTAAGTCTGTTCTCCGACATCCACGGACACTTTCTTCTTGAGATTTGTTGGCGACTGAGTCTATGGACTGGGGGTTGTCTTCATCATCATGTCGGTGATACTGACTATGTGGCCAGAACGGGCCTGTAGCATTCCACTCCTCCATTTGCCGCTTCCGGCCGGCTTCTGCCCTCTGCATCATGCCCTGGTGGACACCTTCCACTGTCCCCCGCAAACCTCCGCTACATTCACCTTCGACATCGACGAGGACCCACCCACCTCGCGTGGGCCTATCTCACTGCACCGCAAGTCACCGTCCCGTGGCGGTATGCCTGTGCCGGCCGCAGTACATCTGGGGCCACTAACTCTGTGCAGCTCAAATCATGGCACCAGTCTGGTGGCATGTTGGATGGCCTCTGGGTCGATGGCCTGGGGGTCATCAACGCCATGTGTCTGTGGCCCT
Source organism: Calotriton arnoldi (assembly GCA_963921515.1). Taxonomy (NCBI): domain Eukaryota; kingdom Metazoa; phylum Chordata; class Amphibia; order Caudata; family Salamandridae; genus Calotriton; species Calotriton arnoldi. The sequence continues at coordinate 89,903 of CAWUFW010012544.1, read as the reverse complement.
GCACTGTCCGCTGCCTCCACCCTCAACTGCGGTCCACCTGGGCTCAAACATCAAATTGAGTCCTGACCAGCCTGGACGTCACATCACCGCAGGATGCACGTGCCACCACCGCCAGGACCAACTCCAGACAACAGGTGCCAGAGTCGGAAGTGTCTTACTGCCAGACTTTCAGAGTAGCTCACACCAGTCGTGGGTGCCATCATCAGCTTGATACCCTGCTCAGCTCCTCAGGTGCCACTAACTCAGTGCACCACAAATCAAGGACCATTCTGCTTGCATGTAGGTTGGACACTGTACTCTCTCCGGCAACCACCATGATGCTTCACAGTTGTTTCTGTTATGCTGATGTTTTATGTTTCTGCTTCAATTGTGATCACTGTTCAAGTTGTTGCCAGCACCAACGACTCCCTGCGGGCTGGCTTACACTCACCCCACACACATCCAGCACATGCGTCACTGTACATGTGACCATGCCAGTAAAGGTGTCGAGCGCACGTGCTCGTTGCCAGTTCAACGAACTATCTGGGTGTGTCCGTGTGCTCATGATGTATGCATTAGGGCCCCAGCCCCACAACCTTACATTGTGCCATGTGCAGAGGATGCAGCCATGTCACCGCAGGCAGAGGGTGGGACATTGCACATGTAGCTTTGTCGTCCCCCACCCAATACTTAAGAGGAGTGAACTTGGCCGGCGTATGCCAGTCCGGCGTGGGGGTGTGGGTGATTATCACGTGGCTCTGGGTGTGGTTCAGTACTGGAAATGTGCAAAGGCATGTGTCCCTGTCGCAGTGTGGGTCTCCGTTGGGGTGTGTAGGTGGTCCATGATGGGATTTTGACACCCATGTATGGGATCTAGTTCGTCTCCCATGAGGTAGTACCCCACCCGCACATGTTCGGCCAGCCCCGCTGGCAGTCTGACAGCTGGCCTTGTAATGGGATGTGTGCTTAGATGGGCTGCTGTGAGCCAGCCGGGGTGGTGGGTGCATCCAGCTGTGTTGTCCGTGCAGGGGGTGGTGTGTCCTAGGTGCAGTGGGGCTGCCCTGCTCCTGGAGCTCTATTGCCTGAGATGTCCATGGACTGTTGTAGGGTGTCGGTGTCGGAAGTGTGGAGGTCCTCTTCAGCATCACTGATGGGTTGTCTGGTCTGCTCTGCTGGAGGTGTTGTTTGTCCCTCTGCAATGTGAAGGGGAGATGCTTGTTGACTTTGTGCTGGCATGTATGTTGACGCATTGTTCGGGTTTACATACAGACTGCATGACAATGTACATTGTGACTGTTTTGGATTGGCGGACTATTTGATGCGGGATAGTGGACAATTGGACTACATGACGTAGGTGATGTTGTACACGTACATTTTCATCTCACAGTTTCCTGCTATGTCAGATGTGATTGGCCATTTTCTACGCACAGGCGGAGCCAGTTGTGTCCTCTGTTCTGCAGTGTAAGTGTTGCACTGTGTCCCACATTGCCGTCCATGTGGATGTGCTGTGATTGCTATGTGTGTGTGCTGCATTGTGTGGGAGTCACACCTGCTGCTGTGATTTTGCTGCCCCTTATCCCTTGGAGGCGGTGTGCCTTTGGCTTTTGTGCTTTTGAGGTGCTGTGATGTTGGCGACTGGGGTCATTTGTGCTCCTGGACGGATTTTGTTCTCTTGTCCATTGTTTGTCTGGAGATGTATTGTTGACGTCAGTGGTTGTTTGTGCACGTGGATGTGTCAGGGTGTGACCTGCTCCTTCCGGATGTAGTCCACACTCAGCCACCTCAGTCTCGTGGCGTGCACAGTGTCATGGTGATTGTACTCAGGCCATGCTGCTCGTTGTGTGGTGTCACTTGCATTGTCAGTGTGGCTCTCGCATACGCATCTTTGCTGTGTTTCACACTGGTGCATGTGTGTGTAGTGGAATTGGTGTTGTGTGGGGTGGGACCCCTTGGGGCACATGGTGGACGGGGGCCTTCTTGGCATTTGTATGTGTGCTGCAGTGTGCCACGGGGATCAGGGACATGACCCAGGGTCGTTGTGGGTGTGCGGTGTGCTACACGTCGTTGTGCATGTGTGCCATTGTGCCCGTCCCCCCAGTCCCTGTTAGTTACTCACCCTGTTGATGTTTTGTCAAGTCATGTCGAGCAGTGTCCGGACTCCCGACTCCTTGCACCATCTCCACACTCATGACTGTGTCCACCATTTGCTCCAGCTCCTCCTGTGGCGCAGGACTCCCACCTCCATTCGCCGTTGCTGCCTTCCGGGTGGCAGCGGGTTTCTGCTTGGTTTGGCTTTTGACTTCGTGCCAGCGCATCTTGGCCTCCTCGGCAGTCCGACTGCATTCAAGATGGAATGCCATTTTTCCGTCTGTGTTGCCAATGACACGGTGGTGGAGTCGGACAGTTGTTGTTAGTGCTCTGTCACCTCCGTGATGACGATCAGGTTGTCATGCGGACTGTACCCCGTCTTCCTCTTCCTCTTCTCCTTGGCCTTCCCCGACCCTGAGGTTCCTTGCTGGTGGTCTGTGGGGCTTGTGGGGTTTGCGTTGACCTAGGCACTCGTTCCGGGTGCGTCTATGTTGCTACGCATTTTATTTTTTTTATGGGGGGTGCAGGTTCCATTCCATCAAGGAGGGGGTCTGTCGAAGAGCCAGGTTTTGAGGTTTTGAGGTTTCTTGCGAAGATGGGGAGCAATGTTGTCTGTCTGAGGTGGAGCGGAAGGGCGTTCCATGCTTTGTCCGTGAGGAAGGAGAAGGAGCGGCCTCCCGATCTGGTCTTTCTGGTGCGGGGGACCACGGCGTAGGAGAGCTGGGCTGATCGTAGGGTCCTTTGGGGTGTGTGGAATTTGAGTCGGCTGTTCAGGTATGCTGGTCCGGTACCATGGAGGGCCTTGTGTGCATGGGTGAGTATCTTGAAGGTGATTCTCGCCTCCACGGGGAGCCAGTGGAGTGTGCGCAGGTGCTGGGAGATGTGGCAGTGTTTTGGCAGGTTGAGGACCAGTCTTGCGGCGGCGTTCTGGATGTTCTGTAGCTTGCAGGTGAGGTTTTTGTTTATTCCGGCATAGAGTGCGTTGCCGTAGTCGAGTCTGCTGGTGACCAGGGCGTGAGTGACGGTCTTTCTGTGTTCGAGGGGGATCCATTTGAAGGTCTTACGAAGGAGGCGGAGGGTGTGGAAGCAGGAAGACGAGACGGAGTTGATCTGGCGGTCCATTTTGAGCTCGGAGTCCAGGATGATTCCCAGGTTGCGTGCGTGGTCCGTGCGGGTTGGTGGATTTCCGAGGGCGGGGGGCCACCAGGTGTCACTCCAGGCGTCAGAGTTTGGGCCCATGATGAGTACTTCTGTTTTGTTGGTGTTTAGTTGTAGGCAGCTGTTTTTCATCCATTTGGCGACGGCTTCCATGCCTTCTCGAAAGTTGTGTCTGGCGGTGTTGGGTTTGTTGGAAAGGGAGAGGATGGGTTGGGTGTCGTCTGCGTATGACACAATGTTGAGTCCATAGGTTCTGACGATGGGGGCGAGTGGAGCCATGTAGACGTTGAAGAGCGTCGGGCTGAGGGAGGAGCCCTGGGGGACTCCGCAGGTGGTAGGTGTAGGGTCCGAGAGGAAAGGGGGGAGTCTGACCCGCTGCGTTCTGCCGAAGATGAAGGAGCGGATCCAGTCGAGGACCTTGTCCTGGATTCCTGCGTCGTAGAGTCTGCGTATTAGGGTGCGGTTAGAGACTGTGTCGAATGCCGCTGAGAGGTCGAGGAGGATGAGGGCTACTGTTTCTCCTTTGTTCAGTAGGGTGTGGATGTCGTCTGTTGCGGCGAGGAGGGCGGTTTCCGTACTGTGTTTTTTTCTGAAGCCGGATTGGGAGGAGTCGAGGATGTTGTGTTCTTCGATGAATGTGGCGAGTTGGCTGTTGATGGCTTTCTCGATTACTTTCGCTGGGAACGGGAGCAGGGAGATGGGTCTGTAGTTTTTGAGGTTGGTGGGGTCCGCTGAGTGTTTCTTCAGGAGGGGGTTGACCTTGGCGTGTTTCCAGTCGTAGGGGATTGAGGTGGTCGCCAGGGAGCGGTTGATGGTGTGGTGGAGCATGGGTGCGATGGTGTCGGCAGCTCTGTTGAAGATGTGGTGGGGGCAGGGGTCAGAGGGAGGATGCGAGACTAAAACTTGAGTCTCTTGTAGCCACAACCGACAAGCTAAATGTGAGACCACATTTCCTTCTCTACACCAAATGCTTTTTGTGTAGATGTACTTTAAATCCTAAAACATGTCTAATGTGTATCACAGCATATTCTGATAGTTCTGTGCACAGAAAATGATTTTGGTACTTTCAATTGGAAGAAGCAGTGAGAATGATTATTTTTATTGAATAGTCAACTTACAATTCAGCCCATGATTAGTAAAACATTTCTGTCATTTTGGCGTGATACATTCATTGCAAGACTTTTCCAAATTGCTCATGTATCCTACTTTTTAAAGAAGCACATTGAAAACCATTCACTCCCATAATATTCCAAATAATATCTCTCTTTAAAACCCCAGGTGAAATGAGCAGAAACCATTCAGGATCATGGCATTATTATAACGAAAGGAGAGCAGATATAAAAATAGTCAGTTAGGCTACATCATTTTCAGCTAAAAAATGTGATTCCACTTATTGGCAGTGAGTAAGTGAAGGTAAGATTGTTATTGTAAATTACACACTTTAACATAAATAACGCTGGATTGGCTACTGGCTGAAAGTAGAGCTAATTTTGGTGTAAGGTTGCTTGACCTTTTTCATAGAAAGAGGCATTTACATTGCTATTGTTCTGCTTCAATGGAACACATCAGGATTAAGATCACAGGCTAGATTTCAGTCCACAAAAAGGAAAGCAAGTATCTCCTGGGCATGAAGGATAACCTTTCAATGGTATGTATTTAGGTTGCAGTGAGTGTTCAACCGTGTTTTTCTAAGTTCAAGGCTGCAAAAATGGTCTTACTCCGGAAAGAATTCTGGTGCGAAGGTTGTTCACAAGAAAATATTTCCCCTTATTGTCCTTAGTTGATCCGTGTCAGCTAGTTTTCAGACACTGATATAAAAGTGTGTTTACATGCGGTGGGGGAGGGAGGATCCTACTAGAGGGTACAGGACGGTTTTGTGTAAGTTTCATTGTCATTATTTTACCAATGGAGTTGGGAGGGCGGACACGGGACACACTCGCATATGCAGAAACAAATACAAACAAAAAAAGACAAACACATAAAAGACAGACACACTCACACACCAAATACTTCAGACATGGTTTTTTTGATATAATAGTAATCGTGGCCCTTTGAATTGCTCTTAAAGTCGGCTGCCTGCATTTAGTATTGTAGGATTTCAGGCTGCAAAATACCTATAGCTTAACTGGAAAGGTAAGACCTGATTGTACTCTGCACTCACAATCCAAGTTGAGGCATACCCTACCACGCCCTAGAAGCCAGGACAAGAATGCAAAACCCTGCGCAGTGCTGAACTCCACTGGTGCTTGGCGGTGGGAGTGGCGCACAGGGATGCTCCACTTCGGCTGCCTCATTCAGCACCTGTTCCTGGTGACGATGCTGAGCCTTTCAGGCTATCCCTCTGAGTTCTGGCACTGTCCCCATAGAGCAAACATCGCAACTGTTTAAGCTGCCGCACTTCTCGCCGCTTCGCTCTCTCCATTGTCCGTTTGGTTTATCTCTGTCTGCCCAGCTTGAGTTTTGGGCCGCTGCTTCTTGAACGCACTGGACTAACTAACTGGATTGCCAACGGCATCTTCAGAGTCCTTTGCTTTTGTCTCGCCAGCACCGGCGTCTGGGCACGGTGGTGCAGGAGAATGAATCCAGTGGAGGATATGGCGGGGCAAGGAGGAGGAAAAGCAGCAAAGACACAAGCCAACGGCCCACTGACTGTCGGAGATGCAGCTGCGGCGGGAGGGGTGATTATCGGCAATCTGCCTCCAGTCACTTCCGAGGCAACTAAGCAAGGGAAGCAGCACGAGTGTCTCAGTAAAATCCGACGGGAACCTGGAGGAGGAAAGAAAACATTACAGAAGGCACCTTACATCTCTATACAAATGGAAGGTGGGTCATTACAGCCCTGGGTGGCGTCTTTGTTTGCTCCCCTCCCTACTGGGGATTAAAAAAACAAGCATTGGCATAGCCAATAGGTCTCGCCTTTGGGGCCTTATAAGTGTTTAGCCAGAGCTATTGACTTTGCCAATGTCTTCAAGCTGTGCTGTAGAGAAGTGTGGCTGCTGTGCGGCATGCTGAAAAGTTATAATAAAAAAGTGTCAGAAGCATTTTTGTTACTTTATATATGACCAAGAAGGCATTATGTAAAACTGAACGACCATATTAAAAAAGTATTTACAATAAAAAATTCTCAGTTTTCTTTTGTTCTTGCAATGCTGGCAATGGTTGTTTGTTAAAGCTTTTTTTTTGAGGGGGCATAAACAATCGGAGGGTGAAGGTTGGGAACTAGTACCTGTATTATAACACTAGCAGCGGCCAGACGCTAGGGGAGAATCAACAGATGCCAGATTCCGAGAGCAGGCTGAGGTGGTGCTGAGTGATGCTGAGGTGGTAGTGGTGGTGACTGCTGCGGAGACGATGCTGAGGTGATGCTGAATGATACTCAGGTGTTGCTGAGTGATACTGCTGTGGTGCTGAGTGATACTGCTGTGGTGCTGAGTGATGCTGTGGTGGTGCTGAGTGATATTGTCTTGGCACTGAGTGATGCTGTGGTGATGCTGTGGTGATGCTGAGTGATATTGTCTTGGCGCTGAGTGATGCTGTGGCGGCGCTGAGTGATGCTGTGGCGTCGCTGAGTGATGCTGTTGCGGCCCTGAGTGATGCTGTGGCAGCCCTGAGTGATGCTGTGGTGGCCCTGAGTGATGCTGTGGTTGCCCTGAGTGATGCTGTGGTGGCGGTGAGCGATGCTGTGGCGGTGCTGAGCGATGCAGTGGTGGCGCTGAGCGATGCAGTGGCGGCGCTGAGCGATGCAGTGGTGGCGCTGAGCGATGCTGTGGAGGCGCTGAGCGATGCTGTGGTGGCGCTGAGCGATGCTGTGGTGGCGCTGAGCGATGCTGTGGTGGCGCTGAGCGATGCTGTGGTGGCGCTGAGCGATGCTGTGGTGGCGCTGAGTGATGCTGTGGTGGCGCTGAGCGATGCTGTGGTGGCACTGAGCGATGCTGTGGTGGCGCTGAGCGATGCTGTGGTGTCGCTGAGCGATGCTGTGGCGGCGCTGAGCGATGCTGTGGCGGCGCTGAGTGATGCTGTGGTGGTGCTGAGCGATGCTGTGGTCGTGCTGAGTCATCCTGTTGTGGTGCTGAGTGATGCAGTGTTGGCCCTGAGTGATGATGTGGTGTCGCTGAGTAAAGCTATGGTGGTGCTGAGTGATGCGGTGGTGGCGCGGAGTGATGTTGTGGTGGCGCTGAGTGATGTTGTGGTGGCGCTGAGTGATGCTGTTGTGGCGCTAAGTGATGCTGTGGTTGTGCTGAGTAATGCTGTGGTTGTGCTGAGTAATGCTGTGGTTGAGCTGAGTAATGCTGTGGTTGCACTGAGTGATGCTGTGGTTGCACTGAGTGATGCTGTTGTTGCACTGAGTGATGCTGTGATGGCGTTGAGTGATGCTGTGGTGGCCCTGAGTGATGCTGTGGTGGCCCTGAGTGATGCTGTGGTGGCGGTGAGCGATGCTGTGGCGGTGCTGAGCGATGCAGTGGCGGTGCTGAGCGATGCAGTGGCGGCGCTGAGCGATGCAGTGGCGGCGCTGAGCGATGCAGTGGCGGCGCTGAGCGATGCTGTGGCGGCGCTGAGCGATGCTGTGGTGGCGCTGAGCGATGCTGTGGTGGCGCTGAGCGATGCTGTGGTGGCGCTGAGCGATGCTGTGGTGGTGCTGAGCGATGCTGTGGTGGTGCTGAGCGATGCTGTGGTGGTGCTGAGCGATGCTGTGGTGGTGCTGAGCGATGCTGTGGTGGTGCTGAGTCATCCTGTGGTGGTGCTGAGTGATGCAGTGTTGGCCCTGAGTGATGATGTGGTGTCGCTGAGTAAAGCTATGGTGGCGCTGAGTGATGCTGTTGTGGCGCGGAGTGATGTTGTGGTGGCGCTGAGTGATGTTGTGGTGGCGCTGAGTGATGCTGTTGTGGCGCTAAGTGATGCTGTGGTTGTGCTGAGTAATGCTGTGGTTGTGCTGAGTAATGCTGTGGTTGTGCTGAGTAATGCTGTGGTTGTGCTGAGTAATGCTGTGGTTGCACTGAGTGATGCTGTGGTTGCACTGAGTGATGCTGTGGTTGCACTGAGTGATGCTGTGATGGCGTTGAGAGATGTTGTGTTGGTGCTGAGTGATGCTGTGCTGGCTCTGATTGATGCTGTGCTGGCTCTGATTGATGCTGTGGTTGCGCTGAGTGATGCTGTGGTGTTGCCGAGTGAGAGATAGAGTGAAGATATAATGCCCAATTAGAGAGGGTGGTGAGAGAGAAAGAGAGAGAAAGGGTGTACATAGAATAAAGAGTGGAGCGGGATAGAGAGAGAGAAAGAAGGGGAGAGAGAGAGTGAATGAAGGAGTTTGAAAGAGAAACAGATAAAGGGGTGAGAGAGAATGAAAGGCTAAAAAAAGATAGAGAGGGAGAGTTAATTAAGTAGAGAGAGAATTAGAGAGGGAGAGAGAGAGAAGGAGAGAGACAATAAGAGTGGGGGTGTGGAGTTTAAATAGTGAAGAAGTGACGCGGAAAAAGTAACCTTAAATATAGCTTTGTGCTTTGCGCGAATAAATATAAAAAAAAAAAAGTGAGAGACAAAAATACTGGTAATTAGGCTGTGACTCCCAATATAAAACAAATAGCGATATAAGGTGAAATCAACCCACCGAAGCAATATTTCTAACTAGACAAAAAAAAAGCTTGCATTTCAATGCTAATCGCTATTGTTTTTCATGTGACTGTAGTCCAGGGCCCTCAGTTGGTAATGTGAGCTGCTGCTGAGATTGAAACATCAGAGTCCAGAGAGTTAATGAGCCATGACGAGGAAATGAGGAAGAGATAGGAAACCCAGATGCCAGCTGCGCGTGCACGCCATTGTGAACTCAAGCTGGTCGCCAGCCGAAAGCCAGTGTTTGCACTTCCAAAACCCGCTTACTAAAACTCTCGGCCAGACCAGCGCAAGCGCTGGTGCAGGCCGAGACCTAAAAACAACTGGTATCCCTTTAGATGTGGATACAGCTCCTCAATCCTTGGGAAGGAGGACAGTGAAATCAGCGGAAACTCTGAAGGAACAGACAAGGGGCAAGGCTGCAATAACACTAGCACGAATAGTGAACCCACCCTTCCCCGATAGCAGCCACAGTATCTGGGCAATATGGGGCAATCCCAAGTAAAACTATAAATGAAACCACTGATTTACCAACTCTTGGAGTGTTTAGAGGGGAGGAGGATGGGGATACCGCAAGTACACTAAAATCTAAGTCATCTACTTGTGCGGGCCCAGGAAAAGCTACTCATCAACAACTGGGAGCCCTATCCCCTGACCTGCATGGGGGGAAACCTTTTTTTAATTAACAGTTGGCTCGGATTCCTCCAAGCAAGATAGTACATCTCTAAGTAATGAGGTCACCTAGGATTATAAAAGCAGTATTTAATTATAGCTGACTCAAAGAAAAAAGATCTCAAAGAAAAAAGAGAGAGAGTAAATCTGGGAACAGTAGGCAACAACTGAAATGGGATTACTCAAATACTCAGTTAACATTTCAGGAGCCTGGGCTAAGTGATAATGATAATGCAAGCACAACAACACCTTTGGAAAGCAAAGAGCCCTTGCTCACTACTATTTTTTTATCTCTTAAGCGAATGCAAGAAGAACATCGGAACAAAAGTTGGGGGGCAAGAATCGCCTCTAAGAAACTGCAAGGGGGGATCCGGAAACTGAACAACACCTGCAGAGAGATCGCTGACCAGTTAACAACTGTGGAAGGTCGTGCAGAGTCCCTGGAGGTGGAGGTGGAAGCTCTGAAAGTGCATAATGCTTCACAGGTTGCAGCCATGTCTGATGTTATGCTTAAATTGGAAGACCAGGAAAATCACCAGCGGAGGAAGAATCTACGCTTTTTGGGGATCCGTGGAGGGAGGTAATCCCAGAGACTTTATGGTGAATCTACTGAAAGGTGCTTTTCCGGATCATTCCAAATGGGACTGGGATTTGGAAATCCAACGTGCTCACAGGTTCCCCTTAATGGCGAACAAACACTCACAGAGTGAGACTGAAAGACCTAGGGCAATGCTGGTTTCTTTTGGCAATTTCTTATTCAGGCAATTTATCTACGATCAGGCTGAACCAAATGCCAAAAAGTAATTTGAAGGTGTATAATGTGTTGCCAAACCTGATTTTGCACATGTGACAGTGAAGCAAAGATGGCGTCTCTGACAGTTGTTTAATCCTTTCAAAAAATCAGGCGGAGGTTTATCTTTAAAACCCGGCTAGGCTTATGATTTTTTTTAAAGAACACACCCATAGTTTCACCTTTGATATACAAGCTCAAGAATATCTTACAGAGTTTAGTCAGGGGGACAATGGTGATAAATTTATGAAATGATTCATAGGATGTTGATTATTAACGTATTGAAAATGGGTATTGGTTGAGGGCAATCAAAACTTTATCATTTTCTTTTCGGACCTGGACAGGGGAGTGGTGGTGTAGGGGGTTAAAGGCACATCGTTCAGGCTATGCCTGATTGCTTGTTTTGTGGGGGGATGGGGGAGAGAGGGGAGGGTGGGTGGTGGAATCATACAGAAGAGTTGGATTTGGTTTGAAGGGTTTCCTTGGCTTGTTGGGGAGTTTCTCCTGATAAGAAGCAACATCATGCAATTCAGATTTAAATATGGTAGAGGACAAAAGGTGCTATGGCTGTTCAGATGACAGGGTTGGGGAAATTACAAATAGCCACATTCAATGTTTGTGGGCTAAATAATGTTTAAAAAAAAGGCAAAAGGTCTGTCAGGGGCTTCAGGTGTTGCAGGCAGACATTGTCTGCCTGCAAGAGACTCATATAGAAGAGCCAAGAACAGGCCTATTAAAGAATTTAGGCTTCAGACTGGTGGGGGGAACAATTCAAGGGACACATACATGAGGAGTTGCTATTCTAGACTGTAATAACTTACTACAGTTCACTCAAACCCGAGCTGACCCGCTGGGGCAATGGGTGATTACCGGGTGCAGGCCCTTTGTTTCCTCCACTTTTACACTCTGCTCCGTATATGATTGTATAGTGGATGACCCAGGGGATTTCAATTGGCTGACTAATGAGCTAGCACATTGGCCGCTGCCCATCATACTTTGTGGGGATTTAAATATTAATTTATCAGGCAATTGGGATTTGAATTCGAAGTAATCAGGTAGGAAACCTAAAGTATTCCAGTCGCTATTAAAACTGTGCAGCACACATGGACTGATTGATGTATGGTCCAAGGTAAGGCCACTAGAATATGATCTTACATTTTATTCAGCCCCACATCAAAAATACGTTAGACTAGATTATTGTTTCATTTAGTCTTCTTTAGAGCAAGAGTGCAAAATTGACAGATTCCCCAGATTTTTATCCAACCATAACCCACTAGTGTTGGAGCTCGCAGGGATGGGGTGGGCACAAAAAACTGCTTCTTGGACTTTTGAGAGAGCTCTTTTGCATGATGACGAATACTTGAAGCATATGAGAGAGTGGATATCGGAGTTCCTGAAAGTGAATATCGGAACTGCCCCCTTAGTTACTGTCTAGGACTCCATGAAAGCCTGTATTCGGAGGCAAAACTATTCAATTCTCCTTAAATAGGGGGAAGAACGAAAAACGCAGGATGCAAGATAGTTACCTGAAGTTAGCACGAGTGGAAGAAAATCTTCTTGCAGCAGTACAGCAGAGGAAAGGAATAGAGGAGGCTCAAATCAAGGTGGCATTTGCCAAAGCTACAATTGGGGAAACCCTCGCTAACAAATCTGAAGATAAAATAACAGCCCACCGAGAAAGAATATATATGAGTGCAGCAAAAAAAAGGACATCAATTGGCAACACGAACTCGTCAAGTGGCTTTTCAGAAATATTATCAGACCTTATACTCAGAGGAATCTGAGTTGTCGGATACTCAAGGCAGGATTTAATTAATTGCTATCTTGAACCTACGCTATCGCCTTTATTGGCACAGGAGGAGCTGGAGCACATTGATGCGCCACTGTCCTGGGAGGAGACGTTGGTGGCAATGTCGAGTTTGTCTAATGGGAAAGCTGCCGGTCCAGATTTAATACCCACTGCGTTTTATAAGATTTTTGCTGGACAGGTAATAGATGTTATTATAAATCTGTTTGAACACATTTTTAAGGGGGTTGCTCCACAGAAATCTTGGGCAGTGGCAAAAATTATTGTCTTCCCCCCAAAAAACAAGCCTGCAAAAGAGCTTGGCTCATATCACCCAATCACATTAATTAATAGTGACGCGAAAATGTATTCAAAGGTTTTAGCCTCCTGTCTATCCCAAGTGATTGACAGAATAGTGGTAGAATGGCAGCACAGATTCATCCCCTGGAGGGGCACAATAGATCGTATCAAAAGGATCATATCTATGCTCGATGCGAGACAGGTGCCCTATGGCAGTGACCTTGCTGGATGCGGAAAAAGCCTTTGACAGGGTCTCCTGGCACTTTCTTTGGGTTATAATGCAAGGAAAGGGGATTGGCCCTAATTTCATAAGGGCAATCAAAGCTCTATATGTGGATCCGGTTGCCAGAGTGTGTATTAATGGGGAACTGTCCAAGCAATTGAGAATTACAAGAGGGACACGTCAGGGTGCCCAACCCCATGCTCCCTGCTTTTATTTGCGATATATATCGACCCATTCTTAGAAAGGCTGGACTTAAACTTGAGTATACCGCCGGTGATACTACAAGGGTATAGTACTAAAATGTTGGCTTTTGCCGATGACGTAGCCGTGGTCAACCCCAACCTTGATCAAGCCATAAAAGCACACGAAGAAGAAACAGCGGCTTTTGGGGCATTTCAGGGTACTCCTTGAATAAGAAAAAAAACCAGATTATTACTAATGAGCATGCCGCAATAGCTGATAGTAGAGTGGTGAAGAGTGCAGTCTATTTAGGGGTCACAATCAGGGCTAATTTAGACGAGCTTGTAAACGAAAATGTATCGCCATTAGCAGAAAAAAATAAGAATACATTGAGCAAACTGGACAATTTACAGCTAACATTGGTTGGCAGATGTAATTTAATTAAAATGTTTTTCCTAATATTTTGTATTTTATGAGAGCCATTCCTCCTGTTTTTTCTAATCATTGGCTTAAGAAATTTGAAAATATATTTTGACAATATATTTGGGCTTATTCAAGACCAAGATGTGTAGGAGAGTAGGATCTGCTTCACATGGGTACCCCCACTTTTTGCTGATGCTTCACTGTTTTTCGACATTAGTCTGGCTGGGGCCCTGCTAATCAGAACCCCAGCCTAGCTGCTTCCTCTCTAAAATGGTTTCCATGTGCCTTAGGCACATCACTGATTGGGATCTGGAGTGCCCTTATAAGTCCCTAGTATATGGTATACTATGTACCAAGGGCATAGGTACCTCAGAGGCCTGCCAGGGGCTGCAGCATGTATTATGCCACCCCTGGAAGGCCATCCAAACTGACACCACAGGTCTGCTACTGCAGCCTGGGTAAGGTGGTGCATGCACCCCTTACTGTGATATAGGTTACCTATATCACTAAATACATACACACATATAAACCTATAAGTCACTCCTAAGGCAGGCCTTATCAATCCTAAAGGCAGAGTGCATGGTTCCTATGTGAGAGGGTGCCCCTGCATGAGCAGGGCCCCTCTGCTGCGTTCGGAGACCATCTCTGATGCTGTTTGTAGTGCAGCCTGACCATATACTCTTAAGCGCATTATATCCTCGCAGTAAAATGCTACCTTTGGAATGGCTGCACCTAAACATGTTGTGTTTGGTGTCAAACATCTTGGAATACTACCCCCGCCAATCCTGGCGGCGGGGGTAGCATTCCACCCTTCTAGAGGGAAAGACATGTTAACTCTGACTAGTCCGGTAACTTCTTTCCAGAGCCCTGGCATCACAAAATGGATGCTGCTGCCACAGACACGAGTCTGGCCTCCTACTGCTGGACGAAACTCCGGCAGGGGAGGCCTGGACAATAGGTTTCCTGTCCCAGGGAGGTGTGACCACCTCCCCAGACAGGATAATGTGTATTGGGGCTGGGCGGGAGCACTTTCGGGTGCTTTGAAGTCCTGCACTGGGGGCACATTTGGTGTCCCTGTGCATACCCCAGTTCAAACCGGATCAGGGGCTTGCAGCCCCTGCTTTGGCGCAAACTGGACAAAGGGAAAGGGGTGTAGCCACCCCTCTGCCCTGACCCACCCATAGGTGGGGCCACAGAGTAGTCCAACCCCTATCTTTAGTATAAAGATAGGAACCCAGTCCTTAGGACTTTAGATTATCCCTGGACGAAACTCTGAAACTGAATCCTGGACCTTCGACGCTCTACTCACGATTAGAGGACAGAAGAATCTCCCTTGGGGTCAAGGAGTGACTCCCCTGCTTGGCATGCACCAAAGAAGCATCTGTCCGGTTCGCATTTCTGAAGCTCCCGTCGGACGCCGAAGTCATCGCATCACCAGAGGTGGATTCTCAGACTTCCCCGAGGCTACCCTGAGTCCCCAGCAAAGCTGAGGCCCGTGGCTATCGTGGGTGACTTGAGACTGTGACCCCTGGACACCGAGCACATTTGCAAGTGCATCCTCTTCTGGATCTTCCAAGAAGTCGTGCTTTGGGCTCCGAGTAGCCCTAGCCTCCAGCACCACCTGCACCGAAGATCACTGGCCCCCACTCCACGAGTGTCCTGTAAGCCAGATCCACGTGCGGCGTCACGAGGCTCCTTCGCGGTCGCTAGCCCATTGGCTAGTAGCCCTTAACGAAGGCCAATCCTTTTGTAACTTGGCATCCTAGTTGCTCCAGGCCTGCCCTCACTTACCCTTGCTGGGTGAGTTCCACAGACCTTGCTGGTCTGCACCATCGACGATCTACATCTTCACCGAGACTTGCCGTTGCCAAGGCTTGTTGGGTCCAATCCGGTCGCCGACACCTCAGCACTCGACAAACATCGTGTACCAGCCCGAATCCTGCTACTGGTCGCCAACAACGCCTCCTGGACCTCGTGGCTGAAGAGTCAAGCCGACTGTCAACGCACCTGAAGCACTCGACATCGGTGGGCATCTGTCCATCGCCTTCCTGGTCACTGGCTAGTGACCCAGACTCTGTCCCCTCTGCTTTCAGGTTCTTCAGAACTCCGATCCACTCTTGGATCCACCCGGACACTTTTCTCTTGGTCGCCAGCAGCACTTTGCAGCAGATCGCCATTCGAATCGACGACGAAACCCGACCCCGAAAGGCACCTATGCACCCGGCTTCCCTGGGTGAGGTAACACGAGTACTCCGGTGCTCCCGTGGGTAGAGACTCTTCAAAGTCCTAGATCTCAAAGGGTTTGGTCCAAGTCCTCTTTTAAGTGTCCCTTTTCTCTAATTTCCCGATCACGACTTTCTCCATAGAAGTCAACGGCGTATCGCGGTTGTGTATTTACACTGCACGCGTCTCCCGTGGGTCCCCTGTGTCACTACCTTGAACGTTCCTTGTGGTCCAAGCACTTCTAGAGGCTCTAGGCCTAGTGTCTAGTTCAGTCGTGGTTCGCATACCACTTTATTGGTATATGGTTTGGTACGCCCCTAGGGCCCAAACGTGTATTTGTGCTATTACTGTGTTTAAATAACTTCTAACTTATGTACTTCGAACTCTAGCCTCATAAAGAGACTAGAGGGGTGTGTTTAGCAATAAATACATATATTTTGAATATATACCTGGTGTGGTGCTCTTTCATTTGATCACTCAAGAGATTATAGACTGGTAAAACAAGCTGCTTTACATTCCTTCAAGACTTAGCCTGAAGGCTGCTCTCCATAGCTACCACTAGGATAGCTTTCAATAAGGTTGTCTTTAACCTATCTCCAATAAGGGGTTGTTTGGACTGGTGCAAGGTGCCCACTATAATTAGTGGACAGCATATGCCAGGCCAACTTCTCACAAGAAGGTCGGCCAAATTCCTGTCTCTCCCTAAAGAGCGTGGAGGGTTGGCTCTTCCCAACTTGAAGTTATATTATTGGGATACTGCTTTAGTACATTACACTCTGCTTGTAAGGGAACACCTCGGTTGCAATTCACAGAGGTATCCCTCTCCATACGAGCTATTAATTGGGTCTGAAGCCTGGGACTATTTATGGCGTCAGCAAGATTTTGGGGACTACAAAAGGGTGCGGTTTAAGACTCTTTTGACCGCCTATAAAGTGTGGCTTCCCATTCGTCACCTACTAGGTTTAGGTAGGCAAAACGTTTATACCCCTCTTCAGGGCAATGGGAATTTGCCTGACATTTTTAATGACTCATATATGACCAACTGGTTGAGGGGCGGTATTAACAAAATAGGGTGCTTTTATTAATCTTTTGACTCTGTTTCTTATGATGAATTTAGAACAAAGTTTAATCTCACCCATAGAGAATTTTCTAAGTTTCTTTAAATTAGGAATTTTTTACTGAAGAAGGAAGGAGGACCAGGGGGGGTTTGTTAAAAATTGAACTTATAGAGAAATTAACAAATGTAATTTAACCCGGAATAGGCATTATATATCACTCTTTGAATAATTTAATGAAGGGTGATATGGAGAAATGCTCTGAAAAGTGGCAAACTCAGCTGGTTATTCCAGACATTGTATTTCATCAAGCCTTTTCAGTGGGGCAAAGAGCTTTAATGTCAGCCAATCTACAGGTCCAGTTTTATAAAACGTGTTTCTTTTTATATTATACACCATATCGAATTGCAAAGTGGGATGAAGGGAAGGGGATGCGATGTCCACGCTGTGCACTTCAGAGGGCAGATATAGTACATATGTTCACAACCTGTAATTCTCTCTCTCTGGTAATAGATCAAATTAAGGAGCTTTTAAGAAACAAATTGCTCCTGAAAATAGTTATGACCCCGCCCTCATTTTACTGGGAATACAAGAAAATGGTAGCACCGAGGAGGGAAAGAATCTGCTAAGTATTGCAGTTGCTATATTTAGGTTATGTATTGCCACAGCATGGTTAGACCCAAACCCCCTTCTTTTCAGCAATGGCTGGCATGGTTGTGATCAATATATAACTCAGAAAAAGCCATATATGGACGAAAGAGATTTCAGGCCAGCAAAAAAGGCCTAAAAATTTAGAAGCATTTCTTTATTTGGGTAGAGCAAAAGAATGTATAAAATGCAGATGCACTTTATAGGCCAGGCTGAGATAAGATGGGGAGATGAATGTGTTGATTTTTCGTTAAATAATGAATTGTATTGAGATGTTGATGTTAAGAACAGAGCTTATTGAAAAGTGTGCATATTTATTCTTCCTTTTTAGACCTTGTTATAATTGTATCGCTGAAATGGTTGCTGATGGATGCCTGTTTTTATGTTTGTAATAGCAGTGTGTGTGGTAGGGTGAGGGGTGGGCAAGGGTTATGGAAGAAAATTGGCAGCAAAAACGTTATTAAAGATATTTCTTTAAAGCACCTGTTCCTGCTGACAATGCTTAGCCTCTCTGACTATCCCACTGAGTACTGGCACTGTCCCAGGCCAAGAAGAAGTTCAGTACTCTATGGAAAAATATTTAGAAGTGTTGGTACTCAGTACCTGTGAGTACCGGCCCATTTAAAGCACTGAACATATCAAAAAGCAAATTAAATCTTAAAAAGAAAATACAGTTGAACAAGCAATTTGGACCACAAATGATGACCCTTCACTGAGTTGGTAAAGCTAACCCTCTTGAACTGGAAAACATTCATCCCATTACTGGCTTTTTTTAAGCAACCCTCTGACCGTAGTTGACACTTTTAATGATTTAATCTGTGCTACAAATGAGGCACCAGCTTTTGTAGATTATGTTGTATTAGCAGCCCGCATCGGATCTTAAATCTTTGTTATTAGCTCCAAAAATATTATTGATTCATCTCTGGAGGAGCCGCAAGCTAGTCTCATATAAAGCATTATGGGAGGGAATATCCCGAATTTCTTATTTCAATAATTTAGTTGTTCTTACTTTTAATCTTGTCATGATTAATAACCCAAAAGCTGCTCATGTTCTAGTATGGTCTAGACACTGAATGCTGATGCTACTGATAAATTGAATACCTGCTTCACTCCATCTGTCCAGCTAATCCTGAGCACAAAGAGTGTAATTTACAGAACTCCTGAAGGCACTGTGAATGTTTTAGACTGGTGAGCTGAGAACCTAGTTTTCCTTATTATTGTGACCTTGCATCAATAGATTCTAGACTGGGACTTTTAAGCAATTCTGCTCAGGAGTTGGACAAATAACCCCCTGGAAGAATAATCTACTTTGCATTTTCGGCAATGATTGATAAAGTACTTAATATGACATATATCTTGACATCTCTAATTTATGATTTGGGATGATGTTACACACAAGTGATGATGGCCCCACCCCATAATAGCCAAGTGGGCTGCAAATCATGCAAATAAGGAAGTTCAACATATAAAATGAACACTGGCTACATTCAAGGGCTTAGTATTGTCGCCACCTATTAAGCGTCTGATAGAGATAGAATCATGCATGCGCAGTAATTTTCAAACAGTAGCACAGGAGCCATCTTTGTGGCAAAGCCTTTAAAAAATAAAACAGCGCAACAGTTCTCTATTTTGCAGGTGCTATACTTGACAAAGATGAAACAGGGTGTACTTGAATTCCTGCGTGTTTCTTGTGAACTCAATACAAGATGTGAATTTTGCTGGTTCAATACATTATAACATCCTATGTGGTTGGAAAGGGCTATCTGAATAAATGGGAAGACCTGTAGTAGTGTTGAAATTTTCCATGACTCCCAGACTTTGGAACGCTCTCCCAGCCTCCCTCGAAAATCAGCAGTCGGAAGCCTGCATCAGAAAACTGCTTAAAACCCACCTGTTAGAAAATGTTGTTCAGGAATTGGTTCATCACAAAGTCGTGGAGGGGTTGTTTTGCAACTAGTGCTGAGAGGCTTGTTTAGGTAGCCATGCGCCATACAAATATAACTGAATTGAATTAAATTGGTGGCTACCAGGGTGTGGGACACATGACTATGCAAACGTCTCCTGTTGAAAAGAGAACAATGAAGGGAGTACAGGTCAAACAGGTGGCTAGAGAGGTAACAATTAACACCCCATTATCTTTATAAGTGTTTCCACTGAGTGTACTTTAGTGGCAGGGCCGGACTGGCTACCGGGCGTTTTGGCATGCTGCCGAGCTGGGGGCTGATGTCACTGCGGTGGGGGCTAATTTCGTTGATGGAGACCTGCGTGTGCTACGAAATAAACAAAGCAAAACGAATTTCGTTCAGCACACGCAGGTCCCCATCAACGAAATCAGCCCCCAGCTCGGCAGCATGCCAAAACGCCTGGTAGCCACTCCGGCCCTGTTTAGTGGGAGCTAATTGAACTATGCAATATCAAATTATCAGACAACTTTTCAAGCCAACATTTTAAGTGGGTTGCCTTAATAATAGGGGTTGATGGAGTATAGCAGCAGTTTCCCATCGATTGGGCAACAAAACTAATTCAAACCATCTAATTGTGGGTAGTGTTGGCATATTGCAGAGTCACTCAGTATTTACAATAAGGTTACTTCTAGATTTTGTTTACCTGGAAGGGAAAGTTGAAAGGAGAGTCACCCTTGCTTGGAAAAAACAGGCCCCTGAGATGTGCTAATGTAATTGAGCCATCCAAAAAAATAACTGATAGAGCAATGCTATTTAGTAGTAACTTTCAGGGGTCTAATGACATTTTGAATTGAGGAAATATCATTCATCTAGCACAATCTAGAGCACAATTGACACATATCACCTTGAAAGGTATTTTCTTCATTGAAATAATTGTTGTTCTCCTCATCCTTTAGAGAGTTGAAATTCACTTGGTCTGCATTGAAAATAGTAGGAGGAATGCTTGCTTTTGGTATTTATGGTGATACAAGATAAAATGATTGAAGCTTTGCGCTACCCAGTCATTCTTGGGTTACCCAGACTTACTTCACACTAGTGCTGTAAATTAATTTGTACTCTACTGTATAAGCTGGTAAATGGAGGATCAGGATCTGACCAAAGCCATTAGATGGATTAGTCTGACAATGATTCCTATATGAAGAAAAGATTTGGGAAGGAAAATATACTTGGCTTACCTCTAGAATTTAAACTAAAAGGGCATTGAATGAAGGATTGACTCTAGTCCTACTCTCACTCAACCCATCAATCACACACAAGGATGGCTCTGCTTGATCGCCAGTTTGTATGTTGCAACTTGCACAACAAAGTCACGGATCTCAAGTAGTTAATATGAATCCATGTAGTTAATATGAATCAGGAATGACTATGTTCCTCAAATTGTCACATTCTTTCAACCTTGGGAATTAGTGGAATCCTATAAATCATAGGCAAATTTGGATGACTTTATTTCCTTTACAAAATTACCTAAGTCAATGAAGAGGTTATCAAACACAGCCTCCTGGAAAGACAATCTGGGATTCATTGGTGGTACCCAGATAATCTGTGATTGGGAAAAAATGCCTAAGGATTTAGTAGAAGGCTTGGGTTGAGCTAGTTTAGTGGGCCATCCTGGGGGCGGAAGGTGATGGAAGTTGTAGGGCTTTCTCATGCTTGGTGTCTTCAAAAGAAAATTCTGGTTATGCTGCACAAACTAAATAAGTTATGGTTAACTTACTTGTCTCTCCCTATCGTAAACAGTCTCATTCTACCTAACTACTCCATAATCAGAAAAGATCATCAGGGTAAAACAGGGGATGTAGTTGTTATCTTCTACAAATGAAGTCTAACATGATTCCTCATTCCTCTTCTATTATTTGCCTTTATCAAGCAGAGCTCACTCATACCCTAATGGAAAGCATGATTCTCAACACTGTTTAACACCCACTGAGAACAACTCAGTCTTCATTAAAAAGCTTATTGAAATCAGTGCCTCTAACCTGCTTCCTGGCCCGGGTACTCTTTTAATGGGAGATTTTAACATTAGAATGAATCAAACTTATGGTATGACCACCTCAGAACTAACATTTGTTTTCTCAAGCAAAATCCTCTTTCAAAATTGTGTCAAGCCTTTCTTTGGTAAACTCTGTAATCTCTACTTCATTATCACCAATAAATATTGCATATATGTGTCCGATCCTATCAATATAGCCTTGTTGGATGATTTCCTAAGCCCATTCTTAATCTCTTCCCTAACAACTAAGACAACATTTATTCCACAAGAGAATGTATAGGGGCCAAGATTACAGACATTTAGACAAATATGAACTTATTACTCTGATATGTTCTACATTTGATCAATCACCTGACATCAATGACACCATTCATCTCTTTAAAACTTGCAAGTCCTCTATCAAAGCCATACGCTATGGCTGTTCCCTTATCTGAGCACCCTTAACAGCAGCTACTGCTTTATGTTGTTTTCCCCACAGTCTTGTCACTAAAGATGGAGAAAAAACAAAACCCATCTCTTGCTCACAGAAACTTACATTCAAAATTAAAAGTCTATGAAATCTCCATTGACTCCTATAACGTTTTCTTGCCAGAAGTATCAAATGACCTCCAAAAACTGACCAAGTCATTTAATTGTTTAATATCACTAAACCCCATACTAATAGCATCTTCTCATATGACCCTGATTAATTCACATGCAAACTGTGTAACAAGCCCAGCTTATTGTTTCCAATCAAATATAAAAAGTCAGGGAGAACCCTGATGTCTCCAATCACAATCAGGATAATTAGGGAAACATTCGTCTACATCTCGGTACAGATTCTTTCTTACTAAACTTGTCCCAAGTTGATCTTTCCCTAGTGCTCCCTACCGGTCATTTCTCAAGATGACCTGCATTCTGCTACCAAGAAACAAAGAATCTGAAGCCCTGATCAGATTCAATCAATCCTACTTTTTCCATAGAGATTCCTCAAGCTCCCACACTAGTTAGCTATGAGTAACTCCCACTTCAAAATGATGTTGTGTCGCAATGCTCAAAGCTGAACATTTCAGGATTTTCCTTAAATAATCTCAGCCCTTCAAATGGTGGATACTACTGCTCTATGTGTCATTTCACAATTAACCCTAGTTGTCCAAAAAAGTATTCTTCTTGGTATGTTTCTGTCTGATTTCAGGTCAGATCATATCATTCAGTCAGAAACATTACTGGCCATTGATGATATTCCTTGGTATATTTGAAGAACGTCACATGTGTTTCCACATCTTTCTGGGTCTTTGTTTGACTTGGCCCTCTCTGCAGGGCTGTCCCCACACATTTTGCCTTCTACACTCCTGTTTTGCTGAACCTGTTTTTTTGGCCCTAGGACTCTGTGCACCTTACCACTGCTAACCAGTGATAAAGTGATAAAATTGGCTTACACCCAATTGACACATTTAATTTACTTTTAAGTCCCTAGTAAATTGGTACTACATATACTGAGGGCCTGTAAATTAAATACTACTAGTGGGCCTGCAGCACTTATTGTGCAATCCACTTAAGTAGCCCTTCTATAAAAGTCTCAGGTCTGCCATTGTAGCCTGTATGCCAGTATGTAAACTTCCGATTCGATGTGGCAAAATAACCCTTTGCCTTGCCTAAAACTCCATTTTTTAATACATATGTCAACCATAAGGTAGGCCCTAAACAGCCCATAGGACACAGTGGATTGAATTTAAAAAGTTGGGCATGTACTTTTAAGTTTTACATGTCCTGTTAGTGAAAAACTCATAAATTTGTTTTTCACTACTGTGAGACCTACCTCTCCCATAGGATAACATTGGCTTATTTAATTACATTTAATAAGTGATAAGTTTTGTTTGGGAGCAGGTAGAAATGTCATGTTTGGTGTCTAAGGAATTGTAATTTAAATGTCCCCAAAATGGTAAAATCGTATTTTTTTGTCACAATTTTTATAATACCACTTGTACTTCACAATAGCCTATGGGCAGGGAGGCAGGAAGTTCCAGATACATTTTTCTTCCATTTCAAAGCTGACATTATGTATAAAAATAGGACCCTCAAACCCACTCTTCAGTTCAAATCTGCACCTGCAGAAGAACTCTCGTAGGACTGCCCTGCTGCTTGAAATCTGCACTGTGCCGTCAGAGGTCTGCCCTGTGCTTGCGTCTTGCCTCCCTGCTTCAACCCAAGACTTTCAGAGTGACTACAGGGACTTGTTAGCTGGCCTCCTGATCAGAGCATCAGGAACAGAAAAGGCTCCAACCATCTTCAAACCTGCACCTGGACACAGTCTAGGTGAGTCCAGACCCTCCAAGAGGTGCCCCCTCCCCAGTCCTGAACCTTTAGGAGTGGTGCTAAAGGTGCCCAGATGGCTCACATTTAAAACTTTGGATTTGGAAATTTTCTGCCAGAAAGTGCTCTGTGGACCAAGAGGAAACGGATGGATACTTTCTCGCTGATCCACCCAAGCTGCATTGGTGGTCGACCTGACCTGGCGGCACTTCCCCCTACGTTCTTCTACGCAGCAGCAAATCCTGTTCAGCAGTGCCTCGCAGAAGGGCTATCTGGCCTTGTGGAGCCATCATCGGCTACAACCTGCAGCTTCATCCCGCTGGCGATTTTCAACTCACATGAAAGAGATAGGTTTGAACATGGAAATCTTCACTGCAACTTAATCCTGCAGCTCCCCGATGGCAATGCCCCCTCCTCGGACACTGCCGGCTTCATTGTCCCACTGAACTTTACCTTCTCAGACATTTTTCTTGATAAATTCTATTAAGTCTGAAGGTAAGCGGAGAAAAGGCCCTGTTCACTTCATGTATCCGAACTCCTTTCATTGTGATCGGCCATAACTTTAGAAAGTGCCCCAGTCTTGCACAACTTGATGTCCGTGGTTGGCAGTTAGATTTTTTTCTGCTGCAGTCCATGCCGTGCAGGTACTGGTCTGCATGCACACAGGCGGGCACATGTTGTGCCCTCCTGTGTGCATCCATATGGCGTGAGGCACCAGGGGGCACTGTAGGGCCCCTTTTGTTTCCTTACCACCACACTTTTCATGTCGCTCACACCACCATGAAAACTCGACAGTGACGAAACTCGTAATATGCTTGGCGGTGCCACAATGGCCCTGTCAAGCATGTTGCGGCCTCAAGACTGCAGTGCCACCACCAGGGATCTCTGATCCCTGGTGGTGGCGGTGTTCCCAGGGCGGCCTAACCACCTTAGTCTTAATAGGGCGGTCACATGACCACCACTGCCACGCCTTAGCGAGTCTGGTGGTCTGTGGACCTCAAGACTCATAATAAGGCCCTTTAAGTGCAGTAGGAATAGTAAATGTCACCCCGTTAGTGTCCAACACCTTCCCTCAATATAGTTAGATTGGAGTGGAAATACTAAATGTCACCCCTTTAGTGTCCAACAACTTCCACCAATTTGGTTAGATTCAAGTAGGAAAACTATGGGGGTGATTTACTAAGAATTTGCGCCGTGTTTGCATCACGAAAGTGACGCAAATCAGCGCAAAATCTTTTTCTCCCTATTTACTTTACATCGCTAAACTTGTTTAGCCCTGGAAATAATAGAAAAGAAATGCGAAGCAGCGCATAGTGCTGCTTCGCATTACTTTGCGCCATGGGAGCGTACCAAGGGTGAAGCATGGGCATTCCCATCCAACCACCCAAGGTTTCTCACGCTAAACCAATTTACTAAATAAAGTAGATTAGGTTTAGCATGAGAAAACTGTGCCCTTTTCAAGTAGGCGCACTGAAGGAGAAATGCTTTCATTTCTCCTCCCTTTTCTGACTCTGCATGCCTGCTGCACTATACAGCACACATACAAAGTGGGAAAAACTTTGCTTTGTGTCTGGGCATCGCATTTTGTACAGGAAGGGTAGCCTTTCTGTACAAAACCTATGGTAGACTAATGGACACGCCCTAGTGCTATGGCACGATGGTGTGTGCTTGGCGCAGGGCAGCTGTAATCAGCACCAGCGCAAGGGAAAGGGGAGGAGAGAGCCATATCCCTGAAGATATGGCGCTCTCCTGCTCCCTTCCTGTCGCGCAATGCAGCACAGCCTGACGGGGGCTGCGCTGTGCGATTTCTTTGTAAATCCCCCCATAGTGTCACCCCTTTGGTGTCCAACAGCTTTCCCCAATATGGTTAGATCGGAGTGGGAATAGTAAATGTCACCGCTTTAGTGTCCAACTCCTTCCCTCAATATGTTTTGATTGGATTGGTAACAGTAAATGACACTCCTTTAGTGTCCAATACTTTCCTCTAATATGGTTAAAGTTGAGTGGGAATAGTGAATGTCACCCCTTTAGTGCCCAACACCTTCCCTCAATATAGTTAGAATGGAGTGGGAATAGTAAATGTCACCTCTTTAGGGTCCAACACCTTCACCCAATATGGTTAGACTGGAGTGGAAACCCCTTTAGTGTCCAAGACCTTCACCCAATATGGTTAGACTGGAGTGGGAATAGTAAATTTCACCACTTTCATGTCCAACACCTTCCCCCAATATGGTTCGACTAGAGTATGAATAGTAAATGTCACCCCTTTAGTGTCCAACACCTTACCCCAATATGGTTATACTAGAGTGGGAATAGTTCATGTCACCCTTTTAGTGTCTAACACATTTTAAAAAATGGATTATGTTACGATTATTTAATTTAATTTTATAATTTTAGTTTGAAATGTTTAATTTTAATTGTATTTCTATGTAGTAGAAATAGTTTGTGATATTTTAATAATGTTGTTGGTATTTAGAAATACAATAAAAAAATGTTATTTGTATCTTGGTACGAAATAATTTAATTAATTACATATGTAAAAGAATAAATACATGCAACATATTTTTCTCATCTTATTTATGTTTTAACGTGTGTTTATCGTATAGTTTTACCTTGTAAACGTATATATATATATATGTGATCAAGGCCGAGTGAGGCCGAAACGCGTAATGGCGAAAATGGTGGCAAAATAAATTAATTCAAGCACGAAATTGAGGTCTCGCAGTTCGTTTTTACCAGAGGAAGGGAAGTGAGAAGGAACGGCATTGTGGGATATATATATAAACCATAGGTTTGAGGGACGTTATAGTTAGTTGGACATTTCTCTCGCACAAAACCATAGAAATTCCCCGTTATAGTTAGTTCAGCTAACTATAACTCGCGCACCCGCAATGCACTGCTGATGACGTCACATATTACATCATTCATGACATCACTGATGACATCACTGATGACATCATCCAGTGACTGTGTTTTTCTTTAAAGTTTAAATATGTATTATATATATGCCAAGGTGTATTGAAGAATGAGTGGGTGTATAAGTGTATAAGTGTCTGGACGGAGGATTTAGTAGGTGCGTGACTGACTGTTTAAGTGAGTGATTACTAGGCCTGGGCGTTAAATTCCGCTCTGCTCGTGTAATTTGTGGAATTTAGGCAATTCCGCGTTCCGCGGAAAACGCGAAATTGCCAAAAATTCCGCGATCCGCGGCGGAGCGGTATTATTTTCTTGTTCGCGCTAGAAAAATGCGTTCTAGCGCGCGTGATAGTGACTTACCGGGATCCCTGAATTCGCCGACTCGTTTTCCTATCCGTTTGCGTGCGCCACGAGATTTTGGTAGCCGGCCGCGCGATCCCGCGAGAGTGTGCGATCGTGCACCGCGAGAGAGATTGCAATCGCGAACACGTCATTCGGACGCTCCATCGGACATCCGGCGGAATGTTGGTGAGGCTTGCGATCCTGAACACGCAAAATTTTCAATCTGGAGAAGAATAATATCTCGAGCAGCATAAAACCTTCTATAAAATGATGATTTGGATGAAAAAAAACTCCTCAGATTGACATTTGGCTGTCCTTTTTTGTCAAATTTTTTGGGGGGGGGGAGGGAGGAAGTGCCAGAGTCTCCAACTTCCTGTTCCTGTCCAGCAGGCTCCTCCCAGTGCTTTGTCCATCTCCTGTTCATTTTTCATTTCGATTTGAGCTGGAAGGATCACTCTTTGTGTCTGCTGCATCATTATCATTGGATTTGAGGACTTTTGGATTTGAGATTTTACAAGTAAGTTGGTGTTGTTTTTTGTTTGATTGGGGCATTGCAGTTGCTGCAACTACAATGTTGGTACTTTTCATCATTTAAAAAAAAAATAGTTGTGGGTAGTCAGTAGGCCCAGAGCTAGTCATGGGTGGGTGCATGATGAAACAACTGTTCCTTTGCTGTGTGTTGTATTTATTTATTTCAAACATCATTTAGGGAATGGATGGCATTGGATTGAATTGCAAAATGTGTATTTTTGGGTGTATTTCATTTTTTGGGTGTGTGTTAAATAAATGCCTTTGTTGTGTGTGGTGTGTTGCAGATCTTGTTTAGCCCTGTGGATTTTCGTTTTTGCATTTTATTGCATTACAGGCAAAGCAGTGTGGTTTAGCATGCATCCTTTGCCTGGCTATTATAGGCCTGTTTTCAGTACATTGTTTTCCAGGCCTCCTGCTTGTTGCTTGTGATTTGTGAGTGTCCATGTGGCTGGTGGCCATTTCTGGTGGGAGTTATAAGTGTGCTGCTTTTGCCATATAGGCCTGCATGTGTTTCCTTTGTGGCCTAGGCTTCTTGTTGTGGGCCTGGCCATGAGGCTGGCGGGCATTTTGAAGCCAGGCAGTGTGCTTTTTGCCATAGGCTTGCATTGTCTGTCTTCAGTTTCTTGTAGTTGCGGGCCTGGCCATGAGGCTGGTGGCCATTTTGAAGCCAGGCAGTGTGCTTTTTGCCATAGGCCTGCATTGTCTGTCTTCAGTTTCTTGTTGTTGTGGGCCTGGCCATGTGGCTGGTGGCCATTTTGAAGCCCGGTAGTGTGCTTTTATCCATAGGCCTGCAAGCTTGTGGCCTAGTCTGCCAACAGGCCTTTCATCCAGTAGGCTCAGAGGTAGTCAGCGGTGCATGAATCAACCGTTTCTGTGTGTTCTGTTGAATTTAAACATCATTTAGGGCATGGATGGCATTGGATTGAATTGCAAAATGTGTATTTTTGGGTGTATTTCAGTTTTTGGGTGTGTGTTAAATAAATGTCTTTGTTGTGTGTGGTGTGTTGTGTACCTTGCAGACCTTGTTTAGCCCTGTGGATTTTCGTTTTTGCATTTTATTGCATTACAGGCAAAGCAGTGTGGTTTAGCATGCAGCCTTTGCCTGGCTATTATAGGCCTGTTTTCAATACATTGTTTTCCAGGCCTCCTGCTTGTTGCTTGTGATTTGTGAGTGTCCATGTGGCTGGTGGCCATTTCTGGTAGGAGTTATAAAGTGTGCTACTTTTGCCATATAGGCCTGCATGGTTTTACTCTTGGCTTACTGCTTCCATCCATCCCCTTTGCCAGCTGCAGCTCCCTGAATGATGTGATGAGCAAATAATTTAATGCCAAACAGGGTCCACTTCCATTACATTTGTATTTTTGTTGTTGTTCCTCTTCTTTCCTATCCTTCCTGAGAGTGTACACAGTCTACCATGAAAGCCCTTGTTGACAAAGACTCACAAATGGCTACACTAAGTTATACATTTTATTTGTTTGTTTGTACTAGTAGTAATTGAACCACAACAACAAATGCAACATTTCACTGATGTTCTTCTCCTGGCTTCTTTGCTTTTAGGTGCACAAAAACACAGAGGAGGAGGTTTCATCATCACCCGTTGTACTGCCAGACAGAAGTCCTGCTGCGCACCACGTCACGTCCACGTGTGACCACAGACATCTCTGCAACTTGTGCACCTGCGTCCTGCTGACATCTGAAGAAGATGGCCCCAAAGAAAGGTACCAGGTCCTCCAGTACCAAGAAAGTTGCCAGTGAGAAGAAGGAACAGAAGAAGGAAGTGGCACTTTCCAAGACTGGTGTGCCGCCCGAGTTGTTTTTTGGGGAAAAAAAACTTACGCCTACAGCAGCGGTGTCCAGCGGGGCCCAAGCTGGGAGCAGTACCTCCGCATCAGCGGGTCCAGCACACCAACCTAGGCCCAAGGCCAAGAGTGTGGCAGAGGTAGTCAGTCTACTAACGAGCAGTGATGTTGAAATGTCATTATCGCAAAGTAGTACCCAATCAACGCACTCGCAGGCGGAAACTCAGCAGATAAGTGGGCAACAACAGCCGCAACAACAGCCGCAACAACAGCCGCAACAACAGCCGCAACCAAAGCCGCAACCACAGCTGCAACCACAGCCGCAACAACAGCTGGAACCACAGCCGGAACCACAGCCACAAGAGTGATGCACGCCACAAGACAAGGCTAGTGAAAAAGAAGGTTCCAGAAAGCCTTAGAGTTATGGAGGTAGATGTAGAAGAGGGGGGTGATGATGACGATCCAGTCATCATGAACATCACTCCCGGCCCAGAGGAGACGGTGACCAACATTATTAGACTATCCAAAATCGCTGCGAGGGATGTAGCACGGATACCACCAACACAGGTAACAACACCAACACGACCTCCAGCTTCCATATTTGCATTTGCAAAGGCCCGGCAGGGACCTACATCCAGCTCAACCACCATCTCAGTAGGTAGTGGTACTGTAACTGCACAGAGTCAAATTCCAGGCACACCCTCCAGTTCATCTGGTATTGAAAGTGGCACCTCCAGCAGCACCAGAAAGTTCTGCTCCCGAGTTTGGGTCTTCTTTTCGGTTAGCAGTAAGGAGGAGAACATTGCTATATGCTCAATTTGTCGACAAGCTGTTAGGCGGGGTAAGCTTGGTACAAACTATGGTACCGGAGGCCAAACAAGTTATCTAAAAAAACACCACATCATCCAGTGGGAGGCTCACCTACTTCGCTTACAAAAAATAAAACTGCACCCATTGCTGTTGGTGGGGATGAAGAAGCAGAAGAAGATATGATCGCGGCGGAAGGTCAACAAGAGGGAGACATTTCTAGCCCTGTCCCCAGCACTATAGTGGTACCGCCCACATCCTCAGCAACATCTCAGTGGCACCGTAGTAAACGTAAGAAGAGTCAGACTCAGAGTCAGACTGAGACACCAAGGCAACCGAGTACTGCAATGAAAAGCAGTGCGTCATTGAGCCTAACTGGGTTCAAGAAGACAGCTGCACCACAAAAGAAAATAATCCAGCCTACCATTGACAGCATGCTTAGGTCGGAGGGGCAGTACCAACGCAACCACCCAACGGCACGGTTGTACAATGCGAAGCTGGCAAAACTTTTAGCGCTGGACCTTTTCCCTTTTTCATTTGTGGAAGGGGTGGGTTTCCTTGAATTTGTGTCAGCCATCTGCCCTAAATGGAAGGTTCCCAGCCGGTCCTTGTTCGCCAGAGTTGCTGTTCCAGCCCTACATCACGATGTTCTGGAATTGGTTGGACAAGCTTTGCAGCAGAGTGCTGTTCACAATATCCACCTGACAACAGACATGTGGACCAGTTGCCAAGCCACTGATTACATGTGCATCACTGCACACTGGGTCTCTTTTGTGGGGGTTAGAGAAAAGCTATCTGAAGTAGGTGCTGTTGACACAGCTGAGATTTTTAATGCTACTCGGAAACATGCAACTGTAGCCATGTTCGCCATGGAGAAATCTCATACTGCTGCAAACATTTTGGAAGAGTTTAACAGCAAGGTCTTTGAATGGCTGCGCCCAAGAGGGCTTAAGATTGGTTTTGTTGCCATGGATAATGGCAGTAATGTACTTAAGGCCATGGAGGTTGGTGCCTATTTCAGGGTCACGTGTTTGGCGCACTGCATTAACATTATAGTTCAAGACTTTCTGAAAAAAGAAGCCATAGTCAGCAACTTACTGACCACCTGCCGCAGAATATGCACTAATTTCAGCCATTCTTTTAAAGCCCGGAAGCAGCTGATGATCATTCAACGTGACTATAGAATGCCAGTCAAAGCACTCATCCAGGAGGTGGCAACATGTTGGAACTCAACGTATTACATGCTTGACCGTCTGTTTGAGCAGTACAGACCAATCAATGAATATGTCATGCAAAGGGCGGATGCTACTGTGAAAGGCATGACCCTTCAGGTGGACCAATGGTGCCTAGTTAAATGCCTGACAGAGATGCTTCTTCCTTTCGAGGTCTTCACACATGAAGTCAGCAAGGAGGACTGTACTATGGGCCAAGCTATCCCATTGTTGCACATGCTAGAGCAACAGCTGAAGGAGGTGTCTGAAGCGTACATAGGTGTGGAGGAAAAAAAAGAAGCATATGAGTTGGTGGAGAGCTTATCCTGTCGCTTAACTGAAAATGCCAGGTTGCAAACTAAGATTTTGGCACAAGAACATTACATTTGTGCCACAATTCTGGATCCACGGTACAAATCGGCACTGAACAGTAAGACATTACTTCCTTTTTCAGAAGTGGATGTTGCCCGGTACAAAACTTGGATAGCTGAGGCAGTCAGTAAATTGGAAAATGAACGGCTGGTAATTAAAGGCCCGCTACTCAAACCCACAACAAGTACTGCAGCAGGGCATCTGGCGTCAAGTTCAGCTTCAGAGCCTGAGGGCAGTGCGTTTGGCTCACAGCTGTCACCAACACCAACACTATCGACAACAGCAAGAACCGGATCATCAGCCCCAGTAAAACCGGCACAAGTTTGGTATTTACAGCAAGGACTTGCTAGGTCCAGTGCTGATGCAAAGACAAAAGCGGCCGAACAAAGTGTAGCACCCCTGAACATTGAGCGGATGGTCCAGGCCTATCTGGATGACCCAACAGAGGTCTACATTGATCAAAACCCATTGCGGTATTGGTATGGCAAAAGGGGCCAATGGCCAGTGCTCAGCAGGCTGGCGATAAACTATCTGGCTTGCCCTATCGCCAGTGTCTCTCCTGAACGTGTTTTCAGTGCTGCTGGTTCCATTGTAACAGTGAAAAGGACCAGTCTCTCGCCCAAAAACGTGGAAAGGTTAACCATGATCAAAATGAATCAGCAATTTATACCACCGAATTACACAATACATGAATCAACGCAGGAAGATGAGGACAGCGGCTCTGGTGACGGAAGTAGCGTGTTAGATGATGATTACCTACTTCTGGTTGAAACCCCAGAGTTTGAGGACGAGCTTTACTTCCCTGACAACTAGGCTTCCACTTCTTACTATCTTCCTCCCTTATTTACTTTTATTTGTGTGTCTGTCTTTCTGGTTGGGAAACTTTGAATCACAACAAATCCATCACCACCGTCTTCTAGTCTTTTATTGCCATATATGAGTTTCAGCTGTCTGCATTTCAGTCCACTCCTCCGAGTCCTGCTCCTCCATCCTCCTGAATCGCCCTAAATCTA
The DNA here is from genome assembly GCA_963921515.1 of Calotriton arnoldi. Classification (NCBI taxonomy): domain Eukaryota; kingdom Metazoa; phylum Chordata; class Amphibia; order Caudata; family Salamandridae; genus Calotriton; species Calotriton arnoldi. Next base: position 57,533 of record CAWUFW010012544.1, on the reverse strand, counting down.
TTGTCCTCAAGCCAGATGATGATTGGATGTAGCATAATAGAAGAAAAAAGAAAATCTTGCCTCGTTGAGTCCCTCCAAAAGAAGTGGAACATGATGATGATTACTATAGCTATCCTCCTTTCCGAGCCGAGAGGGACTGCCCATTAACTGAAGATGAGAAGGAACAGGTAATGAATGATGCCATGCATTGGACGCTGACTGAATGATTTGTGTTGTTGTTGTTTGTTGTGCATGAAGTTAATTAATTGTGTACTATTATCTAATCTACACACTAAAAGTAACTCAAGGCAATGTTTGTTTCCCTTCTTGTTTTTTAATAACAAATTTGTACTTCTACTGCAGGCCGATCCATTGCATTTTGAATATGGAAAGGGGACTCAATCTGTACACTGCACACTGAGTTGGACAACACCATGATGATGACCACAGTGACATAATATCTTCGCAGTCACTCAGTAGGATCCGAGATGATTGATGGAATAAGTCAGGGCGTTTCATGAGTGGCATAAAAGGTAAACAAGTCAACAACAACCACTGCAGACCTACTGTCTGTGTAGTGGTGGAGTCGAGTGTGGTGGTATGCCTGACAGCGGTGCATTGATTTAGTCACTTAATTTGTAAAATGCTATGTTGCTGTATACGTGCTTTGTCTGCCTCTGTCAAAAAATGTATGCTAAATGGAGGGTGGGTCACGGGTGCCGTGGGCCTGCTCTGTCCTGTTGTTGTTGGAGGTTAATTCTGGAAACAGACTAGAGTAGACATGATGTATCCATGCCGCCTCTGAAAGTGTTCTTGTTGCACTCCACCGTACTTTATTCATTTTTTTTCTACTTGATTTTTCAATATCCCATTTGTTTTTCCATCTACAATTACAGGCTGGCCCTTACCCTGTGCTATACTGGGAAAAACAACTCACACTTACCTTACCAATAAATCTACATTTGCCAGGCAGGCAGTGGCGTCACCCAAGATTGATGGCCGGTGCGTCCATGGAAGGGAGGACCAAGAGGAATGCCGAGCTGCAACTCCCCATTTTGACCAGGATAACATACAGTAACAGTATCAACTTTCATCATCTTTTAAATAATTTTATTCATTTTTTGTCTTCAATCAATACTACTGTGTGTTGTTATTATTATGTTTGCTCTCTGCTTATAATTCAAATTCATCCCTACAGCTATTTTTGAATTTTCTTTGCTATGTTTAAAAGTAAGCCCGGTACAACAGAACAGAAACTGTATGTAATTCGGGTCTCTCTGAGGGCAGACAGGCAAGGCAAATTGCATAATATACTGCTGCCCTGTACTGTCTAATTGTCTAGTAGTAGTTAGTAAGTACTACTTATCATTAACCATCAAGTTATCATCATCATGCATGCATTTCCTTTTTCTCCCTTAACAGATTTATGGATATGGTCGTCTGCCAAGATTGTGTTTTGTTGTTTGTCCATGCGTACTGTTTTTCTTTGTCAAACCTTTCCCCAAACCCCCTTCCCAACCATTCATCAAACCCTAACCCTCTTCCCCGGGCTGTGTGATTTATTGAGGTGTGACTAAATTAAATGTACACCAATAATTGATCACACGCTTGCTGGGGCGGATGTGGCGAAAGCAACTCTAATTCAATTTCAAGGCAGGGCGAGGTTCTTCTTCTGCTTGCCTACCCATGAGCAGTATATTTGCGAGATAATTTTTTTACCAAAGGAACCTAATCCATCAGCATTAATTGCCGGCATCAATAGGATTTGTCATCCTACTACACACAGCACGAAAGGTTACGCTTCTGTTGAGTGTAGGCCTAGTCGAGTGACTCAACACAACTACAGTTTGTAACTTGTTGTACTAGGCTATCCCTGCCACCATTATGTTTTATTTACTTCGTTCTACTACTCCTCCCAGAGTCTCAGGCGACTGACTGTCTCATTTTCTTTTTTTGCAAATGCTACTGCCAGTGTCTACTACTACCACCACAGCCATGGCATCTCCATTCTCTTGGGAAACAAAACCATCATCGCCATGGACCCATCGCTGTGCCTAACTTAAACATCAATCCCAGGTAAGATAAGAAGTTTGGGGGAGGTATAATAATGGACTAGGAGGAGAGACTGACAGTACTAGTAGGACAAGTCACTCAGTGAGGGGTACTGCATCTATCTGTTTGTGTGTTACAAAATCGGCAGCTTATTAAACCCAACACTGGGTGCGGCCCTGCAGCAGCAAGGAAACCATGTTTGTGACGTAAAACAATAACCCCCCCCCCACAAAACATTAACAACGTATTGCTATGTTTAAGTAGAAATATAATTTAATACCCTAAAAAAATAAACTATGTAAAAATCCCACAACACCTGAACCCACCCCTCTCCCTAACCCCAACCAATGTCCAAAACGATAAAGTCCAACCATGTCCAAAATGTCTATAAACCCCAACGCAACGCCCAATTCCCACCCACCAAAAAAAAGCATTAAAAAAGGGGCAATGCAACAGGGTCAAGTTATTGGCGGGATCTTTGGCTTGGCTTGTCCAGGACCTTTAGCCTCTTCTTCACCTCCTCTAACAGCTCCTCTAGATGCGCATTCTGGAGGAGCATGCGGCGCTCATATGCCCTGCAGTTGCATCCACGGGGGGGCAGCAGTTCTGGATATTGAAGGGCGGTGGCGGGCGGCTGCCTGACCGTGGCGCCGTACCACTCGAGGGGCCTGGCTGGGGCCCGGGGCATTGGAGGAGGCTGCAGCTGCCGCCTCCTCCTCCTCCTCCGCCAGAGCCACCAGCCGCCGGTATTCTTGGCAGATAGCCTTGAGCTTCCAGCGCCGGGCCATGGCTGCCAACTCCTTCCTGGATGGTTTTGCTTGTGAAGGAGTAGCTATATCAAGAAAGAAAAAAACTATTAACCAATACTCTTAGCAAAACAGTAACACAAATTAATTCAACACATAGTGGCACAGTAGCACTAGCAATCACAGTACATAACATTTGTGGTATGTATCTATCCTCCCACTTCCTCGGCCTCTAACATTTGTGGGAGTTTCTGGCATTATACTAGCACTATGTATGGACTCGAGTACACAGTACACCAGTCTTCTTCTTCTCTCTTGTTTTGCCAAATTAACGTAACTTTGTTGTAGCCGGCATGCCTGCTCAGTCAGCCTGCGCCCAAGACAAACATACTAGAGTCATGATGACGCAGACTCACGTTAGTTTTATTTACTACTGTCTGCAGGTGGGGAAGCTCGTATTTTTCTATTACGGGTGGCACTGGCCATACTCTGTTACATCAAGGGCAACTGCTTAATTTCACTCTCACCCTGCCCTGACTACTAGAAAAAGGCAGATGATATCTGATCCAATGATCATTGCTTATATGGGGCGACATGAGGTACTTTGTTTTGATTGATTGATTGTGTAACCAGCCGATAGGCCACCCATGGCAGGCTGGCTGACCCAGTCGAAAAAAATTATCATAGGTAGGGAGTTGTCTTCTGAGTCGGAGGAAGGCGCTTGATGATAACTACATACATACACAATATATATGCTGTGCTTGCAAACTACTGTGAGTCAACGGAGTATTCTGAAAATACAACTTATATTCTCCTCGGCTTTGCTGCTCTGGTGTGGTTTCTTTCACATTCTCTTCAAACTAAGACTCTTCATCCAGTGACAGTCTCTACCTATGCTATCTATGATGAATACCATCCAGGAATCCATCCATTCAATCAATCAATCAATCAATCATGTCACTTATAAAGCGCACTACATACCCGCGAGGGTCTCAAGGCGCTGGGGGAAGAGGGGGGTGGTGCTGCTACTGATCGAAGAGCCAGGTCTTGAGGAGTCTTCTGAAGGCCAGTAGGTCTTGGGTCTGTCGGAGGTTGGTGGGGAGGGTGTTCCAGGTCTTGGCGGCGAGGTGGGAGAAGGATCTGCCGCCGGCGGTCATTTTCCGGATGCGGGGGACTGTGGCGAGGGCGAGGCTGGTCGAGCGGAGCTGGCGGGTGGGGGTGTAGAAGCTGAGTCGTCTGTTGAGGTAGGCTGGTCCGGAGTTGTGGAGTGCTTTGTGTGCGTGGGTGAGGAGCTTGAAGGTTATCCTCTTGTTGACAGGGAGCCAGTGCAGGTCTCTCAGGTGGGGTGTGATGTGGCTGCGTCGGGGGATGTCGAGGATAAGACTTGCAGAGGCGTTCTGGATGCGTTACAGCCGTCTCAGGAGCTTAGCCGTCGTTCCTGCGTAGAGGGCGTTTCCATAGTCCAGCCTGCTGGTGACGAGGGCCTGGGTGACTGTTTTTCTTGTTTCGGTGGGGATCCACTTGAAGATCCTGCGGAGCATTCGGAGGATGTTGAAGCAGGATGAGGAAACGGCGTTGACCTGCTTAGTCATGGAGAGGGTGGGGTCGAGGATGACCCCTAGGTTGCGTACGTGGTCTGTGGGTGGCGGGGCTGTTCCCAGTGATGTTGGCCACCAGGAGTCGTCCCAGGCTGAAGGGTTGGAACCAAGGATGAGGACCTCCGTCTTGTCCGAGTTCAGCTTCAGGCGGCTGGTCCTCATCCATTCGGCGACGGCCTTCATTCCTTCGTGGAGGTGGGCTTTGGCGGTGTGAGGGTCTTTGGTGAGGGAGAGGATCAGCTGGGTGTCGTCGGCGTAGGAGATGATGTTGAGGTTGTGCTGTCGGGCGACGTGGGCGAGGGGTGCCATGTAGATGTTGAACATCGTTGGGCTGAGGGAGGAGCCTTGGGGTACGCCGCAGATGATCTTGGTGGCCTTGGATCGGAAGGGGGCGAGGCGGACGCTTTGTGTTCTGCCGGAAAGGAAGGATGTGGTCCAGTCCAGGGCCTTCTCTTGGATCCCGGCGTCGTGAAGGCATGTTCGTAGTGTGTGGTGGCAGACCGTGTCGAAGGCGGCTGATAGGTCCAGGAGGATGAGGGCTGCTGTTTCTCCGTTGTCTAGCAGGGTCCTGATGTCATCGGTGGCGGCGATGAGGGCGGTTTCGGTGTTGTGGTTGCTGCGGAAGCCGGACTGGGAAGGGTCCAGGATGTTGTTCTCCTCGAGGTAGCGGGTCAGTTGTTTGTTGACGATTTTCTCGGTGACCTTCGCGGGGAACGGGAGCAGAGAGATGGGTCGGAAGTTCTTGAGGTCCTTGGGGTCTGCCTTGGGTTTCTTGAGTAAGGCGGTGATCTCGGCGTGCTTCCAGCTTTCCGGGAAGGTTGCTGTCTCGAAGGAGATGTTGATTATTTTCCGGAGATGGGGCGCGATGGCTGTACTGGCTTTGTTGAAGATGTGGTGAGGGCACGGGTCTAGCGGTGAACCGGAGTGGATGGTGTTCATGATCTCGCTGGTGTCCTCGTCGTTGATGTTGGTCCAGGAGAGCAATACAAAAGGGGATGATGGACGGAACGTTTGAGCCAATCAAACACTCACCCCCAGTCAACTGATCTGGGTTTAATCCATCATCATTCTTTAGCTCACTCCACCACCCCAGTTCAGACATGGCCATATGCAAATCAGTCTGACCCTGTGCCTCATGGGAACAGTCCAGCCCGAACTGCCAAGCCATGTCTTCCCTGGACCGGAAACAAGCATCCTAGACCGGTTTCTGGCATTCCAGGCGTCATCAGCCAGGCTTGCGTGAATCCAGTGGCAAAGTGAGCAAGGGACCCACGTCTGGGCATACCCCCGCCAACTTAGGGCGAACAAAGCGATACAAAAGGGGATGATGGACGGAACGTTTGAGCCAATCAAACACTCACCCCCAGTCAACTGATCTGGGTTTAATCCATCATCATTCTTTAGCTTACTCCACCACCCCAGTTCAGACATGGCCATATGCAAATCAGTCTGACCCTGTGCCTCATGGGAACAGTCCAGCCCGAACTGCCAAGCCATGTCTTCCCTGGACCGGAAACAAGCATCCTAGACCGGTTTCTGGCATTCCAGCCGTCATCAGCCAGGCTTGCTTGAATCCAGTGGCAAAGTGAGCAAGGGACCCACGTCTGGGCATACCCCCGCCAACTTAGGGCGAACAAAGCGATACAAAAGGGGATGATGGATGGAACGTTTGAGCCAATCAAACACTCACCCCCAGTCAACTGATCTGGGTTTAATCCATCATCATTCTTTAGCTCACTCCACCACCCCAGTTCAGACATGGCCATATGCAAATCAGTCTGACCCTGTGCCTCATGGGAACAGTCCAGCCCGAACTGCCAAGCCATGTCTTCCCTGGACCGGAAACAAGCATCCTAGACCGGTTTCTGGCATTCCAGCCGTCATCAGCCAGGCTTGCTTGAATCCAGTGGCAAAGTGAGCAAGGGACCCACGTCTGGGCATACCCCCGCCAACTTAGGGCGAACAAAGCGATACAAAAGGGGATGATGGACGGAACGTTTGAGCCAATCAAACACTCACCCCCAGTCAACTGATCTGGGTTTAATCCATCATCATTCTTTAGCTCACTCCACCACCCCAGTTCAGACATGGCCATATGCAAATCAGTCTGACCCTGTGCCTCATGGGAACAGTCCAGGAGAGCAGGCGGTTGGTGGTTGTGGGGGCAGTGGTCTCGGTGGTTGCCGGGGCGGTCGTGGTGTTGAAGCTGTCGTGGATGTCGGCGATTTTGCGGTGGAAGAAGGTGGCCAGTGAGTCGCACAGGTCTCGCGAAGGCTGGATGTCGTTGGTGTTGGAGCTGGGGTTGGAGAGTTCCTTCACGATGTTGAAGAGCTCTTTGCTGTTGTGTGCGTTGTTGTCTAGGCGGTCTTTGAGTGAGGCCCTTTTGGCGGATCTGATGAGGTGATGGTGACTGCGGGTGGCGCTCTTGTGGGCGGCGTAGCTGTCCGCTGTCCGTTCGTGGAGCCAGATCTTCTCCAGTTTTCGGCCTGGAGGTCTTCGGTGAACCAGGTGGCTTTCTTGCTGGTGTGGCTGTTGGGCGGATTCTTGAGCGGGGCGAGGGTGTTGGCGCAGTCGTCGATCCACTGTTTGAGGTTGCGGGCGGCGGTGTCGGGGTCGGAGGGTTCGGCGGGTGGGCTCAGGGCGAGGGTTGTGGTTAGCTGGTCTTCCGTGACTCTGCTCCAGCAGCGGCGAGGCATTTGTTCGGTGCGGTGGTGCGTGGTGGGCTTCCTGTAGGTGAAGTGGATGCAGTGGTGGTCAGTCCAGTGGGGTTCAGAGGTGTGGTTGAAGGAGACGTGTGGGCTTGCGCAAAAAGATGGAGTCTAGCGTGTGGCCGGCGGCATGGGTGGGTGTAGTCACGAGCTGTCTGAGTCCGAGGGTGGCGAGGTTGTCGATCAGGGTGGTGGAGTTGGTGTCCTTGTTGTTCTCGAGGTGGAAGTTCAGGTCCCCGAGGAGGATGTAGTCCATGGAGGTGATGGCGTGTGTGCTGACGAAGTCAGCGATGGAATCGCTGAACTGTGGTCGGGGTCCGGGGGTCTGTAGATGAGGGTTCCTCTGAGGGTGGTGTTGGGATCGGTGTGGATCTGGAAGTGCATGTGTTCGGCGGTGCTGAGGGTGTCGTCGGTGTTGGTTGAGACTCTGAGGGTGTTCCTGTGGACGATGGCGATGCCTCCTCCGACTCCGTTGGTGCGGTCCCTGCGGGTGATCTTGTATCCGTCCGGGATGGCAATGGCGATGTCGGGGGCTGAAGCGGGATTCAGCCAGGTCTCCGTCAGGAATGCGACGTCTGGGGAGGTTGAGTCGAGAAGGTCCCAGAGTTCGATGGCGTGTTTGCGGGCGGAGCGGGTGTTGAGGAGGATGCATCTGAGGTAGTTGTGTTCTTTCCTGGGCAGTGGTTTGGCGGGGCGGGTGCTGGCGAAGCTGCAGTTCCGGCAGGTGAAGGGCCCTTGGGTGCGCTTCGGGGTGGCCTGGTAGCAGGCGTGATCTTTTCCGGGGTTGAGTGCGTGGAGGGTGCTGGCGTCGTATCGGCGTCTGTTGATGTGGCGGGCGCGGGGGATGCCCGGACCAGGGGGTCTGGCGCTGGGCGCGGTCACGGCACGGATGGGCGCAGACGGGCTTGCCTTAGCGGCGCGGCCGCACAGCGGCCGCCATAAATGGGGAGCTGGGAGGGAGGAGCAGGGAATGGGGCAGCGAATGGGCAGTGAGGGGGCGGGGCCGCAGGGGCGCAGCGGCGGGAAACAGGCACAGAAGGGAAAACGAGCACAATCAGGGCATCAAGGGGGCACAGAAAGGAAAAAAAATGAGCACAATCAGGGGCAGCAAGGGGGGCACAGAAAGGAAAAACGAGCACAATCAGGGGCAGCAAGGGGGGCACAGAAAGGAAAAACGAGCACAATCAGGGGCAGCAAGGGGGGCACAGAAAGGAAAAGCGAGCACAATCAGGGGCAGCAAGGGAGGGCACAGAAAGGAAAAACGAGCACAATCAGGGGCAGCAAGGGGGGCACAGAAAGGAAAAACGAGCACAATCAGGGGCAGCAAGGGGGGCACAGAAAGGAAAAGCGAGCACAATCAGGGGCAGCAGGGGGGCACAGAAAGGAAAACGAGCACAATCAGGGGCAGCAAGTGGGGCACAGAAAGGAAAAACGAGCACAATCAGGGGCAGCAAGGGGGCACAGAAAGGAAAAGCGAGCACAATCAGGGGCAGCAAGGGGGCACAGAAAGGAAAAACGAGCACAATCAGGGGCAGCAAGGGGGGCACAGAAAGGAAAAACGAGCACAATCAGGGGCAGCAAGGGGGCACAGAAAGGAAAAACGAGCACAATCAGGGGCAGCAAGGGGGCACAGAAAGGAAAAACGAGCACAATCAGGGGCAGCAGCAGGGCACACAGACGGAGCTGTGTGGTGGGGGAGCGACCTACCAGTCAAGGTCAGGGGTCGCTCTCTTCACCACGCAGCGGCCGCCATAAATCCATTCAAAGTAAACATCTATCATTCTTCTTAATCTCTCAACAAACCTTAGTTTGTTTCACCAAGAACAAACATTTATTCTTTTTTTTTTTTAAACCACCACCCATGCGTCCTTTCCTTCCTTGCTTGCCTTGGCTTTGAGTTTGACCCAAACACCACTGAGGAGTCTTGCTATCCTCCACCCATACAGTTTCACCCACCCAGGCAGGCATCTTTTCTTTCACCTTCCACCCATCCTTCAACCACCCATTTGTAGGAGAGTAGGATCTGCTTCACATGGGTACCCCCACTTTTTGCTGATGCTTCACTGTTTTTCGACATTAGTCTGGCTGGGGCCCTGCTAATCAGAACCCCAGCCTAGCTGCTTCCTCTCTAAAATGGTTTCCATGTGCCTTAGGCACATCTCTGATTGGGATCTGGAGTGCCCTTATAAGTCCCTAGTATATGGTATACTATGTACCAAGGGCATAGGTACCTCAGAGGCCTGCCAGGGGCTGCAGCATGTATTATGCCACCCCTGGAAGGCCATCCAAACTGACACCACAGGTCTGCTACTGCAGCCTGGGTAAGGTGGTGCATGCACCCCTTACTGTGATATAGGTTACCTATATCACGAAATACATACACACATAGAAACCTATAAGTCACTCCTAAGGCAGGCCTTATCAATCCTAAAGGCAGAGTGCATGGTTCCTATGTGAGAGGGTGCCCCTGCATGAGCAGGGCCCCTCTGCAGCATTCGGAGACCATCTCTGATGCTGTTTGTAGTGCAGCCTGACCATATACTCTTAAGCGCATTATATCCTCGCGGTAAAATGCTAACTTTGGAATGGCTGCACCTAAAAATGTCGTGTTTGGTGTCAAACATCTTGGAATACTACCCCCCGCCAATCCTGGCGGCGGGGGTAGCATTCCACCCTTCTAGAGGGAAAGACATGTTAACTCTGACAAGTCCGGTAACTTCTTTCCAGAGCCCTGGCATCACAAAATGGATGCTGCTGCCACAGACACGAGTCTGGCCTCCTGCTGCTGGACGAAACTCCGGCAGGGGAGGCCTGGACAATAGGTTTCCTGTCCCAGGGAGGTGTGACCACCTCCCCAGACAGGATAATGTGTATTGGGGCTGGGCGGGAGCACTTTCGGGTGCTTTGAAGTCCTGCACTGGGGGCACATTTGGTGTCCCTGTGCATACCCCAGTTCAAACCGGATCAGGGGCTTGCAGCCCCTGCTTTGGCGCGAACTGGACAAAGGTAAAGGGGTGTAGCCACCCCTCTGCCCTGACCCACCCATAGGTGGGGCCACAGAGTAGTCCAAACCCTATTTTTAGAATAAAGGTAGGAACCCAGTCCTTAGGACTTTAGATTATACCTGGACGAAACTCTGAAACTGAATCCTGGAACTTCGACGCTCTACGACAAGATTAGAGGACTGAAGAATCTCCCTTGGGGTCAAGGAGTGACTCCCCTGCTTGGCAGGCACCAAAGAAGCATCTGTCCGGTTCGCATTACTGAAGCTCCCGTCGGACGCCGAAGTCATCGCATCACCAGAGGTGGATTCTCAGACTTCCCCGAGGCTACCCTGAGTCCCCAGCAAAGCTGAGGCCCGTGGCTATCGTGGGTGACTTGAAACCGTGACCCCTGGACACCGAGCACACTTGCAAGTGCACCATCTTCTGGGTCTCCCAAGAAGTCGTGCTTTGGGCTCTGAGTAGCCCTAGCCTCCAGCACCACCTGCATCGAAGATCACTGGCCCCCACTCCACGAATGTCCTGTAAGCCAGCTCCACGTGCGGCATCACAAGGCTCCTTTGCGGTCGCTAGCCCGTTGGCTAGTAGCCCTTAACGAAGGCCAATCTTTTCCTTACTTGGCATCCTGGTTGCTCCAGGCCTGCCCTCACTTACCCTTGCTGGGTGAGTTCCACAGACCTTGCTGGTCTGCACCATCGACGATCTACATCTTACTCGAGACTTGCCGTTGCCAAGGCTTGTTGGGTCCAATCCGGTCGCCGACACCTCAGCACTCGACAAACATCAAGCACCAGCCCGAATCCTGCTCCTGGTCACCGACAACGCCTCCCGGACCTCATGGCTGAAGAGTCAAGACGACCGTCAACGCACCTGAAGCACTCAACATCGGTGGGCATCTGTCCATCGCCTTCCTGGTCACTGGCTAGTGACCCAGACTCTGTCCCCTCTGCTTTCAGATTCACCAGAACTCCGATCCACTCTTGGATCCACCCGGACACTTTTCTCTTGGCCGCCAGCAGCACTTTGCAGCAGATCGCCATTCGAATCGACGACGAAACCCGACCCCGAAAGGCACCTATGCACCCGGCTTCCCTGGGTGAGGTAACACGAGTACTCCGGTGCTCCCGTGGGTAGAGACTCTTCAAAGTCCTAGATCTCAAAGGGTTTTGTCCTAGTCCTCTTTTAAGTGTCCCTTTCCTCTATTTTCCCGATCCCGACTTTCTCCATAGAAGTTAACGGCGTATCGCGGTTGTGTATTTACACTGCACGCGTCTCCCGTGGGTCCCCTGTGTCACTACCTTGGGTGGTTCCTTGTGGTCCAAGCACTTCTAGAGGCTCTAGGCCTAGTGTCTAGTTCAGTCGTGGTTCGCATACCACTTTATTGGTATATGGTTTGGTACGCCCCTAGGGCCCAAACGTGTATTTGTGCTATTACTGTGATTTAAGATCTTATAACCTATGTACTTCGAACTCTAGCCTCATAAAGAGACTAGAGGGGTGTGTTTAGTAATAAATACATATATTTTGAATATATACCTGGTGTGGTGCTCTTTCATTTGGTCACTCAAGAGATTATAGACTGGTAAAACAAGCTGCTTTACATTCCTTCAAGACTTAGCCTGAAGGCTGCTCTCCATAGCTACCACTAGGATAGCTTTCAATAAGGTTGTCTTTAACCTATCTACCATAAGAGTCGATTTGGACTGGTGCAAGGTGCCCACTATAATTAGTGGACAGCATATGCCAGGCCAACTTCTCACATTGGTGTGCAGCGTGTGGGATTCCAGCTTGCTATTGTTTTACCAGATAATCTCAATTGAATTGATCAACTCAAAACCACTAAAGGTACCTAAGGTACATATAATTTAAGCTTAGAATAACAGTAAGTTCTACTGAACTTAGAGTTGTGTGTTAAGGGATAGCACAACCCTTTCTACAACTCAAGAGAGTTTAGTAGGCCACACTAGAGTAGGTAGTGCATACACCACACCACACTAGTAATGTCTTTAAGGGCAGTATCCAAAGAATCCTTGCAGGAAGCCATTGAGCTTCCACCCTCCAAGTATGATACACTCCCATTCTTGGAATTGAGAGCTTTATGTAACTTGAGAAAAATAAGGACAGGCCAAAGCCCCACCACCCAACACCTCAAGGAGTTGTTGGTGGCTTATGACCTTAGTAAGCCTGTAGGGACTGAAGGGGTAGGAGCTGAGGGTGGGGCAGGAGAAGAGGAGGACGCTAGGGGTACCAGTACCCCCAGCCCCCCCTCTGAAACTGGCCAGGAGGGTGACAATGACCCTGACCTGGAAAACGAAATCCCTCCTGTGGATGATGATGAGGATGATCAAAATGATGCCCTCTTTGTCCCCCAGGAAGGATTAAGAGTGTGCCCAGAAGGTCTAGGTCTCCTTCTCAGGAATCTAACCACTCTGGCACCTCTATAGGGAGCTCTGTCTCATCTCATAGGAGAGAATCCTCTCATGAGAGAAGAAAGAGGCTAGTCCAGTATGAGGAAACTCAGCTGGAACTCAGAAAAAAGCAATTAGCTTTAGATAGAGAATCCCTAGATCTCCTTAGAGAGAGAAGAAAGTTGGGACTAGAGTCCCATGGTGGCAGCCATGTCCCTAGAGATAGGGAAAGGTCCTATGACCATAGGAACCTGAGCAAGATTGTCCCTCCCTACCAGAGTGGGGATGATATCCACAAATGGATAACTGCTTTAGAGAGGGCCTGTAAAGTACAGAAGGTCCCTCAGGAGCAGTGGGCAGCAATCTTGTGGCTCTCCTTTGCTGACAAAGGTAGAGACAAGCTCCTCACTGTTAGAGAGGAGGATGCTGACAATTACAAGGTCTTGAAGAGTGCTCTTATTGATGGGTTTGGCCTAACCACTGAACAGTACAGGTTGAAGTTCAGAGACACCCAAAAGCACAGACTCAAGACTGGGTAGACTATGTGGATTGTTCTGCCAAGGCTCTGGAAGGCTGGTTGATGGGCAGTAAGGTGTGTGACTTCTCAGGATTGTATAATCTGATAATGAGGGAGCAGATTCTTAATAACTGTCAAAACCAGCTGTTGCATCAGTACCTGGTTGACTCTGATCTGACCTCTCCCCAAGAATTGGGAAAGAAGGCAGACAAATGGGTCAGAACCAGGGTGAAGCAGAAAGTACAGAACCAAGGTGGGGAAACCAAGAAGCAAGATGCTAAGAACTCTGACAAGGGTGGGGAGAAGGGTAAAGATCAAAAGTCTTCATCAGGCCCCCAAAAATCTTCTTCTGGTGGGGATTCCCAGTCTACCAAGGGTAAAGGCCAAAGAAAACCATGGTGCAAGGTCTGTAAGCAAAAGACCCACTGGACCAGTGATTGCACCAAGTCCAAAGACTCCAGTCCAGCACCCACCAATACCCCTAAGGCACCTGTTCCCCCTAGTACAATTGGTGGAAGTGCTCCAGCAAAGGGTTTAGTAGGGTTCACCCTGGGAACTGAGTTGGGCTCTGACTTAGTCAGAGAACTGACTCAGGCTGTGTTAGTCTGTGATGGAGGCATGGATGTGACCTCCACTGTGAGTCCCAGTAATCTGGGCAAGTACAGACAACAGCCTTTAATTAATGGACGTGAGGCTTTGGCATTTAGGGACACAGGGGCAAGTGTCACAATGGTGACACCAGACCTTGTGCTACCTGGGCAAGTTATGCTTGGTGAAATGTACCAAGTGACCAATGCTAGCAATGTCAGAAAAGACCATACTCTGGCAGTTGTTAACTTCTCCTGGGGAGGGGTAACTGGCCTTAAGAAGGTTGTGGTAAGTGCAAACCTACCAGTCGAATGCTTGCTTGGCAATGACTTAGAGACTTCTGCTTGGGCAGAAGTGGAGCTCAGGACCCATGCAGAAATGCTGGGGATCCCTGCAGATGTGTTTGCTGTGACCAGGTCACAAGCCAAAATGTCTAGCACTGAACAGGCCTTGGATTCTGGAAGAATGGACCAAGTGCCTTCCAAGAGGAGGAGTAGTAGGGTTAAGGCAGTGCCTTTCCCCTTGGCTCAGGAGGAAGATCAGTCCCTTGAGGGGGATGATCTCAGCCCTGAAGAAGGAACTGTCCCAGAGGAACTTGAACCTGACCAGGTTGAGTTCTTGGGGACAGGGGGACCTTCTAGGGCAGATCTGAGCCAGGAGCAGCAGAGCTGCCCCTCCCTTGAACCCCTCAGACAGCAAGCTGCTGCTGAGGCTGCTGGGAAAGCTAGTGGTCCCCATACAGTGTATTGGGATGATGGACTCCTGTACTCAGAGAGTAGAGACCCCAAGCCTGGTGCTACCAGGAGGTTGGTAATACCTTTGAAGTTCAGGGGCTTCCTATTGACCCTAGCCCATGATATTCCCTTAGCAGGACACCTGGGCCAGAACAAGACTTGGGACAGAATTGTCCCTCACTTTCACTGGCCCCACATGTCTGAAGACAGTAAGGAGTTTTGTCGCTCCTGTGTAACCTGCCAAGCCAGTGGCAAAGCAGGTGGCACTACAAAGGCCCCCTGATACCACTACCTGTGGTGGGGGTGCCCTTTGAGAGGGTAGGGATTGACATTGTTGGTCCCATGGATCCCCAAACAGCCTCTGGGCACAGGTTTATCCTGGTGGTAGTGGATCATGCCACCAGGTACCCAGAAGCTATTCCCCTCAGGACCACTACAGCACCTGTGGTGGCAAGGGCCCTCCTGGGAATCTTCTCAAGAGTGGGCTTTCCTAAGGAGGTAGTATCAGACAGGGGTGCTAACTTCATGTCTGGGTACTTAAAAGCAATGTGGAAGGAGTGTGGAGTGACTTATAAGTTCACCACACCCTATCACCCACAATGCAATGGTTTAGTTGAGAGATTCAACAAAACCTTGAAGGGCATGATTAAAGGGCTCCCAGAAAAGCTTAGGCGTAGATGGGACATACTCTTGCCCTGCCTTTTATTCGCATATAGGGAGGTGCCTCAGAAGGGGTTGGTTACAGCCCTTTTGAACTTCTGTTTGGCCACCCTGTGAGGGGTCCACTGTGCTTGGTGAAGGAAGGATGGGAGTTACCTCTCAAGCCCCCAAAGCAAGATATAGTGGACTATGTACTTGGTCTCCGCTCCAGGATGGCTGAGTACATGAAAAAGGCAACCAAAAACCTTGAGGCTAGCCAGGAACTTCAAAAGGCCTGGCATGACCAAAAGGCTGTTCTGACTGTTTACCAGCCAGGACAGAAGGTGTGGGTGTTGGAGCCAGTGGCCCCAGCAGCTCTCCAGGATAAATGGAGTGGACCCCACACTATTGTTGAGCAGAAGGGTGAGGTCACTTATTTAGTGGACCTAGGAACACCCAGGAGTCCCCACAGGGTTCTCCATGTCAACAGGTTAAAACCATATGTGGACAGGGCAGACATGGGCTTGCTCATGGCTACTGATGAAGGGCAGGAGGAAGAGAGTGACCCACTCCCTGACCTGCTCTCACAGAACCCTGACGATGGGTCAGTTGATGGTGTAGCCTTGGCAGGCAGCCTCACTACCCAGCAACAAACTGATTGCAGGCAAGTCCTCAATCAGTTTCGACATATGTTTTCTCTGACACCCAGTCAGACCACCTGGTGCACTCATGAAGTGGACACTGGGGACAGTCTGCCTATTAAAAACAAGATTTATAGGCAACCTGACCATGTCAGGGACTGTATCAGGACTGAAGTCCAGAAAATGTTGGAATTGGGAGTAATTGAGCCCTCAGATAGCCTTTGGGCTAGTCCAGTAGTCCTAGTACCGAAACCTCACACCAGTGGTGGGAAAAGAGAGATGAGGTTTTGTGTAGACTACAGGGGTCTCAATGCAGTCACTAGGACTGATGCCCATCCAATACCCAGGGCAGATGAGCTCATAGATACTTTGGCCTCTGCCAAATATCTCAGCACATTTGATCTAACAGCTGGCTACTGGCAGATCAGACTAGCTGATACTGCAAAGCCCAAGACAGCATTCTCAACCCCTAGTGGGCATTATCAATTTGTGGTAATGCCCTTTGGTCTGAAGAATGCACCTGCCACTTTCCAGAGGTTGGTGAACACAGTTCTCACAGGACTGGAAGCCTATAGTGCAGCTTATCTAGATGATATTGCTGTCTTTAGCTCCACCTGGGAGGATCACCTGGTCCACCTCAGGAATGTTTTACAGGCCCTGCAAAAGGCAGGCCTGACTATCAAGGCCACTAAGTGCCAGATAGGGCAGAGTCAGGTTGTGTACCTGGGCCACCTTGTGGGTGGAGGCCAGGTTCAACCTTTGCAGAGCAAGATCCAGACCATCATGGACTGGACTGCTCCCACTACCCAGACTCAGGTGAGAGCCTTCTTAGGCCTGACTGGGTACTATAGGAGATTTGTCAAGGGGTATGGATCAATAGTGACACCCTTGAATGACTTAACTTCTAAGAAAATGCCCAAAAGGTTCAGTGGACAGTTAGCTGTCAAAAGGCATTTGATGACCTCAAGCAGGCCATGTGCACTGCTCCAATTCTGCAGAGTCCTGATTACTCCAAGAAGTTCATTGTTCAAACAGATGCATCTGAATTGGGGGTAGGGGCTGTACTGTCACAATTGAATGAAGAAGGTCAGGATCAGCCAGTAGCTTTTATTAGCAGAAGGCTGACCCCTAGAGAGAAACGTTGGTCAGCCATAGAGAGGGAGGCCTTTGCTGTGGTATGGGCTCTGAAGAAGTTGAGGCCATACTTGTTTGGTACACACTTCCTGGTTCAGACAGACCATAAGCCCCTCTTATGGCTAAAACAAATGAAGGGTGAAAACCCCAAACTGCTTAGGTGGTCCATTTCCCTACAGGGGATGGACTTTACAGTGGAACATAGGCCTGGGAGTAACCATGCGAATGCAGATGGACTCTCTAGGTATTTCCACTTAGAACATGAAGACTTAACTGGGCAAGGTTAGTTTAATGTCCCTACGTTTGGGGGGGTTGTGTAGGAGAGTAGGATCTGCTTCACATGGGTACCCCCACTTTTTGCTGATGCTTCACTGTTTTTCGACATTAGTCTGGCTGGGGCCCTGCTAATCAGAACCCCAGCCTAGCTGCTTCCTCTCTAAAATGGTTTCCATGTGCCTTAGGCACATCTCTGATTGGGATCTGGAGTGCCCTTATAAGTCCCTAGTATATGGTATACTATGTACCAAGGGCATAGGTACCTCAGAGGCCTGCCAGGGGCTGCAGCATGTATTATGCCACCCCTGGAAGGCCATCCAAACTGACACCACAGGTCTGCTACTGCAGCCTGGGTAAGGTGGTGCATGCACCCCTTACTGTGATATAGGTTACCTATATCACGAAATACATACACACATAGAAACCTATAAGTCACTCCTAAGGCAGGCCTTATCAATCCTAAAGGCAGAGTGCATGGTTCCTATGTGAGAGGGTGCCCCTGCATGAGCAGGGCCCCTCTGCAGTGTTCGGAGACCATCTCTGATGCTGTTTGTAGTGCAGCCTGACCATATACTCTTAAGCGCATTATATCCTCGCGGTAAAATGCTAACTTTGGAATGGCTGCACCTAAACATGTTGTGTTTGGTGTCAAACATCTTGGAATACTACCCCCCGCCAATCCTGGCGGCGGGGGTAGCATTCCACCCTTCTAGAGGGAAAGACATGTTAACTCTGACAAGTCCGGTAACTTCTTTCCAGAGCCCTGGCATCACAAAATGGATGCTGCTGCCACAGACACGAGTCTGGCCTCCTGCTGCTGGACGAAACTCCGGCAGGGGAGGCCTGGACAATAGGTTTCCTGTCCCAGGGAGGTGTGACCACCTCCCCAGACAGGATAATGTGTATTGGGGCTGGGCGGGAGCACTTTCGGGTGCTTTGAAGTCCTGCACTGGGGGCACATTTGGTGTCCCTGTGCATACCCCAGTTCAAACCGGATCAGGGGCTTGCAGCCCCTGCTTTGGCGTGAACTGGACAAAGGGAAAGGGGTGTAGCCACCCCTCTGCCCTGACCCACCCATAGGTGGGGCCACAGAGTAGTCCAACCCCTATTTTTAGAATAAAGGTAGGAACCCAGTCCTTAGGACTTTAGATTATACCTGGATGAAACTCTGAAACTGAATCCTGGACCTTCGACGCTCTACGACAAGATTAGAGGACTGAAGAATCTCCCTTGGGGTCAAGGAGTGACTCCCCTGCTTGGCAGGCACCAAAGAAGCATCTGTCCGGTTCTCATTACTGAAGCTCCCGTCGGACGCCGAAGTCATCGCATCACCAGAGGTAGATTCTCAGACTTCCCCGAGGCTACCCTGAGTCCCCAGCAAAGCTGAGGCCCGTGGCTATCGTGGGTGACTTGAGACCGTGACCCCTGGACACCGAGCACACTTGCAAGTGCACCATCTTCTGGGTCTCCCAAGAAGTCGTGCTTTGGGCTCCGAGTAGCCCTAGCCTCCAGCACCACCTGCACCGAAGATCACTGGCCCCCACTCCACGAGTGTCCTGTAAGCCAGCTCCACGTGCGGTGTCATGAGGCTCCTTTGTGGTCGCTAGCCTGTTGGCTAGTAGCCCTTAACGAAGGCCAATCTTTTCCTTACTTGGCATCCTGGTTGCTCCAAGCCTGCCCTCACTTACCCTCGCTGGGTGAGTTCCACAGACCTTGCTGGTCTGCACCATCGACGATCTACATCTTACTCGAGACTTGCCGTTGCCAAGGCTTGTTGGGTCCAATCCGGTCGCCGACACCTCAGCACTCGACAGACATCGAGCACCAGCCCGAATCCTGCTCCTGGTCGCCGACAACGCCTCCCGGATCTCGTGGCTGAAGAGTCAAGATGACCATTAATGCACCTGAAGCACTCGACATCGGTGGGCATCTGTCCATCGCCTTCCTGGTCACTGGCTAGTGACCCAGACTCTGTCCCCTCTGCTTTCAGGTTCACCAGAACTCCGATCCACTCTTGGATCCACCCGGACACTTTTCTCTTGGCCGCCAGCAGCACTTTGCAGCAGATCGCCATTCGAATCGACGACGAAACCCGACCCCGAAAGGCACCTATGCACCCGGCTTCCCTGGGTGAGGTAACACGAGTACTCCGGTGCTCCCGTGGGTAGAGACTCTTCAAAGTCCTAGATCTCAAAGGGTTTTGTCCTAGTCCTCTTTTAAGTGTCCCTTTCCTCTCTTTTCCCGATCCCGACTTTCTCCATAGAAGTTAACGGCGTATCGCGGTTGTGTATTTACACTGCACGCGTCTCCCGTGGGTCCCCTGTGTCACTACCTTGGGTGGTTCCTTGTGGTCCAAGCACTTCTAGAGGCTCTAGGCCTAGTGTCTAGTTCAGTCGTGGTTCGCATACCACTTTATTGGTATATGGTTTGGTACGCCCCTAGGGCCCAAACATGTATTTGTGCTATTACTGTGATTTAAGATCTTATAACCTATGTACTTCGAACTCTAGCCTCATAAAGAGACTAGAGGGGTGTGTTTAGTAATAAATACATATATTTTGAATATATACCTGGTGTGGTGCTCTTTCATTTGGTCACTCAAGAGATTATAGACTGGTAAAACAAGCTGCTTTACATTCCTTCAACTCTTAGCCTGAAGGCTGCTCTCCATAGCTACCACTAGGATAGCTTTCAATAAGGTTGTCTTTAACCTATCTACCATAAGAGTCGATTTGGACTGGTGCAAGGTGCCCACTATAATTAGTGGACAGCATATGCCAGGCCAACTTCTCACACCATGCATCTGATTCCTATCAGCCACCTATGTATGCATCCCACATATCCTTCTCTGCCAGTCATAAATATTACATCTCGCCCATCCTTCCTCCTTCCACCCTTCTTTCCCTTTTCATTCAACACACTCATCAAGGTCATCTGATCTGACTTTTAGTCTTCTCCATAAAACTTTCACAGCTGAGTTGAAGTCAGATAGAAGAGGCCATTGGTTACTCAACTCCCGCCGCTAATGCTATTGCTAATGCTACGTAAAGGGTGTCTTCTTCAACCGTTGTTCACAACAACAACTCCTTACTAAGTCTCAACCGTACAGTGTACACTCTTGCAGCGAGTGTAATGTCAATAAGTAAGGAATATAACTTACCACCGCCCGCCACTGCTGCTTGCTCACCCCCTGCAGCTCCTGCAACTGCCTGTGCCGCATCTCCTGCTCCCTCCAAAATGGCTGCGTCGCCATCGCCGCTGGCCCCGGCACTGGTGGTCGATAGTACGCCTAGAAAAACATTACACATTTTTTTAGATGCCATATACACCTCCACCTATTTCTTCTTTTTCACTAGCAAGATTGAAAAAAAAGTTAATACATACATATACAACATACATTACTAGTACAAATCGGGTACTAGAGTACAGTAGACACTAGTAGTGTTATATCATGGTCCCTAGGGTCATTCCAGTGTTTGCTAAGTTAGCCTGAGCCATGCAACCATTTTAGCTTTGTGTCTTTTATTTTTACACACGTTACCTTGCAGCTTGTTGTGTAAGACGCCTTTGAGCCCACATGAGCTCATACTGCTACTGTCTGAGCGCTGCGTACAAAGTCGAAAAACCAGCCACTTTGTTATGGAGTTCTGGTGGTCAGTCCGTATTGCTTAGCCATAACATGCCACCCTTTTGGCACGACTGAGAAATGCTTGCAAAATACTAACCCGCACCATTTTTCTCATAACAGACGGAAGATTCCCTTCTACGAACCATAGCTTTGCAGAGCTTATGATGTAACCAGTACTTCTAGGACACTTCTTCTAAGGTGAGGGGTCCCCCAGAATTCGCTCAGAGATCTTCATTTATAATTTTATATAAACTATATTCCTACCAAGGGGAGGGTGGTTCTTCCACCACTGTTCAGTTATCATCATGATTGATTTCCCCTTTTGTCTTCTATGGACTTGTAGTTGTAACAATGTTTATTGTTTTAATCTTATACATTTTACTGTTGGTGCTGGCTAGAGCTTTTTAGTTGAAAATAAACCTTTTGAACTTACAAAGACTCTGTGATATTTGGTGCGGACTTACACGAGTGAGTGAGCGACAGGGTGTGCATTGCTTCCACGACTCTGATAGGTTGGGAGTGTAGTGACTGTTATGTTCTGGGTTGTCTAATCATTGGGTATCTTCGGGGGGTTCGGGGAGCTAATGAGACACTATAGCTAGTTGGTCAGGGGATTGTGGGTGAGGTGTGAGGAAGGTCCAATGGCCTATCACCAACATCCTATTTTCTTGTGCATAGTTCTGTATGTGAAGAACCCCTACAACAGTAGTAGTATCTCCTATCCTATCAAAAATAGTAAAATATCTGGTTGGGCATTTTGTTGGTGGGAATTGTCGAAAAGCCTCAAGATTAAGAAGACTAGAAGAGGACAACCCAAAGGACGGGACTCAGTGGCTAGAGCAATTGGTGAATCTGAGTTTTATTTAAAACCTTTTAAATAAAGAGTGGCCAACTGGGCAAGCTTAGCTACAGACAGACTAATAGTAGTAGTACAGAGAGTCATAGTAGAGGCAGTTAGAGGCAGGGATAACAAGAATTTAGAAACAGATTGTGTAGATCAAAGAAGATTTTGTAAAATATAGATTTAGGAAATCTAAATAATAGTTCGGAAAAAATAAGGTGCAGTAAAAGTTAGGGAAGTATAATTATTAATATTAACATCAGGAGGACTTACTGGGGCCAGCAGCAGAGCCCTCGGTAGAGGAGCGGTCCTGGCCATCAGCTGCTCCCGACGACCCCGTCTTCTTGCCCCTGGGTGCTGATCTTGAAAGATGTAAGAAAGAAAGAGACAAACATGGATGATTGGTGTGAAACAAATAAAATATTTTAAAAAACGCTCAAACATTTATGGAAACAACAATTGCAATAAAATTGACCTATCTAATCTGGTCGACTAGTATTGCGGGATTCGCGGACCGTCTAGTTATTATTTATGAACACTAATCCAGTGATCCATTCTGATTCCAGAATACTAACTAAGCCTAAGTACCACCTGACCGAGCCCACCTATTCCAGACGGGCCAATTGTTCACTAAGTCTGCATTTCCATTTATTTTAGTCCTCAAAAATGCATAGCTGGAGGACACATGCATACATTTTTGCATACACCAAATTGTTGGTTGGTTGCTGCTTATGTTCTGGTAGTGATAAGCCTAGGCTATTACCACTCACTAAACAAACTACAAAAGGTTCTACTAAGGACTGGGGTAAGCAGCACTCAGCAACACGTGACGTGACAGAGATGCGTCACGCAGACCACAAAAAAATTACCTACTAATAATAAGTAACTAAACCTATCAATCCACCACTATCTCTTCTTAGTGGCAGGGGCACAAAGGAAGGACAAGAGTCTCTCTAGCATTACCTAACTTAAGTTCTCTAAAGTAAACTCTTACATAATCAGGCCAAGCGAGCGCAAAGTTGCAAACAAGTAAGATTAGTAGTGCCGAGCACCTGTGTCATAACAATCACAGAAGATTTTTAAACGTAATTTACCTGCAATGTAAGCAGCAGCATTCTTGCTGTTCGGAAAAAAAATATTTCACACAATATATAATACAGCGCAGAAGAACACAAAGTAGTAATATTAAATAGCTACTCACCAAGCCCTGGGACCTCCACTCCTAGCAGGTCCAGCAGGTCCTGCTCCCGGTCCAGGATATCGGACCACCGGTGCCTCAGCTGGGTATCGGTGCGCCGGACACCAGAGCAGTGAAACACTGCCCGGCGCATCTTTCCCCACTGCTGGCTACGCTCCCGGAGCCCGTACCCGGACCCAGGCCTTCTGCCTGCTGCTAGGGTTGAGGGGAGGTGGCGCTGCACAAAAAAAACAAGTGCGGCCACCTCCGCCTCACCAAATAAGGCCCGTTCCTGCACCCCTTTTGGGCGCCACCTTCCGCAGGGAAGGCGGTTGCGGCTGCGGATACGGGCAGCCTTGCCCTTTCCCTTGCTGCCCCCGCTCTCTCCCTTGGGCATGGTTCTGGGACTCGGGGGTGGAAAAGAAAAGGGAGGAATTAGAAAAGTAAGTAAAAGAAATGAAAAAAGCAAGTTATAGAAAAAGAGTGAAAAAGTAGTAGAAAAAGTCACAAAAAAGTAAAAAAACCTCAAAATATAGATTCAGGAAAATAGAGAGATAGATAATAAATAAAAAAGATTTTAAAAAAGTGTACAGAAACAGAGGATTGCAAAGATAGAGGGAGGATAGAAAAGCAGGCCCAGAACCATAGCAATAGACTGAAAAACAAGATGGCCGCGCCCATTGCGACCGAATGGGCAAGTTTGCGCGATAATTCCCCCCCCGAGCATGCAAAAAGCGTCGCGAACACGTAATCGCGTTCCCGAGCAGGAAATACTCATCGCGAACGGGTGGGAGCACGCAATATGCGACCCGGAACAGGAAATAAGCATCGCGAGCGGGCGGGACAAACAAGATGGCCGCAACCATTAGCGACCGCATGGGCAAGTTAGCGATAGAATTCCCCGCAAGCACGCAAAAACACATTGCGAATGGGCGGGACAAGCAATTCCGCATGTTCGTGGAATTTCCGCATGCTCGCAGAGATTTTTTACAATTTCGCGAGAATTTGCGTAGCGCGACTACGCAAATTCCGCCCACCCCTAGTGATTACATGTGTCATACTGAATGCATGGGTTAGTGACTAAACTGTGTGAATGTCTGTATCAGTCTGTCTGTTGTTGTATAAGCTGCTGCATGGGTTGGTCAGTAGCTACATGAGTGTCTATATGGGTTATCGGTTGGTTGCCTGAGTATTTGTATGGGTGCCTGAGTGTGTGTGTGGGTGGGTGGGAGGTGTGTGACTCTGTGCATAGATGTTTGAGTGGCTGATTCACTGTGTCTATGGGTTCAAGAGTGCGTGTGGAAACAGCCGTATGAGTGGGTGAGTGTGTTTATGGGTGTGTTGGTGAGTGAATGGATGTCTCAATGGTACATGTCCATGTAACTACATAGGTTAAAGGCAGTGTATGTGAGAGTTGAAGTATATAAATGACTATACGTGAGAGTCAGTGATTGTGAGAGTGGCTGTATGGATGAGTGTGTACTTGTATATGAGAGTAAGTATGTGTTTGTTTCTGTTTGAATAAGTGATGTGGTGTGTGTATACCTGTATAGGTCAGTAAATGGAAGTGTGATTGATTCTTTGCATGACTGACTAGGTGTGTGAGTAACTATGAATGAGTGGTGGTGCGTGAGTGTCTGTATAGGTGTATGAGTGCTTATGATAGTGTTGTATTGATGAGTGACTGCATGTATGAGTGATTGTATGGGTGAACGAGTGGATGTGTGTGTAGACCTAGGAATCAGTGAGTGCATATGTAGTAACTGGTATTGGTGTGTCGATGGTTTCGAAATGGTAGTCTGTATTTTACAGTGGGTGTATCAAAGGTTATAATAGAGTGTGAGGAGGTGCATCAGATTTTCACGTGGATGATGTCATCAATGATGTAATCAGTGATGTCATTTGAGATGTCATCAGTGATGTCACTGACCATGTCATGAATGATGTAATATGTGACATCATCAGCAGTACATTGCGGGTAGCGCGAGTTATAGTTAGCTGAACTAACTAACTATAACGGGGAATTTCTATGGTTTTGTACGAGAAAAATGTCTAACTAACTATAACGTCCCTCAAACCTATGGTTTTTTCAGTGAATTTCTACGGTTTGTTAAATGCTAATTTCTAACTATAACGTGCCTGAAACCTATGGTTTTTTCAGTGAATTTCAATGGTTTTTTAAATGCTAATTTCTAACTATAACATAGAAGTCGCGTTTGCAGAGTGGTGGAGAAAGGTGAGCGTGGCCTTCAAACACCTTTTAGCAATCCCACTGTGTGGGATTTAGCGGAAGTAACAGGAGGGATAGTTAGCCCCCAACGTCAACCTTGGGGGCCAACTACCCCTTTTATTACCTCCAGTAAGTCCCACACAGCAGGAGTGCTAACTTGTTATATCAGGCCGCACCCCCTCCCTGCAGCACTCTGCAAACGCGCCCCCTGGCACGTTCTAAGTTGGGGGATTAAGTCCCCTTGAATCCTGAGGGTCCCTGGGGACCAACTAGGCCACCAGGTACCTCCATTAAGCGCCACTGAGCTGCGTTGCAGAGAGGTGCAAAAAGGGGCGTGGCCTCAGACCACATCTCTGCAACGCAGCTCTGTGGCGCTTACTGGAGGTACCCCCAATTTACAACACTGTTTAACACCCACTGAGAACAACTCAGTCTTCATTAAAAAGCTTATTGAAATCAGTGCCTCTAACCTGCTTCCTGGCCCGGGTACTCTTTTAATGGGAGATTTTAACATTAGAATGAATCAAACTTATGGTATGACCACCTCAGAGCTAACATTTGTTTTCTTAAGCAAAATCCTCTTTCAAAATTGTGTCAAGGCTTTCTTTGGTAAACTCTGTAATCTCTACTTCATTATCACCAATAAACATTGCATATATGTGTCCGATCCTATCAATATAGCCTTGGATGATTTCCTAAGCCCATTCTTAATCTCTTCCCTAACAACTAAGACAAAATTTATTCCACAAGAGAATGTATAGGGGCCAAGATTACAGACATTTAGACAAATATGAACTTATTACTCTGATATGTTCTACATTTGATCAATCACCTGACATCAATGACACCATTCATCTCTTTAAAACTTGCAAGTCCTCTATCAAAGCCATACTCTATGGCTGTTCCCTTAACTGAGCACCCTTAACAGCAGCTAATGCTTTATGTTGTTTTCCCCACAGTCTTGTCACTAAAGATGAAGAAAAAACAAAATCCATCTCTTGCTCACAGAAACTTACATTCAAATTAAAAGTCTATGAAATCTCCATTGACTCCTATAACGTTTTCTTGACAGAAGTATCAAATGACCTCCAAAAACTGACCAAGTCATTTAATTGTTTAATATCACTAAACTCCATACTAATAGCATCTTCTCATATGACCCTGATTAATTCACATGCAACCTGTGTAACACCCTGATAAATTCACATGCAACCTGTGTAACAAGTCCAGCTTATTGTTTCCAATCAAATGTAAAAAGTCAGGGAGAACCCTGATGTCTCCAATCACAATCAGGATAATTAGGGAAAAATTCGTATACATCTCGGTACAAATTCTTTCTTCCTAAACTTGTACCAAGTTGATCTTTCCCTAGAGCTCCTTACCAGTCATTTCTCAAGATGACCTGCATTCTGCTTACCAAGAAACAAAGAATCTGAAGCCCTGATCTGATTCAATCAATCCTACTTTTTCCATAGAGATTCCTCAAGCTCCCACACTAGTTAGCTCTGAGTAACTCCCACTTCAAAATGATGTTGTGTCGCAATGCTCAAAGCTGAACATTTCAGGATTTTCCTTAAATAATCTCAGCCCTTCAAATGGTGGATACTACTGCTCTATGTGTCATTTCACAATTAACCCTAGTTGTCCAAAAAAGTATTCTTCTTGGTATGTTTCTGTCTGATTTCAGGTCCGATCATATCATTCAGTCAGGAACATTACTGGCCATTGATGATATTCCTTGTTATATTTGAAGAACGTCACATGTGTTTCCACATCTTTCTGGGTCTTTGTTTGACTTGGCCCTCTCTGCAGGGCTGTCCCCAAACATTTTGCCTTCTCCACTCCTGTTTTTCTGAACCTGTTTTTTTTGGCTCTAGGACTCTGTGCACCTTACCACTGCTAACCAGTGATAAAGTGATAACATTGGCTTACACCCAATTGACACATTTAATTTACTTTTAAGTCCCTAGTAAATTGGTACTACATATACTGAGGGCCTGTAAATTAAATACTACTAGTGGGCCTGCAGCACTTATTGTGCAATTCACTTAAGTAGCCCTTATTTAAAAGTATCAGGTCTGCCATTGCAGCCTGTATGCCAGTATGTAAACTTCTGATTCGATGTGGCAAAATAACCCTTTGTCCTGCCTAAAACTCCATGTTTTAATACATATGTCAACCATAAGGTAGGCCCTAAACAGCCCATAGGACACGGTGGATTGAATTTAAAAGTTGGGCATGTACTTTTAAGTTTTACATGTCCTGTTAGTGAAAAACTCATAAATTTGTTTTTCACTACTGTGAGACCCACCTCTCCCATAGGATAACATTGGGTTATTTAATTACATTTAATAAGTGATAAGTTTTGATTGGGAGCAAGTAGAAATGTCATGTTTGGTGTCTAAGGAATTGTAATTTAAAATTCCCCGAATGGTAAAATCTTATTTTTTAGTCACAATTTTGATAATACCACTTTTACTTCACAATAGCCTATGGGCAGGGAGGCAGGAAGTTCCAGACACATTTTTCTTCCATTTCAAAGCTGACATTATGTATAAAAATAGGACCCTCAAACACACTCTTCAGTTCAACTCTGCACCTGCAGAAGAACTCTCAGAGGACTGCCCTGCTGCTTCAAATCTGCCCTGTGCCGTCAGAGGGCTGCCCTGTTGCTTGCGTCTTGCCTCCCTGCTTGAACCCAAGACTTTCAGAGTGACTACAGGGACTTGTTAGCTGGCCTCCTGATCAGAGCATCAGGAACAGAAAAGGCTCCAACCATCTTCAAACCTGCACCTGGACACAGTCTAGGTGAGTCCAGACCCTCCAAGAGGTGCGCCCTCCCCAGTCTTGAACCTTTAGGAGTGGTGCTAAAGGTGCCCAGATGGCTCGCATTTAAAACTTTTGGACTTGGAAATTTTCTGCCATAAAGTGCTCTGTGGACCAAGAGGAAACGGATGGATACTTTCTCACTGATCCACCCAAGCTGCATCGGTGGTCGACCTGACCTGGCGGCACTTCCCCCTACGTTCTCCTACGCAGCTGCAAATCCTGTTCAGCAGTGCCTCGCAGAAGGGCTATCTGGCCTTGTGGAGCCATCATCGGCTACAACCTGCAGCTTCATCCCGCTGGCGATTTTCAACTCACATGAAAGAGATAGGTTTGAACATGGAAATCTTCACTGCAACTTAATCCAGCAGCTCCCCGATGGCAGCGCCCCCTCCTCGGACACTGCCGGCTTCATTGTCCCACTGAACTTTACCTTCTCAGACATTTTTCTTGATAAATTCGATTAAGTCTGAAGGTAAGCGGAGAAAAGTCCCTGTTCACTTCATGTATCCGAACTCCTTTCATTGTGATCGGCCATAATTTTAGAAAGTGCCCCAGTCTTGCACAACTTGATGTCCGTGGTTGGCACTTAGATTTTTTTCTGCTGCAGTCCATGCCGTGCAGGTACTGGTCTGCATGCACACAGGGGGGCACATGTTGTGCCCTCCTGTGTGCATCCATATGGCATGAGGCACCAGGGGGCACTGTAGGGCCCCTTTTGTTTCCTTACCACCACACTTTTAATGTCGCTCACACCACCATGAAAACTCGACAGTGACGAAACTCGCAATATGCTTGGCGGTGCCGCAGTGGCCCTGCCAAGCATGTTGCGGCCTCAAGATTGCAGTGCCACCACCAGGGATCTCTGATCCCTGGTGGTGGCGGTGTTCCCAGGGTGGCCCAACCACCCTGGTCTTACTAGGGCAGTCGCAAGACCACCACTGCCATGCCCTAGCGAGTCTGGTGGTCTGTGGACTTCAAGACTCATAATAAGGCCCTTTAAGTGCAGTAGGAATAGTAAATATCACCCCGTTAGTGTCCAACACCTTCCCTCAATATAGTTAGATTGGAGTGTGAATACTAAATGTCACCCCTTTAGTGTCCAACAACTTCCACCAATTTGGTTAGATTCAAGTAGAAAAACTATAGGGGTGATTTACTAAGAATTTGCGCCGTGTTTGCGTCACGAAAGTAACGCAAATCAGCGAAAAATCTTTTTCTCCCTATTTACTTTACATCGCTAAACTTGTTTAGCCTTGGAAATACTAGAAAAGAAATGCGAAGCAGCCCATAGCGCTGCTTCGCATTACTTTGCGCCATGGGAGTGTACCAAGGGTGAAGCAAGGGCATTCCCATGCAACCACCCAAGGTTTCTCACGCTAAACCAATTTACTAAATAAAGTAGATTAGGTTTAGCATGAGAAAAATGTGCCCTTTTCAAGTAGGCGCACTGAAGGAGAAATGCTTTCATTTCTCCTCCCTTTTCTGACTCTGCATGCCTGCTGCACTATACAACACACATACAAAGTGGGAAAACTTTGCATTGTGTCTGGGCATCGCATTTTGTACAGGAATGGTAGCCTTCCTGTACAAAACCTATGGTAGACTAATGGACACGCCCTCGCGCTATGGCATGATGGTGTGTGCTTGGCGCAGGGCAGCTGTAATCAGCACCAGCGCAAGGGAAAGGGGGTGAGAGAGCCATATCCCTGAAGATATGGCACTCTCCTGCTCCCTTCCTGTCGCGCAATGCAGCAAAGCCTGATGGGGGGCTGCGCTCTGCGATTTCTTTGTAAATCTCCCCCATAGTGTCACCCCTTTAGTGTCCAACAGCTTTCCCCAATATGGTTAGATCGGAGTGGGAATAGTAAATGTCACCACTTTAGTGTCCAACTCCTTCCCTCAATATGTTTTGATTGGATTGGTAACAGTAAATGTCATGCCTTTAGTGTCCAACACTTTCCTCTAATATGGTTAAAGTTGAGTGGGAATAGTGAATGTCACCCCTTTAGTGCCCAACACCTTCCCTCAATATAGTTAGAATGGAGTGGGAATAGTAAATGTCACCTCTTTAGGGTCCAACACCTTCACCCAATATGGTTAGACTGGAGTGGAAACCCCTTTAGTGTCCAAGACCTTCACCCAATATGGTTAGACTGGAGTGGGAATAGTAAATTTCACCACTTTCATGTCCAACAACTTCCCCCAATATGGTTCGACTAGAGTAGGAATAGTAAATGTCACCCCTTTAGTGTCCAACACCTTACCCCAATATGGTTATACTGGAGTGGGAATAGTTCATGTCACACTTTTAGTGTCTAACACATTTTAAAAAATGGATTATGTTGGAGTTACGATTATTTAATTTTATAATTTTAGTTTGAAATGTTTAATTTTAATTGTATTTCTATGTAGTAGAAATAGTTTATGATATTTTAATAATGTTGTTGGTATTTAGAAATACAATAAACAAATGTTATTTGTATCTTGGTAGGAAATAATATAATTAATTACATATGTAAAGGAATAAATACATGCAACATATTTTTCTCATCTTATTTATGTTTTAACGTGTGTTTATCGTATAGTTTTACCTTGTAAACGTATATATATATATATATATATTCACTGAAAAAACCATAGGTTTGAGGGACGTTATAGTTAGTTGGACATTTCTCTCGTACAAAACCTGAGAAATTCCGCTGTTATAGTTAGTTCAGCTAACTATAACTCGTGCCCCCGCAATGCACTGCTGATGATGTCACATATTACATAATTCATGACATGGTCAGTGACATCACTGATGACATCACTGATGACATCTCAAATGACATCACTGATGACATCATCCAGTGACTGTGTGTTTCTATAAAGTTTAAATATGTTTTATATATATGCCAAGGTGTATTGAAGAATGAGTGGGTGTATAAGTGTCTGGATGGAAGATTTAGTAGGTGCGAGACTGACTGTATAAGTGAGTGATTAAATCTGTCTTACTGAATGCATGGGTTAGTGACTAAACTGTGTGAATGTCTGTATCAGTCTGTCTGTTGTTGTGTAAGCTGCTGCATGGGTTGGTGAGTAGCTACATGAGTGTCTATATGGGTTATTGATTGGTTGCCTGAGTATATGTATGGGTGCCTGAGTGTATGTGTGGGTGGGTGGGAGGTGTGTGACTCTGTGCATAGATGTGTGAGTGGTTGTTTCACTGGGTGTATGGGCTCAAGAGTGCATGTGGAAACAGCTGTATGGGTGGGTGAGTGTGTGTATGGGTGTGTTGGGGAGTGAATGGATGACTCAGTGGTACATGTCCAAGTAACTACATATCTAAAAGGCAGTGTATGTGAGAGTTGGAGTATATAAATGACTATACGTGAGAGTCAGTGATTGTGAGAGTGGCTGTATGGATGAGTGTGTACTTGTATCAGTGATTGTATATGAGAGTAAGTATGCGTTAGTATCTGTATGAATAAGTGAGGTGGTGTGTGTATAACTGTATAGGTGAGTAAATGGAAGTGTGATTGATTCTTTGCCTGACTGACTAGGTGTGTGAGTAACTCTGGATGAGTGGCGGTGTGTGAGTGTCTGTATAGGTGTATGAGTGCATATGATAGTGTTGTATTGATGAGTGACTGTATGTATGAGTGACTGTATGGGTGAATGAGTGTATGTGTGTATGTGTGTGTAGACCTAGGAATTAGTGAGTGCGTATGTAGTTACTGGTATTGGTGTGTCTATGGTTTCGAAAATGGTAGTCTGTATTTTGGAGTGGGTGTATCAAAGGTTATATTAGGGTGTGAGGAGGTGCATCAGATTTTCACGTGGATGATGTCATCAGTGATGTCATTTGAGATGTCATCAGTGATGTCATCAGTGATGTCACTGACATGTCATGAATGATGTAATATGTGACGTCATCAGCAGTGCATTGTGGGGGCGCAAGTTATAGTTAGCTGAACTAACTATAACGGCCGAATTTCTCAAGTTTTGTACGAGTGAAATGTCCAACTAACTATAACGTCCCTGAAACCTATGGTTTTTTCAGTGTATTTCTAAGGTTTTTTAAATGCTAATTTCTAACTATAACGTGCCTGAAACCTATGGTTTTTTCAGTGAATTTCAAAGGTTTTTTAAATGTTCATTTCTAACATAACATCCCTGAAACCTATGGTTTTTTAAATGCTAATTTCTAACTATTACATAGCAGTCGTGTTTGCAGAGTGGTGGAGAAAGGTGAGCGTGGCCTCCAGACACCTTTTAGGAATCCCACTGTGTGGGATTTAGCGAAGGTAACAGGAGGGATAGTTAGCCCCAAAAGTCAACCTTGGGGGCCAACTACCCCTTTTATTACTTCCAGTAAGTCCCACACAGCAGGATTGCTAACTTGTTATATTAGGCCCGCACCCTCCCTGCACCACTGTGCAAAGGCGCCCCCTGGTGCATTGTAAGTTGGGGGATTAAGTCCCCTTGAATCTTGAGGGTCCCTGGGGGCCAAGTAGCCCACCAGGTACCTCCAGTAAGCGCCACAGAGCTGCGTTGCAGAGAGGTGTTCCGAGGCCACGCTCTTTTTACACCACGCTGCAAACACGGCTTGGGGCGCACTGCTGCTCGGAGGATGAAGTCCACTTGTGTCCTGAGGTCCTCAGGACACAAGAGAACCTCATTGCCCCACCAGCAGTGCACCAGAAGCTGCGTTTGCAGAGTGGTGTAAAAGGGGCATGGCCTCGGACCACCTCGCTGCAACGCAGCTCTGTGGCGCTTACTGGAGGTACCTGGTGGGCTAGTTGGCCCCCAGGGACCCTCAGGATTGAAGGGGACTTAATCCCCCAATTTACAGCGTGCCAGGGGGCACATTTGCACATTTGTTGTGTCAGGCCCGCCCCTCCCTGCACCACTGTGCAAACGCGCCCCCTGGCGCATTGTAAATTGGGGGATTAAGTCCCCTTCAATACTGAGGGTCCCTGGGGGCCAACTAGCCCACCAGGTACCTCCAGTAAGCGCCACAGAGCTGCGTTGCAGAGAGGTGTAAAAAGGGGTGTGGCGTCGGACCACCTCTCTGCAACGCATCTCTGTGGCGCTTACTGGACGTGCCTGGTGGACTAGTTGGCCCACAGGGACCCTCAGGATTGAAGGGGACTTAATCCCTCAATTTACAATGTGCCAGGGGGCGCATTTGCACACTTGTTATGTCAGTCCCCGCCCCCTCCCTGCACCACTGTGCAAACTCGCCCCCTGGTGCGTTGTAAATTTGGGGATTAAGTCCCCTTGAGTCCTGAGGGTCCCTGGGGGCCAACTAGCCCACCAGGTACCTCCAGTAAGCGCCACAGAGCTGCGTTGCAGAGAGGTGTAAAAAGGGGCATGGCCTCGGACCACCTCTCTGCAACGTAGCTCTGTGGCACATACTGGAGGTACCTGGTGGGCTAGTTGGCCCCCAGGGGCCCTCAGTATTCAAGGAGAATTAATTCCCCAACTTACAACGCACGAGGGGGCGCGTTTGCAGAGTGCTGCAGGGAGGGGCCGAGGCCCCCGGAGCGATGCCAGCTTTTTAATTTTTTTTATTTTATTAGAAGGGCAGCTGTGTGGCCCCCCTTCTTTTATAATATTTGGGGTCCTGGGAACCCCATCCCCAGGGCCTAACCCATTTTTTTCTAGAAAAAAAAAACAGCAAGGGGCCACGCGGCCCCCCTCCCGAGGCCAATTTCGGCCACAGGGACCCCATCTCCCGGAGCATGGCCACATAGATATTCTTTTTAAAACATATATTTTTTAAGGAGGGGGCTGTGTGGCCCCCCTCCCGAGGCCTCTATTGGCCCCGGGGACCCCATCCCCCGGGGCTGTGCCTCTTTTTAATTTTTTTTTATTTTATTGAGGGGTGGCCACGTGGCCCCCCTCCCGGGCCACTTCTGACCCCGGGGACCCCATCCCCCGGGGCCGGCCCTTTGTGTTGGGGACTGTGGGGGGCGCCCCAATGCCCCCACGGTCCCGCCGGCTCGCCGCCTCCTGCGGGAGCCGGCATTGCTTTTGAGCAAGGGGAGCTGCTGACATGCAGCTCTCCTTGCTCAAAAGCAATCCTGCTTTGCTTCGTTGAAGCGAGAGCAGGTTTCCCTGCTCTCGCTTCAACGAAGCAAAGCAGAGTTTGCTATGGCAGGAGCCGTGCTCCCGCCCTGCCATAGCAAACAGCAGTGTCCCGGAGGTGGGCACCCCGGGACACTGCAGGAGCCGGCCCTGGGGGGTGGCGGTCCCCAGGGCCATCAAGGGCTCCTGGAGGGGGGCAGTGCGGCCCCCCTTCCAACATCTTCAAAGCTCTGGGGAGGTGGTGGTCCCCGTGGCTCGGGGGTCCATAATGGACCCCCGCATTTGGATAATTAATGCCCCGGGGAGGTGGCAGTTCCCGGGGCTTGGGGGGCCAGCGAGGCCCCCCCACCTTTTAAATTTCAATGCCCCGGGGAGGTGGCAGTCCCCGGGGCAGCGTGGGGGGGGTTGGGACCCCCCATGCCTTTATAAACAAAGCCCCAGGGAGGTGGTGGTCCCCGTGGCTGTGGGGGGGCCACGTGCCCCCGCATTAAAATTAATAAGCCCCAGGGAGGTGGCATTGCCAGGGGCTGCAGGGGCCCCCACGGGCCCCCGCTAATTAATCACTCATTGACCCCAGGACCTGGCCCACCCTGGGGCTTTTTGAAAACGAAGCGCGGTAGCCCGCGCTTCGTTTTTTTTCATTTTCACGGCAGGATTCGCAACCCCAACGCGAATTCAGCTGTTTTAAAAAAAAAATGCTTTTTTTGGCCCTGGGGGTCCTTGTGGGACCCCCTGAGCAGGCCTAGGGGGTCAGGGTGTTTCTGCCCTGCCCCCTTTTCTTGTTTTTCAACCTTTTTTCCACTCTTTTCTTGTGACTCGGTTACTGAGTCACAAGATGGCTGCCAACACTTCCTGGTTTGGAGTGTTGGCAGCCAATCAGAGTGAAGCTCCGTGCCCGGGAGGGTTCGCAAACCCTCCTCGGTGCTCAGATATCGATATTTTTCTTTTTAATTTTCTCAAGAACTACTGAACGGATTTACACCATTTAACAAAAAGGGCTCTTTCTGAACCAAGTCCTACCATTGTGCCAAATTTGGTGTAATTCCGTTCAGCAGTTCGGGCTGTAGCTTTGTCTAAAGTTCCAAATGGAAATTAACATGGGGAAAACGTGTTTTGGGACCCCCCTTTTTTCTCGGCCCCCACTTGATGAATCACCCCGAAACTTTCAAGCCAGAAGCTGACCGGAGCGAGTCACTAGTTTTGAAAATTTCGCGAAGATTTGTCAAACGACACAAAAGTTTTTGGGAAAACAAAAAATACTTTTTGAATAGAAACGAGGTCCTAACTATAACTACCTACTGGTGACCGCCAGTAGGTAATATATATATATTCACTGAAAATACCATAGGTTTCAGACACGTTATAGTTTGAAATATAGCATTTATAAAACCTTTGAAATTCACTGAAAAAACCATATGTTTTAGGGACAGTTATAATTAGTTGGACATTTCACTCGTACAAAACCATAGAAATTCCCCGTTATAGTTAGTTCAGCTAACTATAACTCGCGCCCCGCAATGCACTGCTGATGACGTCACATATTACATCACTCATGACATGGTCAGTGACATCACTGATGACGTCACTGATGACATCTCAAATGACATCACTGATGACATCACTGATGACATCATCCAGTGACTGTGTGTTTCTGTAAAGTTTAAATATGTTTAATATATAAAGGGAAAGGCGTATTGAAGAATGAGTGGGTGTATAAGTGTCTGAATGGATGATTTAGTACGTGAGTGACTGACTCTACAAGTGAGTGATTAAACGTATCTTACTGAATGCATGGGTTAGTGACTAAACTGTGTGAATGTCTGTATCCGTCTGTTTGTTTGTGTGTAAGTGGATGCATGGATTTGCGAATAGCTACATGAGTGTCTATATGGGTTATTGATTGGTTCTCTGAGTATCTGTATGGCTGCCTGAGTGTTTGTGTGGGTGGGGTGTGTGTGACTCTGTACATAGATGTGTGAGTGGGTGATTCACTGGGTGCATGATTTCAAGAGTGCATCTGTGATGGACTGCTTGGGTGGGTGAGTGTGTGTATGGGTGTGTTAGTGAGTGAATGTATATCTCAGTGGTACATGTGGGAGTAACTACATATGTAAAAGGCAGTATATATGTGTGTTAGAGTATTTAAATGGCTATAAGTGAGAGTATGTGATAGTGAGAGTGGCTGTATGGATGCGTGTGTGCTTGTATCAGTTATTGTATAAGAGCGTAAGAATGTGCTAGTATTTGTATGAGTAAGTGAGCTGGTGTGTGTATAACTGTATAGGTGAGTTAATGGGTGTGTGATTAATTTTTTGCATAACTGACTAGGTGTGTGAGTACCTTTATGGATGAGTGGCGGTGTGTGAGTGTTTATATTGGTGTATGAGTGCATATGGTAGTCCTGTACTGAGTGACTGTAAGTATGAGTGACTGTATGGGTGAGTGAATGGATGTGTGTGAGTGGGTATGTAGTTTTTGGTGTTAGAGTGTCTATGGTTTTGAGAATGGCAGTCTGTAATTTAGAGTGGGTGTATCAAAAGTTATATTAGGGTGTGAGAAGATGCATGAAATTATCACATGGATGATGTCATCAGTGATGTCATTTGAGATGTCATCAGTGATGTCATCAGTGATGTCACTGACCATGTCATGAGTGATGTAATATGTGACGTCATCAGCAGTGCATTGCGGGGGCGCGAGTTATAGTTAGCTGAACTAACTATAACGGGGGAATTTCTATGGTTTTGTACGAGTGAAATGTCCAACTAACTATAACTGTCCCTAAAACATATGGTTTTTTCAGTGAATTTCAAAGGTTTTTTAAATGCTAATTTCTAACTATAACGTGTCTGAAACCTATGGTTTTTCAGTGAATTTCAAAGGTTTTTTAAATGCTAATTTCTAACTATAACGTGCCTGAAACCTATGATTTTTAAGTGAATTTCAAAGGTTTTTAAATGCTAGTTTCTAACTATGCCTACAGAGGTAGGACATGTGAAGAAAGAAGAAAAAACGCACAGAAAGAAGCAAAAGATGTGCAGAAAGAACCAACAGAGGAGCAGAAAGAGGCCTTGTTGCAAAATCATCCTGTGCCCATAACTTTTTCAGACGGGTACTGGTGGTAACTGACTCTGACTAACCAGAGCCAGTGCTATGCTAAAAGACACTTAGAATACAGTGAAAACACCTACATACACTAGGGAACACTATGCGTTGGGGTACCCCTGTGATTAGCATGACCTCCTCTGCAAGTCCCTAGTACATAATAGGGCAGGGGATTAAAACTACCTCTTAAAACGCGCTAAAGGGTGCGTTTGCACAGTAGTGAAGGGAGGGGGGCCTGAGGTGACATGTCTGCAAACGCGCACCGTGGCACGTTTTAAGTTGCGGGATTAAGTCCCCTTGAATCCTGAGGGTCCCTGGGGCCCAACTAGCCCCCAGGTACCTACAGTTAGGACCACAGAGCTGAGTTGCAGAGAGGCGTTCCAAGGCCACGCACCTTTTTCACCTCTCTGCAACGCAACTCTGTTGTGCTTACTGAAGGTACCTGGTGGGCTAGTTGGCCCCCAGGGTCCCTCAGGATTCAAGGGAATTAATTCCCCAACTTAAAACGCACCACAGGGCGTGTTTGCGCACATGTCACCTGAGGCCCGCCCCCTCCCTTCACCACTGTTCAAACGCGCCCCGTGGAGCGTTTTAAGTTGGGGGATTAGGTCACCTTGAATCCTGAGGGTCCCTGGGGCCCAACTAGCCCACCAGGTACTTCCAGTAAGCACCACAGGCCTGCGTTGCAACGCCTGTAACAAATGTTTGTGTAGTGTAGGGGGTCATGCTGGGGGTAGATTTAGGGTTTAGGGTAGTGCAGTGGTGTTTGGGTAGTGTAGGGAGTCGTGCTGGGGGTAGTGTTTTAGGGTTTAGGATAGTGCAGTGGTGTTTGGGTAGTGTAGGGGGTCATGCTGGGGGTAGTGTTTTAGGGTTTAGGGTAGTGCAGTGGTGTTTGGGTAGTGTAGGGGGTCGTGATGGGGGTAGTGATTTAGGGTAGTGCAGTGGTGTTTGGGTAGTGAAGGGGGTACTGCTGGGGGTAGTGTTTTAGGGTTTAGGGTAGTGCAATGGTGTTTGGGTAGTGTAGGGGGTACTGCTGGGGGTATTGTTTTAGGGTTTAGGGTAGTGCAGTGGTGTTTGGGTAGTGTAGGGGTACTGCTGGGGGTAGTGTTTTAGGGTTTAGGGTAGTGCAGTGGTGTTTGGGTAGTGTAGGGGTTCGTGCTGGGGGTAGTGTTTTAGGGTTTAGGGTAGTGCAGTGGTGTTGGGTAGTGTAGGTGGTCATGCGGGGGTAGTGTTTTAGGGTTTAGGGCAGTGCAGTGGTGTTTGGGTAGTGTAGGGGTACTGCTGGGGGTAGTGTTTTAGGGTTTAGGGTAGTGCAGTGGTCTTTGGGTAGTGTAGGGAGTCGTGCGGGGGTAGTGTTTTAGGGTTTAGGGTAGTGCAGTGGTCTTTGGATAGTGTAGGGGTCGTGCAGGGGGTAGTGTTTTAGGGATTAGGGTAGTGCATTGGTGTTCGGGTAGTGTAGGGGGTCATGCGGGGGTAGTGTTTTAGGGTTTAGGGCAGTGCAGTGGTGTTTGGGTAGTGTAGGAGGTCGTGCTGGGGGCAGTGTTATAGGGTTTAGGGCAGTGCAGTGGTGTTCGGGTAGTGTAGGGGGTCGTGCTGGGGGGAGTGTTTTAGGGTTTAGGGCAGTGCAGTGGTGTTCGGGCAGTGTAGGGGGTCGTGCTGGGGCTGGTGTTTCAGGGTTTAGGGCAGTGCAGTGGTGTTCTGGCAGTGTAGGCGGTCGTGCTGGGGCTGGTGTTTCAGGGTTTAGGGCAGTGCAGTGGTGTTCGGACAGTGTACGGGGTTGTGCTGGGGCTGGTGTTTCAGGGTTTCGGGCAGCCTAGGGGGTCGTGCTGGGTGTGGTGTTTCAGGGTTTAGGGCAGTGCAGTGGTGTTCGGGCAGTGTAGGGGTCGTGCTGGGGCTGGTGTTTCAGGGTTTAGGGCAGTGCAGTGGTGTTCGGGCAGTGTAGGGGGTCGTGCTGGGGCTGGTGTTTCAGGGTTTTGGGCAGAGCAGTGGTGTTCGGGCAGTGTAGGGGGTCGTGCTGGGGGTAGTGTTTCAGGGTTTAGGGCAGT
This sequence comes from Calotriton arnoldi, assembly GCA_963921515.1. Taxonomy (NCBI): domain Eukaryota; kingdom Metazoa; phylum Chordata; class Amphibia; order Caudata; family Salamandridae; genus Calotriton; species Calotriton arnoldi. The sequence continues at coordinate 18,584 of CAWUFW010012544.1, read as the reverse complement.
GCAGTGGTGTTCGGGCAGTGTAGGGGGTCTTGCTGTGGGTGGTGTTTCAGGGTTTAGGGCAGTGGTGTTCGGGCAGTGTAGGGGTCTTGCTGGGGGTGATGTTTCAGGGTTTATGAAAGTGCAGTGGTGTTCGGGCAGTGTAAGGGGTCTTGCTGGGGGGAGTGTTTCAGGGTTTAGGGCAGTGCAGTGGTGTTCGGGCAGTGTAGGGGGTCGTGCTGGGGGTGGTGTTGCAGGGTTTAGGGCAGTGCAGTGGTGTTCGGGCAGTGTAGGGGGTCGTGCAGGGGGTGGTGTTTCAGGGTTTAGGGCAGTGCAGTGGTGTTCGGGCAGTGTAGGGGGTCGTGCTGGGGGTGGTGTTTCAGGGTTTAGGGCAGTGCAGTGGTGTTTGGGCAGTGTAGGGGGTCGTGCAGGGGGTGGTGTTTCAGGGTTTAGGGCAGTGCAGTGGTGTTCGGGCAGTGTAGGGGGTCGTGCTGGGGCTGGTGTTTCAGGGTTTAGGGCAGTGCAGTGGTGTTCGGGCAGTGTAGGGGGTCTTGCTGGGGGTGGTGTTTCAGGGTTTAGGGCAGTGCAGTGGTGTTCGGGCAGTGTAGGGGGTCTTGCTGAGGGTGATGTTTCAGGGTTTAGGGCAGTGCAGTGGTGTTCGGGCAGTGTAGGGTGTCTTGCTGGGGTTAGTGTTTCAGGGTTTAGGGCAGTGCAGTGGTGTTCGTGACAGTGTAGGGGGTCGTGCTGGGGATGGTGTTTCAGGGTTTAGGGCAGTGCAGTAGTGTTCGGGCAGTGTAGGGGGTCGTGCTGGGGGTGGTGTTTCAGGGTTTAGGGCAGTGCAGTGTTGTTCGGGCAGTGTAGGGGGTCATGCTGGGGGTGGTGTTTCAGGGTTTAGGGCAGTGCAGTGGTGTTCAGGCAGTGTAGGGGGTCGTGCTGAGGCTGGTGTTTCATGGTTTAGGGCAGTGCAGAGGTGTTCGGGCAGTGTAGGGGGTCGTGCTGGGGGTGGTGTTTCAGGGTTTAGGTCAGTGCAGTGGTGTTCGGGCAGTGTAGGGGGTCATGCTGGGGCTGGTGTTTCAGGGTTTAGGGCAGTGCAATGGTGTTCAGGCAGTGTAGGGGGTTGTGCTGGAGGTGGTGTTTCAGGGTTTAGGGCAGTGCAGTGGTGTTCAGGCAGTGTAGGGGGTCTTACTGGGGGTGGTGTTTCAGGGTTTAGGGCAGTGCGGTGTTCAGGCAGTGTAGGGGGTCTTGCTGGGGGTGATGTTTCAGGGTTTAGGGCAGTGCAGTGGTGTTCGGGCAGTGTAGGGGGTCATGCTGGGGGTGGTGTTTCAGGGTTTAGGGCAGTGCAGTGGTGTTTGGGCAGTGTAGGGGGTCGGTGCAGGGGTGGTGTTTCAGGGTTTAGGGCAGTGCAGTGGTGTTTGGGCAGTGTAGGGGGTCGTGCTGGGGGTGGTGTTTCAGGGTTTAGGGCAGTGCAGTGGTGTTCGGGCAGTGCAGGGTGTCGTGCTGAGGGTGGTGTTTCAGGGTTTAGGGCAGTGCAGTGGTGTTTGGGCAGTGTAGGGGGTTGTGCAGGGGGTGGTGTTTCAGGGTTTAGGGCAGTGTAGTGGTGTTCGGGCAGTGTAGGTGGCCTTGCTGGGGGTCGTGTTTCAGGGTTTAGTGCAGTGGTGTTTGGGCAGTGTAGGGGGTCATGCTGGGGGTGGTGTTTCAGGGTTTAGGGCAGTGCAGTGGTTTTCGGGCAGTGTAGGCGGTCGTGCTGGGGCTGGTGTTTCAGGGTTTAGGGCAGTGCAGTGGTGTTCGGGCAGTGTACGGGGTTGTGCTGGGGCTGGTGTTTCAGGGTTTCGGGCAGTGTAGGGGGTCGTGCTTGGGGTGGTGTTTCAGGGTTTAGGGCAGTGCAGTGGTGTTCGGGCAGTGTAGGGGGTCGTGCTGGGGCTGGTGTTTCAGGGTTTAGGGCAGTGCAGTGGTGTTCGGGCAGTGTAGGGGGTCTTGCTGGGGGAGGCGTTTCAGGGTTTAGGGCAGTGGTGTTCGGGCAGTGAAGGGGGTTGTGCATGGGGTGGTGTTTCAGGGTTTAGGGCAGTGCAGTGGTGTTTGGGCAGTGTAGGGGGTCGTGCAGGGGGTGGTGTTTCAGGGTTTAGGGCAGTGCAGTGGTGTTCGGGCAGTGTAGGGGGTCGTGCTGGGGCTGGTGTTTCAGGGTTTAGGGCAGTGCAGTGGTGTTCGGGCAGTGTAGGGGGTCTTGCTGGGGCTGGTGTTTCAGGGTTTAGGGCAGTGCAGTGGTGTTCGGGCAGTGTAGGGGGTCATGCTGGGGCTGGTGTTTCAGGGTTTAGGGCAGTGCAGTCGTTTTCTGGCAGTGTAGGCGGTCGTGCTGGGGCTGGTGTTTCAGGGTTTAGGGCAGTGCAGTGGTGTTCGGGCAGTGTACAGGGTTGTGCTGGGGCTGGTGTTTCAGGGTTTCGGGCAGTGTAGGGGGTCGTGCTGGGTGTGGTGTTTCAGGGTTTAGGGCAGTGCAGTGGTGTTCGGGCAGTGTAGGGGGTCGTGCTGGGGCTGGTGTTTCAGGGTTTAGGGCAGTGCAGTGGTGTTCGGGCAGTGTAGGGGGTCGTACTGGGGCTGGTGTTTCAGGGTTTTGGGCAGAGCAGTGGTGTTCGGGCAGTGTAGGGGGTCATGCTGGGGGTGGTGTTTCAGGGTTTAGGGCAGTGCAGTGGTGTTCGGGCAGTGTAGGGGGTCTTGCTGGGGGTGGTGTTTCAGGGTTTAGGGGCAGTGGTGTTCGGGCAGTGTAGGGGGTCTTGCTGGGGGTGATGTTTCAGGGTTTAGGGAAGTGCAGTGGTGTTCGGTCAGTGTAGGGGGTCTTGCTGGGGGTAGTGTTTCAGGGTTTAGGGCAGTGCAGTGGTGTTCGTGCAGTGTAGGGGGTCGTGCTGGGGGTGGTGTTGCAGGGTTTTGGGCAGTGCAGTAGTGTTCGGGCAGTGTAGGGGGTCGTGCAGGGGGTGGTGTTGCAGGGTTTTGGGCAGTGCAGTAGTGTTCGGGCAGTGTAGGGGGTCGTGCAGGGGGTAGTGTTTCAGGAATTAGGGTAGTGCATTGGTGTTTGGGTAGTGTAGGGGGTCATGCGGGGGGTAGTGTTTTAGGGTTTAGGGCAGTGCAGTGGTGTTTGGGTAGTGTAGGAGGTCGTGCTGGGGGCAGTGTTATAGGGTTTAGGGCAGTGCAGTGGTGTTCGGGTAGTGTAGGGGGTCGTGCTGGGGGGAGTGTTTTAGGGTTTAGGGCAGTGCAGTGGTGTTCGGGCAGTGTAGGTGGTCGTGCTGGGGCTGGTGTTTCAGGGTTTAGGGCAGTGCAGTGGTTTTCTGGCAGTGTAGGCGGTCGTGCTGGGGCTGGTGTTTCAGGGTTTAGGGCAGTGCAGTGGTGTTCGGGCAGTGTACGAGGTTGTGCTGGGGCTGGTGTTTCAGGGTTTCGGGCAGTGTAGGGGGTCGTGCTGGGTGTGGTGTTTCAGGGTTTAGGGCAGTGCAGTGGTGTTCGGGCAGTGTAGGGGGTCGTGCTGGGGCTGGTGTTTCAGGGTTTAGGGCAGTGCAGTGGTGTTCGGGCAGTGTAGGGGGTCGTGCTGGGGCTGGTGTTTCAGGGTTTTGGGCAGAGCAGTGGTGTTCGGGCAGTGTAGGGGGTCGTGCTGGGGGTAGTGTTTCAGGGTTTAGGGCAGTGCAGTGGTGTTCGGGCAGTGTAGGGGGTCTTGCTGGGGGTGGTGTTTCAGGGTTTAGGGCAGTGGTGTTCGGGCAGTGTAGGGGTCTTGCTGGGGGTGATGTTTCAGGGTTTAGGGAAGTGCAGTGGTGTTCGGGCAGTGTAGGGGGTCTTGCTGGGGGTAGTGTTTCAGGGTTTAGGGCAGTGCAGTGGTGTTCGTGCAGTGTAGGGGGTCGTGCTGGGGGTGGTGTTGCAGGGTTTTGGGCAGTGCAGTAGTGTTCGGGCAGTGTAGGGGGTCGTGCAGGGGGTGGTGTTTCAGGGTTTAGGGCACTGCAGTGGTGTTCGGGCAGTGTAGGGGGTCGTGCTGGGGGTGGTGTTTCAGGGTTTAGGGCAGTGCAGTGGTGTTTGGGCAGTGTAGGGGGTCGTGCAGGGGTGGTGTTTCAGGGTTTAGGGCAGTGCAGTGGTGTTCGGGCAGTGTAGGGGGTCGTGCTGGGGCTGGTGTTTCAGGGTTTAGGGCAGTGCAGTGGTGTTCGGGCAGTGTAGGGGGTCTTGCTGGGGGTGGTGTTTCAGGGTTTAGGGCAGTGGTGTTCGGGCAGTGTAGGGGGTCTTGCTGAGGGTGATGTTTCAGGGTTTAGGGCAGTGTAGTGGTGTTCGGGCAGTGTAGGGGGTCTTGCTGGGGTTAGTGTTTCAGGGTTTAGGGCAGTGCAGTGGTGTTCGTACAGTGTAGGGGTCGTGCTGGGGATGGTGTTTCAGGGTTTAGGGCAGTGCAGTATTGTTCGGGCAGTGTAGGGGGTCATGCTGGGGGTGGTGTTTCAGGGTTTAGGGCAGTGCAGTGTTGTTCAGGCAGTGTAGGGGGTCATGCTGGGGGTGGTGTTTCAGGGTTTAGGGCAGTGCAGTGGTGTTCAGGCAGTGTAGGGGGTCGTGCTGAGGCTGGTGTTTCATGGTTTAGGACAGTGCAGAGGTGTTCGGGCAGTGTAGGGGGTCGTGATGGGGGTGGTGTTTCAGGGTTTAGGTCAGTGCAGTGGTGTTCGGGCAGTGTAGGGGGTCATGCTGGGGCTTGTGTTTCAGGGTTTAGGGCAGAGCAATGGTGTTCAGGCAGTGTAGGGGGTTGTGCTGGAGGTGGTGTTTCAGGGTTTAGGGCAGTGCAGTGGTGTTCAGGCAGTGTAGGGGGTCTTACTGGGGGTGGTGTTTCAGGGTTTAGGGCAGTGGTGTTCAGGCAGTGTAGGGGGTCTTGCTGGGGGTGATGTTTCAGGGTTTAGGGCAGTGCAGTGGTGTTCGGGCAGTGTAGGGGGTCATGCTGGGGGTGGTGTTTCAGAGTTTAGGGCAGTGCAGTGGTGTTTGGGCAGTGTAGGGGGTGGTGCAGGGGTGGTGTTTCAGGGTTTAGGGCAGTGCAGTGGTGTTTGGGCAGTGTAGGGGGTCGTGCTGGGGGTGGTGTTTCAGGGTTTAGGGCAGTGCAGTGGTGTTCGGGCAGTGCAGGGTGTCGTGCTGAGGGGTGGTGTTTCAGGGTTTAGGGCAGTGCAGTGGTGTTTGGGCAGTGTAGGGGGTTGTGCAGGGGGTGGTGTTTCAGGGTTTAGGGCAGTGTAGTGGTGTTCGGGCAGTGTAGGTGGCCTTGCTGGGGGTCGTGTTTCAGGGTTTAGTGCAGTGGTGTTTGGGCAGTGTAGGGGGTCATGCTGGGGGTGGTGTTTCAGGGTTTAGGGCAGTGCAGTGGTTTTCGGGCAGTGTAGGCGGTCGTGCTGGGGCTGGTGTTTCAGGGTTTAGGGCAGTGCAGTGGTGTTCGGGCAGTGTACGGGGTTGTGCTGGGGCTGGTGTTTCAGGGTTTCGTGCAGTGTAGGGGGTCGTGCTTGGGGTGGTGTTTCAGGGTTTAGGGCAGTGCAGTGGTGTTCGGGCAGTGTAGGGGGTCGTGCTGGGGCTGGTGTTTCAGGGTTTAGGGCAGTGCAGTGGTGTTCGGGCAGTGTAGGGGGTCTTGCTGGGGGAGGCGTTTCAGGGTTTAGGGCAGTGGTGTTCGGGCAGTGTAGGAGGTTGTGCATGGGGTGGTGTTTCAGGGTTTAGGGCAGTGCAGTGGTGTTTGGGCAGTGTAGGGGGTCGTGCAGGGGGTGGTGTTTCAGGGTTTAGGGCAGTGCAGTGGTGTTCGGGCAGTGTAGGGGGTCGTGCTGGTGCTGGTGTTTCAGGGTTTAGGGCAGTGCAGTGGTGTTCGGGCAGTGTAGGGGGTCTTGCTGGGGCTGGTGTTTCAGGGTTTAGGGCAGTGCAGTGGTGTTCGGGCAGTGTAGGGGGTCATGCTGGGGCTGGTGTTTCAGGGTTTAGGGCAGTGCAGTCGTTTTCTGGCAGTGTAGGCGGTCGTGCTGGGGCTGGTGTTTCAGGGTTTAGGGCAGTGCAGTGGTGTTCGGGCAGTGTACAGGGTTGTGCTGGGGCTGGTGTTTCAGGGTTTCGGGCAGTGTAGGGGGTCATGCTGGGTGTGGTGTTTCAGGGTTTAGGGCAGTGCAGTGGTGTTCGGGCAGTGTAGGGGGTCGTGCTGGGGCTGGTGTTTCAGGGTTTAGGGCAGTGCAGTGGTGTTCGGGCAGTGTAGGGGGTCGTACTGGGGCTGGTGTTTCAGGGTTTAGGGCAGAGCAGTGGTGTTCGGGCAGTGTAGGGGGTCGTGCTGGGGTTGGTGTTTCAGGGTTTAGGGCAGTGCAGTGGTGTTCGGGCAGTGTAGGGGGTCTTGCTGGGGGTGGTGTTTCAGGGTTTAGGGCAGTGGTGTTCGGGCAGTGTAGGGGGTCTTGCTGGGGGTGATGTTTCAGGGTTTAGGGCAGTGCAGTGGTGTTCGGGCAGTGTAGGGGGTCATGCTGGGGGTGGTGTTTCAGGGTTTAGGGCAGTGCAGTGGTGTTCGGGCAGTGTAGGCGGTCGTGCTGGGGCTGGTGTTTCAGGGTTTAGGGCAGTGCAGTGGTGTTCGGGCAGTGTACGGGGTTGTGCTGGGGCTGGTGTTTCAGGGTTTCGGGCAGTGTAGGGGGTCGTGCTTGGGGTGGTGTTTCAGGGTTTAGGGCAGTGCAGTGGTGTTCGGGCAGTGTAGGGGGTCGTGCTGGGGCTGGTGTTTCAGGGTTTAGGGCAGTGCAGTGGTGTTCGGGCAGTGTAGGGGGTCTTGCTGGGGGTGGCGTTTCAGGGTTTAGGGCAGAGTGGTGTTCGGGCAGTGTAAGGGGTTGTGCATGGGGTGGTGTTTCAGGGTTTAGGGCAGTGCAGTGGTGTTTGGGCAGTGTAGGGGGTCGTGCAGGGGGTGGTGTTTCAGGGTTTAGGGCAGTGCAGTGGTGTTCGGGCAGTGTAGGGGGTCGTGCTGGGGCTGGTGTTTCAGGGTTTAGGGCAGTGCAGTGGTGTTCGGGCAGTGTAGGGGGTCTTGCTGGGGCTGGTGTTTCAGGGTTTAGGGCAGTGCAGTGGTGTTCGGGCAGTGTAGGGGGTCATGCTGGGGCTGGTGTTTCAGGGTTTAGGGCAGTGCAGTGGTGTTCTGGCAGTGTAGGCGGTCGTGCTGGGGCTGGTGTTTCAGGGTTTAGGGCAGTGCAGTGGTGTTCGGGCAGTGTACAGGGGTCGTGCTGGGGCTGGTGTTTCAGGGTTTCGAGTGCAGTGTGTTCGGGCAGTGTAGGGGTCGTGCTGGGTGTGGTGTTTCAGGGTTTAGGGCAGTGCAGTGGTGTTCGGGCAGTGTAGGGGGTCGTGCTGGGGCTGGTGTTTCAGGGTTTAGGGCAGTGCAGTGGTGTTCGGGCAGTGTAGGGGGTCGTGCTGGGGCTGGTGTTTCAGGGTTTAGGGCAGAGCAGTGGTGTTCGGGCAGTGTAGGGGGTCATGCTGGGGGTGGTGTTTCAGGGTTTAGGGCAGTGCAGTGGTGTTCGGGCAGTGTAGGGGGTCTTGCTGGGGGTGGTGTTTCAGGGTTTAGGGCAGTGGTGGTGTCGGGCAGTGTAGGGGGTCTTGCTGGGGGTGATGTTTCAGGGTTTAGGGCAGTGCAGTGGTGTTCGGTCAGTGTAGGGGGTCTTGCTGGGGGTAGTGTTTCAGGGTTTAGGGCAGTGCAGTGGTGTTCGTGCAGTGTAGGGGGTCGTGCTGGGGGTGGTGTTTCAGGGTTTAGGGCAGTGCAGTAGTGTTCGGGCAGTGTAGGGGGTCGTGCAGGGGGTGGTGTTGCAGGGTTTAGGGCAGTGCAGTGGTGTTCGGGCAGTGTAGGGGGTCGTGCAGGGGGTGGTGTTTCAGGGATTAGGGCAGTGCAGTGGTGTTCGGGCAGTGTAGGGGGTCATGCTGGGGGTAGTGTTTCAGGGTTTAGGGCAGTGCAGTGGTGTTTGGGCAGTGTAGGAGGTCGTGCTGGGGGTGGTGTTATCAGGGTTTAGGGCAGTGCAGTGGTGTTCGGGCAGTGTAGGGGGTCGTGCTGGGGGTGGTGTTTCAGGGTTTAGGGCAGTGCAGTGGTGTTCGGGCAGTGTAGGTGGTCGTGCTGGGGCTGGTGTTTCAGGGTTTAGGGCAGTGCAGTGGTTTTCTGGCAGTGTAGGCGGTCGTGCTGGGGCTGGTGTTTCAGGGTTTAGGGCAGTGCAGTGGTGTTCGGGCAGTGTACGAGGTTGTGCTGGGGCTGGTGTTTCAGGGTTTCGGGCAGTGTAGGGGGTCGTGCTGGGTGTGGTGTTTCAGGGTTTAGGGCAGTGCAGTGGTGTTCGGGCAGTGTAGGGGGTCGTGCTGGGGCTGGTGTTTCAGGGTTTAGGGCAGTGCAGTGGTGTTCGGGCAGTGTAGGGGGTCGTGCTGGGGCTGGTGTTTCAGGGTTTTGGGCAGAGCAGTGGTGTTCGGGCAGTGTAGGGGGTCGTGCTGGGGGTGGTGTTTCAGGGTTTAGGGCAGTGCAGTGGTGTTCGGGCAGTGTAGGGGGTCTTGCTGGGGGTGGTGTTTCAGGGTTTAGGGCAGTGCAGTGGTGTTCGGGCAGTGTAGGGGGTCTTGCTGGGGTGATGTTTCAGGGTTTAGGGAAGTGCAGTGGTATTCGGGCAGTGTAGGGGGTCTTGCTGGGGGTAGTGTTTCAGGGTTTAGGGCAGTGCAGTGGTGTTCGTGCAGTGTAGGGGGTCGTGCTGGGGGTGGTGTTGCAGGGTTTAGGGCAGTGCAGTAGTGTTCGGGCAGTGTAGGGGGTCGTGCAGGGGGTGGTGTTTCAGGGTTTAGGGCACTGCAGTGGTGTTCGGGCAGTGTAGGGGGTCGTGCTGGGGGTGGTGTTTCAGGGTTTAGGGCAGTGCAGTGGTGTTTGGGCAGTGTAGGGGGTCGTGCAGGGGTGGTGTTTCAGGGTTTAGGGCAGTGCAGTGGTGTTCGGGCAGTGTAGGGGGTCGTGCTGGGGCTGGTGTTTCAGGGTTTAGGGCAGTGCAGTGGTGTTCGGGCAGTGTAGGGGGTCTTGCTGGGGGTGGTGTTTCAGGGTTTAGGGCAGTGGTGTTCGGGCAGTGTAGGGGGTCTTGCTGAGGGTGATGTTTCAGGGTTTAGGGCAGTGCAGTGGTGTTCGGGCAGTGTAGGGGTCTTGCTGGGGTTAGTGTTTCAGGGTTTAGGGCAGTGCAGTGGTGTTCGGACAGTGTAGGGGTCGTGCTGGGGATGGTGTTTCAGGGTTTAGGGCAGTGCAGTGGTGTTCGGGCAGTGTAGGGGGTCATGCTGGGGGTGGTGTTTCAGGGTTTAGGGCAGTGCAGTGGTGTTCAGGCAGTGTAGGGGGTCATGCTGGGGGTGGTGTTTCAGGGTTTAGGGCAGTGCAGTGGTGTTCGGGCAGTGTAGGGGGTCGTGCTGGGGCTGGTGTTTCAGGGTTTAGGGCAGTGCAGTGGTGTTCGGGCAGTGTAGGGGGTCGTGCTGGGGGTGGTGTTTCAGGGTTTAGGGCAGTGCAGTGGTGTTCGGGCAGTGTAGGGGGTCATGCTGGGGCTTGTGTTTCAGGGTTTAGGGCAGAGCAATGGTGTTCAGGCAGTGTAGGGGGTTGTGCTGGAGGTGGTGTTTCAGGGTTTAGGGCAGTGCAGTGGTGTTCAGGCAGTGTAGGGGGTCTTGCTGGGGGTGGTGTTTCAGGGTTTAGGGCAGTGCAGTGGTGTTCAGGCAGTGTAGGGGGTCTTGCTGGGGGTGATGTTTCAGGGTTTAGGGCAGTGCAGTGGTGTTCGGGCAGTGTAGGGGGTCATGCTGGGGGTGGTGTTTCAGGGTTTAGGGCAGTGCAGTGGTGTTCGGGCAGTGTAGGGGGTGGTGCAGGGGGTGGTGTTTCAGGGTTTAGGGCAGTGCAGTGGTGTTCGGGCAGTGTAGGGGGTCGTGCTGGGGGTGGTGTTTCAGGGTTTAGGGCAGTGCAGTGGTGTTCGGGCAGTGTAGGGTGTCGTGCTGAGGGGTGGTGTTTCAGGGTTTAGGGCAGTGCAGTGGTGTTCGGGCAGTGTAGGGGGTCGTGCTGGGGGTGGTGTTTCAGGGTTTAGGGCAGTGCAGTGGTGTTCGGGCAGTGTAGGTGGTCTTGCTGGGGGTGGTGTTTCAGGGTTTAGGGCAGTGCAGTGGTGTTTGGGCAGTGTAGGGGGTCATGCTGGGGGTGGTGTTTCAGGGTTTAGGGCAGTGCAGTGGTGTTCGGGCAGTGTAGGCGGTCGTGCTGGGGCTGGTGTTTCAGGGTTTAGGGCAGTGCAGTGGTGTTCGGGCAGTGTACGGGGTTGTGCTGGGGCTGGTGTTTCAGGGTTTAGGGCAGTGCAGTGGTGTTCGGGCAGTGTAGGGGGTCGTGCTGGGGGTGGTGTTTCAGGGTTTAGGGCAGTGCAGTGGTGTTCGGGCAGTGTAGGGGGTCGTGCTGGGGCTGGTGTTTCAGGGTTTAGGGCAGTGCAGTGGTGTTCGGGCAGTGTAGGGGGTCTTGCTGGGGGTGGTGTTTCAGGGTTTAGGGCAGTGCAGTGGTGTTCGGGCAGTGTAGGGGGTCGTGCATGGGGTGGTGTTTCAGGGTTTAGGGCAGTGCAGTGGTGTTCGGGCAGTGTAGGGGGTCGTGCAGGGGGTGGTGTTTCAGGGTTTAGGGCAGTGCAGTGGTGTTCGGGCAGTGTAGGGGGTCGTGCTGGGGCTGGTGTTTCAGGGTTTAGGGCAGTGCAGTGGTGTTCGGGCAGTGTAGGGGGTCTTGCTGGGGCTGGTGTTTCAGGGTTTAGGGCAGTGCAGTGGTGTTCGGGCAGTGTAGGGGGTCATGCTGGGGCTGGTGTTTCAGGGTTTAGGGCAGTGCAGTGGTGTTCGGGCAGTGTAGGCGGTCGTGCTGGGGCTGGTGTTTCAGGGTTTAGGGCAGTGCAGTGGTGTTCGGGCAGTGTACGGGTTCGTGCTGGGGCTGGTGTTTCAGGGTTTAGGGCAGTGCAGTGGTGTTCGGGCAGTGTAGGGGGTCATGCTGGGTGTGGTGTTTCAGGGTTTAGGGCAGTGCAGTGGTGTTCGGGCAGTGTAGGGGGTCGTGCTGGGGCTGGTGTTTCAGGGTTTAGGGCAGTGCAGTGGTGTTCGGGCAGTGTAGGTGGTCGTGCTTGGGCTGGTGTTTCAGGGTTTAGGGCAGTGCAGTGGTGTTCGGGCAGTGTAGGGGGTCGTGCTGGGGGTGGTGTTTCAGGGTTTAGGGCAGTGCAGTGGTGTTCGGGCAGTGTAGGGGGTCTTGCTGGGGGTGGTGTTTCAGGGTTTAGGGCAGTGCAGTGGTGTTCGGGCAGTGTAGGGGGTCGTGCTGGGGGTGGTGTTTCAGGGTTTAGGGCAGTGCAGTGGTGTTCGGGCAGTGTAGGGGGTCGTGCTGGGGGTGGTGTTTCAGGGTTTAGGGCAGTGCAGTGGTGTTCGGGCAGTGTAGGGGGTCGTGCTGGGGGTGGTGTTTCAGGGTTTAGGGCAGTGCAGTGGTGTTCGGGCAGTGTAGGGGGTCGTGCTGGGGGTGGTGTTTCAGGGTTTAGGGCAGTGCAGTGGTGTTCGGGCAGTGTAGGGGGTCATGCTGGGGGTGGTGTTTCAGGGTTTAGGGCAGTGCAGTGGTGTTCGGGCAGTGTAGGGGGTCGTGCTGGGGGTGGTGTTTCAGGGTTTAGGGCAGTGCAGTGGTGTTCGGGCAGTGTAGGGGGTCGTGCTGGGGGTGGTGTTTCAGGGTTTAGGGCAGTGCAGTGGTGTTCGGGCAGTGTAGGGGGTCGTGCTGGGGCTGGTGTTTCAGGGTTTAGGGCAGTGCAGTGGTGTTCGGGCAGTGTAGGGGGTCGTGCTGGGGGTGGTGTTTCAGGGTTTAGGGCAGTGCAGTGGTGTTCGGGCAGTGTAGGGGGTCTTGCTGGGGGTGGTGTTTCAGGGTTTAGGGCAGTGCAGTGGTGTTCGGGCAGTGTAGGGGGTCTTGCTGGGGTTGGTGTTTCAGGGTTTAGGGCAGTGCAGTGGTGTTCGGGCAGTGTAGGGGGTCGTGCTGGGGGTGGTGTTTCAGGGTTTAGGGCAGTGCAGTGGTGTTCGGGCAGTGTAGGGGGTCGTGCTGGGGGTGGTGTTTCAGGGTTTAGGGCAGTGCAGTGGTGTTCGGGCAGTGTAGGGGGTCGTGCTGGGGGTGGTGTTTCAGGGTTTAGGGCAGTGCAGTGGTGTTCGGGCAGTGTAGGGGGTCGTGCTGGGGCTGGTGTTTCAGGGTTTAGGGCAGTGCAGTGGTGTTCGGGCAGTGTAGGGGTCGTGCTGGGGGTGGTGTTTCAGGGTTTAGGGCAGTGCAGTGGTGTTCGGGCAGTGTAGGGGGTCATGCTGGGGCTGGTGTTTCAGGGTTTAGGGCAGTGCAGTGGTGTTCGGGCAGTGTAGGGGGTCGTGCTGGGGGTGGTGTTTCAGGGTTTAGGGCAGTGCAGTGGTGTTCGGGCAGTGTAGGGGGTCTTGCTGGGGGTGGTGTTTCAGGGTTTAGGGCAGGCAGTGGTGTTCGGGCAGTGTAGGGGGTCTTGCTGGGGGTGGTGTTTCAGGGTTTAGGGCAGTGCAGTGGTGTTCGGGCAGTGTAGGGGTCATGCTGGGGGTGGTGTTTCAGGGTTTAGGGCAGTGCAGTGGTGTTCGGGCAGTGTAGGGGGTCGTGCTGGGGGTGGTGTTTCAGGGTTTAGGGCAGTGCAGTGGTGTTCGGGCAGTGTAGGGGGTCGTGCTGGGGGTGGTGTTTCAGGGTTTAGGGCAGTGCAGTGGTGTTCGGGCAGTGTAGGGGGTCGTGCTGGGGCTGGTGTTTCAGGGTTTAGGGCAGTGCAGTGGTGTTCGGGCAGTGTAGGGGGTCGTGCTGGGGTGGTGTTTCAGGGTTTAGGGCAGTGCAGTGGTGTTCGGGCAGTGTAGGGGGTCGTGCTGGGGGTGGTGTTTCAGGGTTTAGGGCAGTGCAGTGGTGTTCGGGCAGTGTAGGGGGTCATGCTGGGGGTGGTGTTTCAGGGTTTAGGGCAGTGCAGTGGTGTTCGGGCAGTGTAGGGGGTCGTGCTGGGGCTGGTGTTTCAGGGTTTAGGGCAGTGCAGTGGTGTTCGGGCAGTGTAGGGGGTCGTGCTGGGGCTGGTGTTTCAGGGTTTAGGGCAGTGCAGTGGTGTTCGGGCAGTGTAGGGGTCGTGCTGGGGTGGTGTTTCAGGGTTTAGGGCAGTGCAGTGGTGTTCGGGCAGTGTAGGGGGTCGTGCTGGGGCTGGTGTTTCAGGGTTTAGGGCAGTGCAGTGGTGTTCGGGCAGTGTAGGGGGTCGTGCTGGGGCTGGTGTTTCAGGGTTTAGGGCAGTGCAGTGGTGTTCGGGCAGTGTAGGGGGTTGTGCAGGGGGGTGGTGTTTCAGGGTTTAGGGCAGTGAAGTGGTGTTCGGGCAGTGTAGGGGGTCGTGCTGGGGGTGGTGTTTCAGGGTTTAGGGCAGTGCAGTGGTGTTCGGGCAGTGTAGGGGGTCGTGCTGGGGCTGGTGTTTCAGGGTTTAGGGCAGTGCAGTGGTGTTCGGTGTGAGAAGTTGGCCTGGCATATGCTGTCCACTAATTATAGTGGGCACCTTGCACCAGTCCAAATCGACTCTTATGGTAGGTAGGTTAAAGACAACCTTATTGAAAGCTATCCTAGTGGTAGCTATGGAGAGCAGCCTTCAGGCTAAGTCTTGAAGGAATGTAAAGCAGCTTGTTTTACCAGTCTATAATCTCTTGAGTGACCAAATGAAAGAGCACCACACCAGGTATATATTCAAAATATATGTATTTATTACTAAACACACCCCTCTAGTCTCTTTATGAGGCTAGAGTTCGAAGTACATAGGTTATAAGATCTTAAATCACAGTAATAGCACAAATACACGTTTGGGCCCTAGGGGCGTACCAAACCATATACCAATAAAGTGGTATGCGAACCACGACTGAACTAGACACTAGGCCTAGAGCCTCTAGAAGTGCTTGGACCACAAGGAACCACCCAAGGTAGTGACACAGGGGACCCACGGGAGACGCGTGCAGTGTAAATACACAACCGCGATACGCCGTTAACTTCTATGGAGAAAGTCGGGATCGGGAAAATAGAGGAAAGGGACACTTAGAAGAGGACTAGGACAAAACCCTTTGAGATCTAGGACTTTGAAGAGTCTCTACCCACGGGAGCACCGGAGTACTCGTGTTACCTCACCCAGGGAAGCCGGGTGCATAGGTGCCTTTCGGGGTCGGGTTTCGTCGTCGGTTCTTATGGCGATCTGCTGCAAAGTGCTGCTGGCGACCAGGAGAAAAGTGTCCGGGTGGATCCAAGAGTGGATCGGAGTTCTGAAGAACCTGAAAGCAGAGGGGACAGAGTCTGGGTCACTAGCCAGTGACCAGGGAGGCGATGGACAGATGCCCACCGATGTCGAGTGCTTCAGGTTCGATGACGGTCGTCTTGACTCTTCAGCCACGAGGTCCGGGAGGCGTTGTCGGCGACCAGGAGCAGGATTCGGGCTGCTGCTCGATGTCTGTCGAGTGCAGAGGTGTCGGCGACCAGATTGGACCCAACAAGCCTTGGCAACGGCAAGTCTCGAGTAAGATGTAGATCGTCGATGATGCAGACCAGCAAGGTCTGGGGAACTCACCCAGCAAGGGTAAGTGAGGGCAGGCCTGGAGCAACCAGACTGCCAAGTAAAGAAAAGATTGGCCTTCGTTAAGGGCTACTAGCCAACGGGCTAGCGACCGCGAAGGAGCCTCGTGACGCCGCACGTGGAGCTGGCTTACAGGACACTCGTGGAGTGGGGGCCAGTGATCTTCGGTGCAGGTGGTGCTGGAGGCTAGGGCTACTCGGAGCCCAAAGCACGACTTCTTGGGAGACCCAGAAGATGGTGCACTTGCAAATGTGCTCGGTGTCCAGGGGTCACGGTCTCAAGTCACCCACGATAGCCACGGGCCTCAGCTTTGCTGGGGACTCAGGGTAGCCTCGGGGAAGTCTGAGAATCCACCTCTGGTGATGCGATGACTTCGGCGTCCGGCGGGAGCTTCAGTGATGCGAACCGGACAGATGCTTCTTTGGTGCCTGCCAAGCAGGGAGTCACTCCTTGACCCCAAGGGAGATTCTTCAGTCCTCTAATCGTGAGTAGAGCGTCGAAGGTCCAGGATTCTGTTTCAGAGTTTCGTCCAGGTATAATCTAAAGTCCTAAGGACTGGGTTCCTACCTTTATTCTAAAAATAGGGGATGGACTACTCTGTGGCCCCACCTATGGGTGGGTCAGGGCAGAGGGGTGGCTACACCCCTTTCCCTTTGTCCAGTTCGCGCCAAAGCAGGGGCTGCAAGCCCCTGATCCAGTTTGAACTGGGGTATGCACTAGGGACACCAAATGTGCCCCCAGTGCAGGACTTCAAAGCACCCGAAAGTGCTCCCGCCCAGCCCCAATACACATTGTCCTGTCTGGGGAGGTGGTCACACCTCCCTGGGACAGAAACCTATTGTCCAGGCCTCCCCTGCCGGAGTTTCGTCCAGCAGCAGGAGGCCAGACTCGTGTCTGTGGCAGCAGCATCCATTTTGTGATGCCAGGGCTCTGGAAAGAAGTTACCGGACTCGTCAGAGTTAACATGCCTTTCCCTCTAGAAGGGTGGAATGCTACCCCCGCCGCCAGGATTGGCGGGGGGTAGTATTCCAAGATGTTTGACACCAAACACGACATGTTTAGGTGCAGCCATTCCATAGTTAGCATTTTACCGCGAGGATATAATGCGTTTAAGAGTATATGGTCAGGCTGCACTACAAACAGCATCAGAGATGGTCTCCGAACGCTGCAGAGGGGCCCTGCTCATGCAGGGGCACCCTCTCACATAGGAACCATGCACTCTGCCTTTAGGATTGATAAGGCCTGCCTTAGGAGTGACTTATAGGTTTATATGTGTGTATGCATTTAGTGATATAGGTAACCTATACCACAGCAAGGGGTGCATGCACCACCTTACCCAGGCTGCAGTAGCAGACCTGTGGTGTCAGTTTGGATGGCCTACCAGGGGTGGCATAATACATGCTGCAGCCCCTGGCAGGCCTCTGAGAGTACCTATGCCCTTGGTACATAGTATACCATATACTAGGGACTTACAAGGGCACTCCAGATCCCAATCAGTGATGTGCCTAAGGCACATGGAGACCCTTTTAAAGAGGAAACAGCTAGGCTGGGGTTCTGAATAGCAGGGCCCCAGCCAGACTAATGTCGAAAACCAGTGAAGTATCAGCAAAAAGTGGGGGTACCCCTGTGAAGCAGATCCTACTCTCCTACACAACCCCCCAAACGTAGGGACATTAAACTAACCTTGCCCAGTTAAGTCTTCATGTTCTAAGTGGAAATACCTAGAGAGTCCATCTGCATTCGCATGGTTACTCCCAGGCCTATGTTCCACTGTAAAGTCCATCCCCTGTAGGGAAATGGACCACCTAAGCAGTTTGGGGTTTTCACCCTTCATTTGTTTTAGCCATAAGAGGGGCTTATGGTCTGTCTGAACCAGGAAGTGTGTACCAAACAAGTATGGCCTCAACTTCTTCAGAGCCCAGACCACAGCAAAGGCCTCCCTCTCTATGGCTGACCAACGTTTCTCTCTAGGGGTCAGCCTTCTGCTAATAAAAGCTACTGGCTGATCCTGACCTTCTTCATTCAATTGTGACAGTACAGCCCCTACCCCCAATTCAGATGCATCAGTTTGAACAATGAACTTCTTGGAGTAATCAGGACTCTGCAGAATTGGAGCAGTGCACATGGCCTGCTTGAGGTCATCAAATGCCTTTTGACAGCTAACTGTCCACTGAACCTTTTTGGGCATTTTCTTAGAAGTTAAGTCATTCAAGGGTGTCACTATTGATCCATACCCCTTGACAAATCTCCTATAGTACCCAGTCAGGCCTAAGAAGGCTCTCACCTGAGTCTGGGTAGTGGGAGCAGTCCAGTCCATGATGGTCTGGATCTTGCTCTGCAAAGGTTGAACCTGGCCTCCACCCACAAGGTGGCCCAGGTACACAACCTGACTCTGCCCTATCTGGCACTTAGTGGCCTTGATAGTCAGGCCTGCCTTTTGCAGGGCCTGTAAAACATTCCTGAGGTGGACCAGGTGATCCTCCCAGGTGGAGCTAAAGACAGCAATATCATCTAGATAAGCTGCACTATAGGCTTCAGTCCTGTGAGAACTGTGTTCACCAACCTCTGGAAAGTGGCAGGTGCATTTTTCAGACCAAAGGGCATCACCACAAATTGATAATGCCCACTAGGGGTTGAAAATGCTGTTTTGGGCTTTGCAGCATCAGCTAGTCTGATCTGCCAGTAGCCAACTGTTAGGTCAAATGTGCTGAGATATTTGGCAGAGGCCAAAGTATCTATGAGCTCATCTGCCCTGGGTATTGGATGGGCATCAGTCCTAGTGACTGCATTGAGGCCTCTGTAGTCTACACAAAACCTCATCTCTCTTTTCCCACCACTGGTGTGAGGTTTAGGTACTAGGACTACTGGACTAGCCCAAGGGCTATCTGAGGGCTCAATCACTCCCAATTCCAACATCTTCTGGACTTCAGTCCTGATACAGTCCCTGACATGGTCAGGTTGCCTATAAATCTTGTTTTTAATAGGCAGACTGTCCCCAGTGTCCACTTCATGAGTGCACCAGGTGGTCTGACTGGGTGTCAGTGAAAACATATGTCTAAACTGATTGAGGACTTGCCTGCAATCAGTTTGTTGCTGAGTAGTGAGGCTGCCTGCCAAGGCTGCACCATCAACTGACCCATCGTCAGGGTTCTGTGAGAGCAGGTCAGGGAGTGGGTCACTCTCTTCCTCCTGCCCTTCATCAGTAGCCATGAGCAAGCCCATGTCTGCCCTGTCCACATATGGCTTAAGTCTGTTGACATGGAGAACCCTTTGGGGACTCCTGGGTGTTCCCAGGTCCACTAAGTAAGTGACCTCACCCTTCTGCTCAACAATAGTGTGGGGTCCACTCCATTTGTCTTGGAGAGCTGCTGGGGCCACTGGCTCCAACACCCACACCTTCTGTCCTGGCTGGTAAACAGTCAGAACAGCCTTTTGGTCATGCCAGGCCTTCTGCAGTTCCTGGCTAGCCTCAAGGTTTTTGGTTGCCTTTTTCATGTACTCAGCCATCCTGGAGCGGAGACCAAGTACATAGTCCACTATATCTTGCTTTGGGGGCTTGAGAGGTAACTCCCATCCTTCCTTCACCAAGCACAGTGGACCCCTCACAGGGTGGCCAAACAGAAGTTCAAAAGGGCTGTAACCAACCCCCTTCTGAGGCACCTCCCTATATGCGAATAAAAGGCAGGGCAAGAGTATGTCCCATCTACGCCTAAGCTTTTCTGGGAGCCCTTTAATCATGCCCTTCAAGGTTTTGTTGAATCTCTCAACTAAACCATTGCATTGTGGGTGATAGGGTGTGGTGAACTTATAAGTAACTCCACACTCCTTCCACATTGCCTTTAAGTACCCAGACATGAAGTTTGCACCCCTGTCTGATACTACCTCCTTAGGAAAGCCCACTCTTGAGAAAATTCCCAGGAGGGCCCTTGCCACCACAGGTGCTGTAGTGGTCCTGAGGGGTATAGCCTCTGGATACCTGGTGGCATGATCCACTACCACCAGGATAAACCTGTGCCCAGAGGCTGTTTGGGGATCCATGGGACCAACAATGTCAATCCCTACCCTCTC